>JAXDDX010000061.1:1937500-1975000 GCA_034670405.1 Hoplostethus atlanticus
GAGTGTAGCTGATGTGAGTGTAGTTGATGTGAGTGTAGTTGATGTGAGTGTAGCTGATGTGAGTGTAGCTGATGTGAGTGTAGTTGATGTGGGTGTAGCTGATGTGAGTGTAGCTGATGTGAGTGTAGTTGATGTGGGTGTAGTTGATGTGTTTGTAGTAGATGTGTGTAGTTGATGTGAGTGTAGTAGATGTGAGTGTAGTTGATGTGGGTGTAGCTGATGTGAGTGTAGCTGATGTGAGTGTAGTTGATGTGAGTGTAGTTGATGTTGATGTGAGTGTAGTTGATGTGAGTGTAGTTGATGTGGGTGTAGTTGATGTGTTTGTAGTTGGTGTGAGTGTAGTTGATGTGGGTGTAGCTGATGTGAGTGTAGTTGATGTGAGTGTAGTTGATGTGAGTGTAGCTGATGTGAGTGTAGTTGATGTGGGTGTAGTTGATGTGAGTGTAGCTGATGTGAGTGTAGCTGATGTGAGTGTAGCTGATGTGAGTGTAGTTGATGTGAGTGTAGTTGATGTGGGTGTAGTTGATGTGAGTGTAGTTGATGTGAGTGTAGTTGATGTGAGTGTAGCTGATGTGAGTGTAGTTGATGTGGGTGTAGTTGATGTGAGTGTAGTTGATGTGAGTGTAGTTGATGTGAGTGTAGCTGATGTGAGTGTAGTTGATGTTGATGTGAGTGTAGTTGATGTGGGAGGACGAGGTGAGGAAGCAGTGGAGGACAAACGCTCCCTGGGAGAATCCACTTCAGACAGAGAGAGGAAGAGGAGGGAACCACTGCTGCTCTTCAGCTTAACATGAACCACATGGAGGACAGGGGGCAGAGAGAGAAAACACACACACACACACTCACACACACATGAATCCACACACCTGCTGTTACCTGGCAGCACTTACTATCTACTAAATTGCTCGTTCATAATCAAAACGACAAACAAATGGCTCCACTCAGCACGCCATGTTGGAGTGACTGGCAAAACAAACAGTGTGACAGGAGAGGCTTTTAAAAAGAACTGGGGGAGAGACAGAGAGAGAGAGAGAGAGAGAGAGAGGGGGGGGGGGGGGGGGGGGGGGGAAGAGAATGAGTGTGTGTGCTGGAGGAACTCAAAAGTGAAAGGAACTGCAGCACAGAGGTTTAGGAGTGAACACATACAAATAGACACAAACACACAAATAAACATATACACACACCTGCACATGCACACACCAACTCTCTCTCTCACACACACACACACACACACACACTTCTGCTTCCAGTTGTCAGCCTCCACCAGAAGAATAAATTATTGGCGAGCGCTGAAAAGGAACATGATGCTGAAAACGTTGAGCTAACGGGAGTGTTGTGGTTCTATGAACAACTCTACCAACCTGGTAACTCCACCAGAAAACAGCTTCACACAAACACAATAAAACAAAACACGCCGACTGTCAATCGTACGACTCAATCAATAGTAGAACAATTTCATTTGGCAAGAGAGACGGAGATGTGTGTGTGTGTAGTGTTGTGTGTGCACAATGTTGAGGGTTAGGGAATGAGTGCAATCAGTTGCAGGTATTGTTCCAGGTGCATGTGCATGTGGATAGTAGGTGCAGGGTCTAGGAAGACGTCAAATATTAATACCTAATAGAAATGGCTAATGAAAATACTACTATTACTACTACTAATACTATACTATTACTAGTAGGACTACTACCATTGATGAGAAGAAGAAGAACTTTTCTTACCAACATTACAAAGTGCTGTAAAATAAAAGGAACAAATCAAACATATTAGTCACCTGTCATGAAGGGAGACCCAACCACTGAGAGAAACCAGACAGGACTCCCAATACACACATGAACTACTATAGCATAATGGGAGCAGTTACAAGTTGATGAAACCCCAGTCACACACACACACACACACACACACACACACACACACACACACACACCAGTGTACTCTCTGCCTGTGCTTTCCAGCCCGACCTGCTGAATTTATTGATGCAGCATTTCTCAGTGTGTCTCCTCAGTGCGTCGGTCCGTCAAGCCACTTAGGATATTATAGTGCTGCACCGGACAAGCCTGGCACAGTGAGGGGCAGACACACACACACTCTCACACACACACACACACACACACACTCACACACCCACCCCAAGCATCATAAGCAACATATTGCAATCTGCCACACAACTACAGGATAGTAACAGCAACATGTTGTTTATCCAACGTCCTCAGCAACATGAACAGTATCTGTCTACTGAATACACTGGGCCTTCTTCCAACTCATGCAACTAGCAAGCTTCACATTTTAAAACACACCTGACCTGGAATCTGAACACATTCAAGTGCTCTCAACGTTTCACTCTGCTGAATGACGTTGAGCTCTTTGGACAAAAGGAGTTTCAAACAGATCACATGTGCACTCACAGTTGACACTGGTCCCCTTTGATGCCCTTGGTGGTACAGAAGCACTTCCCCGAGTTGACGTGGCACACGCTGGCATGGCTGTTACACTTACAGGCTGAGGTGGAAGAGAGAGGGGGGAGACAAGGGGGGGGAGAGAGGGGGAGAAGCAGAGTGAAAATCAGTATGATTGCAATCACAAAGTACCATAACTGTATTGGTGTGTTAGCCTACAGCAGGTTTTCTATTCTACCAGGCAGTTTTCATTCTAGCTGTCTGAGGACCACGGGCCGAGAGGTTAGGGGGGCAGTTGACGGTTCAAATCCCTGGACCAGTTGGGCAAATACTGGAGGGAAAACTGAATGAGTGGCGCGCTCCTCTTCCTCAACACTGACGAGGTGCCCTTGAGCAAGGCACTCAACCCAGAACTAGTCCAGTGGAGCCGCTCAGTGCAGCAGGACGTCACTGGGAAATAGAAAATGTGCTCAGGGGACTTTAAAAAAAGAGACACACCTGCAACCAGAACAATGGGTCATACAATGAAAAGATATATTATGGACAGTAGACAATACACACCGCTCCACATATCTAGAGTCATCACAAAATATCTGATTCTTTGGCGCTGTTGCTACCAATATTCCAGCTGAGGGGAAGGAAGCAGGGGGGGGAGGGAGGGAGGAGGAGGGAAAGGAAGGAAAAATGAGAGAGAGAGAGAGTGTATCTTATCTCCTGAGGAACACAAAGCAACATGTGTGAGCGGTGAGTCATCCTCTCCTCTGCCAGGTGGAGGGTTGGACTGTTTCCTCCAGAGGTTCACACTGGGCATCTCCAGGAAACATGGCGTCGGTGTGACCCTCCAGGTCAAAGTGATGGGAGCGCATGCACATACAGAAAAAATGACTTGATATAAATGCCTGGCGAAAAGCACAAGAGACGCCCCACGCTGGGTTGACACTCCTTTTGTGGTTTAATCGGCACCGTTTCCATTTTCTCGTTGTCAGATTTAGACGACTGGCAGTCAATCACAGTCCAAAACTAAGTCCCACTACAGCAGAAGTGCCGGAAAGTCGTGGTATGCAGGGCCACGTCTCAGATATAATATGACAGAAACAATCTTACTGGACATTGTTTAGAAGTACGAGACATGGCTTCACCGATGTGCCTTGTCATAAGGGAATGATCTCAAAACCAGTCCTCAGATCAGAAGATGAAGAAGGTAAATGTTCCAACACAACATTTCTGGACGGCCAAATCTGGCTTGTGGAAGCAATTTAGCCGGTCCTGCTTTTGATTATAGCGGTGGAGGAGCAGGGCCTATCTTTTAGGGAGCCTAATCTTCTTAATCGTTGTGTTGCGTAACAGTGTGGCGTGGCTTGATGAGTCACATGGAGCCGAGCCTTTAATTAGACACTAAATCACTTCTGAGGGCAGAGACAAACAACTAGAACGTTCCCTGTACCCTTGTGTTGTTCTGTGTGTGTGTGTGTGTGTGTGTGTGTGTGTGTGTGTGTGTGTGTGTGTGTGTCTCTCCCTTGTCCCCCCTCCAACAGATTTGACTTTGTGCTTATTCTTATTCTTTCCAATTGGCGGGGAGGCCGGCCCGTAATAAAACACTGGTGCTCTCGGGTCAAGGTAAAGCAGCGACGGCGCTGACGGATAACGGGAGGAAAAAAGAACCTCCACCTCTCTCCCCTCTCTTCCTCTTAGCTGGGAAAGCCTGATTTGATCTCTTCCACAGAAGGAAAAAACAAGCTTCCAGACAAAAACAGTGTTTTAGATACGTTTTGAGCAGAAACACAAAGTGTAAAAAAGGTGTTTCAGCGGGATGTTTAAATGGAAATTGGACTGGAATTGACGTCCTTCAGCTTGAAAAACCTGAAAAACTTTGTCGGAAATGTAGAATATTCCGCAGAAAAGCACTTGCTTGAGAGTGATCCTTTCATTGTTTTATCATCTCCTGGTTTTGGGTTACTCTTGAGTCAGTCTGAGGTGAGTAGACGACCTCCCACACCTCTGACATTTTCCTTTTTTATTGCTTTACTACCTTCATCACTTAGTGTTTTATTGTGTTAGTGCAGGCACGTAGCCAGGTAGGTGGTTTTCAGGTCTGAACCCCCCCCCCCCCGAAATCCCCACAGTCGGTCTGAAATTGCACCAATAATTATTTAGTTATTGTTTTAATTATTTGTCACCGCCCCGGTGCCACCGGTTATGCTAAATGGTCGATTCTTAGCTCTATAGTTTGCTTTCCAAAAGCAATGGAGCCGAAAGCTTGTAAAGCAGGCAAGAGCAGTAAAGTTAATATTCGTAAAATCAGTGATTTTTTTGTTTCAACGTGTCCCGACTCAAAAAAGAAAAAAAAGAACATTGCAGATGACCCGGTCACTAACAGACAAAAAAGACGATTGGACCTGCTTTTATAAGGTAAGACCCAGTTTTATTTATTAATGCATTGATGATTATCTATGGGTCATTAATACGTTGACATTTAGCGTACGGTTGGGTATTAGGCTATAGTATACAGTGTGGGAATTTGATTTACCGGTAGCTTTCGGCAGTGTTGCCCGACCCCCCCCCCAAAATATGTTTCTGGCTACGGGTGTTAGTGTAGTTAGTTTAGTCTGTACTGTCTGTATGTTGGAGGTTTGCCACCACACCATCACTGATTCTTTCTTCCTGTATATACGTATTAAATCTACTAACCCATTTGTCCCCTTGTGTCTGCTGATGATTGACGAACCTCGGTTGGAGTTTCCCACCACAGAAAAATACAATTTCGATCTATCACTAGAAATTACAGTGACCCCCCTCACAAAGAAATGTGAAAAATCAAAAGACGTGCGCTGTCGGGTTCTGGAGATAACAAGGCATTAAAAAGTGCCTTTTGGACTTGAAGCGATAAACAAATCACAGCTGTGTTCGCCGAGCAACGGGTCGCCCTGCTGCTAATACAATATTGATTCAGTAGGCAGGCGAGCTTCCACAGCCACAGAAGAAGAAATACACACTCACACACACACAAGCATCGCCGACGGTAACGCACATGTTCAGAAAGAGTAAAGACGGGAGAGAGAGAGAGAGAGAGAGAGAGAGAGGAAACCGAGGGAGACGGAGAGGGAAGATAATGAACTGAAGCGAGGAGCGCAATTAGGGCTTGTGACTTAAAAAGCTGAAAGTAGCTTGTTACCGTTTTGTTGTTGAGGCTCGTAGGAAACATCTGAATCATCTAAGAGCTCCACATTTTCTCTTTAGCCTCCCAAAAAGAACAAACAAACACACAACACACACACACACACACACACACACACATCCTGTTTCAACAAACACACAACACACAGGATTTGACCTGGGGGTGCTCTCATCTTTCAAAAACCAAATCCGACATTTAAGACACTTGAACACACACTCACTCACACTCACACTCACACACACACACACTCACACACACACACACAACGTATAGCTGTCACTTTTTAAGCTTCAATTATTTCAGATCTCCTAGTAAAACAAGCTGAATGACAGAAAGTCTCCAGGCAGCAAACGCAGTGATGAGTGTCGCCCTTCAGATACAGCCTCCACTGCCACCACTCTCCACATGTACAATCAGCTTCAGATGACTGATTACTTGTTAGAAGTAATCACATCTTGGTTTTGGTCTTATTGTTTGCCCACCCTCTTAGCACAGTTTCTCATTTGGCCTACTTTTTCCTCTTTCTCTCTCTGCTTGTTGTTAAGAGCCTTGGGTTTTGAAAGACGCTCTTAAATTCAAGTTATTACAATCAGCAACGTGATGCATTGGATTACTGCATCTGGATTATCATCTACATCTTTTTTTTCACGTTGTGTAAAATATTGTTTGTCTCTCTATTTAATAAATCCTCAGAATACCAGTATCTGTAATCTGATTACTGCAGAGGGGATTCCAGTATTGTAATCCTGATATGTGTGAGCTGTTACTCCCCAAAACTCAGTAGTTGCAATTAACGCCCACAGCACCCGACCGCATATGACACAGAACATGAAGTGGCTGATAGATTCAGACTTTTACCAGCAAAACGTTTTCTATCGGGTAAAGTAGATTTGAGACAATAAAAAAGACTCAATGGAGACTTACTGGCATGTCACGTTTTGGAAGTTCACTCTTCAAATATGCAGTGCGATGTCTAATGTTGCGTCAAATGTCGCATTTTCACTTCCCACGTGGATGGAAATCGCTACTTTATTAATGCAGTGGCGTTGTCTCGTGAGCCCCTGTGAGCTCACCTCACCTCAACACATTCGGTGTCGGTCTCACCTTTTATATTTTGCCGCAAAACACCATCAGGCCTGCGCACCGCTCCGGTATGTTGCACAGAAAAGAGTCTCGTCTGAACCGTCACCGTGCTGTCATTGTTTTAAGTTCAACCTCAACCTCAGCAAATGAACTGTGGCTGCTGCAGCGCTAATGCAGGATAAATACAGACAGATGCACGACTGATGTATGATGACCGCCACTGTAGTATTAATGCAAGATAGGTGCAGGATACAGCAGATGCATGATGGGAGACTTGTGCAATGAGTACCGCTGTAGTACTAATGCAGGATTAAAGCAGAATAGGAGACTTAATGTCATTATTTTCAGCGCTATCCAAGACTGCATCAATTGATATGTCTGTTGAGTGAGGTTGAGCTTCTGCCTGGATTTAATCTCCGTCAAGATTTTAGCATATCCAGTTTTTTTCTGCTGCTTTCTGGCTCTCACTTCACAATGGATCCATTCATTCAATCATGTGTTGAGTCAGTCAGCCGGCCACTAAACGCGGCGCTTCTTACTGAGAAAAGAAACACTTGGAAACGGTGGAGAGAGAGAGAGAGAATGAGTGAATGGAGAGTGAATGGAGTGGACGGGCAGGGAAGGCACATCACATACCACATCTGCTGACAACACAGAAAATAAGCTGCAAGAAAAAAAAAAAAAAAGAAAAAAAAGCCCGATCTCTTAGCGAGGGGGCTGATTTGATATAAATCATATTTCCCACGACTTGTGCAAGTCCCCCGAAGACAGTACAATTTCTCAGCCCACTGCCTCTGCACGCACACAGACAATACAATGGACGCCTGTTGGTGGGGTGGGTACGTGTAGGTGGGAATCAGTGTGTGTGTGTGTGTGTGTGTGTGTGTGTGTGTGTCTGAGAAAGACAGAGGCAGAGAGAGATGAGAAAGAAGTGAGGCAGAAAACATTAAGGAACGATCCCATCCTAGGTTCGTCTGCAGTCGGCTCCATCTCACTGTTAAGAAACTCAGGAGAATTTAAGGGGAATTAAGAGCCTTGTGGTGGTAAAATATACTTAAATTGCTTTTATATATTTCCCCAAACTTTCTTCTCTCCCTGATATTCATTACTCCACCGCTGGACATCAAACCCACCCACGCTGCACCGCGTCGAAATCCCTCTCTGCTCCTGCTAATTCTCCCTCAACAAATTCTTCCGCAAGAACAAACAGATACAGAATTTAAACTTAAATTAAAGGATTTCTTTTAGTACTAGTTGTGTTTGCTGAGGGTGAAAATTACACAAAAACTAGTTACACTGCCACAAGTACTCGCTCACAGACATTAAAGGGGAAATCCAGCCTTGGATACGACACTGTTTTATATCATCGGTCTGTGATGTTCAAAGTGTTCCAGGTTGTTTTCTGAGTAATTGTTGTAATTTGCTTTTTTGGTGTTCCCACTTTCCCTCGTCTACTTCTACTTCAGTGATTTTCAACATTTCCCAGGATAACCTTCGAGTACAGACGTGAACTTGATGACTTCAGCTCCGAAACAGCAGTGAGCGAGCTAGCGCCTCGGCTCTTGCTGCAGGAAGCTGATTTGCCACGAGCAAAGACGATTGAAGCTGCCAACAAGGCTGTAAGCAGGTGAAACTGGTAAATCTTCTCCTCTATACCTTCCTTCCTCCATCCATCTCCCTCCTCTCCACTCCCCTGCCTCTGCTCCGTGGGCCTGGCGTTCAAAGTGACAAGTTCATACCACGAATCAAATAATTGAATTGGAGCCAGCTGTTTTCACTCCCTCAAACAGGTGAAGTGTGACCAGCATTTGTCTTTCCATTACTTTCTTTCTTTCTGTCTATCTCTTTCTCTCTTTCAGCGCCATTAAAACGAAGGGCAGGAAGGAACTGTGTGGGTTCAGTCAAAGCAGGGTAAAATTTAATAACGTCTCTCCATCTGCGGGTTCTTCTGCCTATTTCTGTCTTCCTGTCTGATTCTCTGTCTGAGTCATTCAGACGTCATCACCTAAAACAAGTAACCTGGATAGTAAAAAACTAGAGTCGAAGGTCCCTCTGTTCCTGGCTACCCCCTCAAGCCGTTTCAACAAGGAACCTGAATGCACACAACAATATAGATAGAGGTCATGTGACTTTTCCACGGTGCGTTCAGGCGACCCTTTGTGTGAATGCGTCCAAATACATTCAGATTCACAGCAACAGCCTGGACAAGTCGCAAGGGGACGGCTGGTGACACACACATACCTAGGAATTGTCCAGCAGGCTTCTACCACAGTCTGTTGGCCGCTCAGTAACTGGTCAGATGCCTTGCTCAAGGACACCTCAAAAATAGTTGCCATGGGAGTAGAAAACATTCTCATTCATTCTCTCACAGACCAGGGATTAAAATAAAGATCATTTTCTCACAAGCTTGCTTCTAAAAATAAGCCGCCCTCTCACCCCCAACAGTTTGTCTGTCTGACTGTTTGAGCAGCAGTTCCACGAGTCCCGATGCAACATGACAATCCTGATGATTGAACAGCGGAGTGATTCCCCGCAGGGCTCTTGAAGAGACGGTGGGTGTGCAACACGTTTATACATAGCAGGAAGTGTGGATTGGTCTGGTGCTGAGGGCCTAACATGGGAAGCCTCTCTAGAGCCTCATAGACGTGTGTGTGTGTGTGTGTGTGTGTGTGTGTGTGTGTGTGTGTGTGTGTGTCAGCGCACGCACATGCCAGTGATGACAGTTGTGTCATGCGTGTCAGCACACACATGTACCTATGAGTATGTGTAATTTATGTGCTGACATTTCCTTTTAGTTAGCTCACACTGTCACTTACAGTGACAATGACACCTCCGTCTCACAGTCAGTAAGTTGCCAATGAGTTTAACTCTTCGTCGCCGCTGCTTCGCCTCTCTCTGATGAAGGATGCAGCGTTGCACCTTCGCTCCCGCTGCAGCAGCTGAGAGTCCACGGGTTCAAACCAGACGTGCTAATTGGTTCTAGTCATCGTCTTTCGTCTGGAGCTGATTCCTTTGCTCCATTTCCTGGGTTAGGCAGCTTGGTTAGACATGAGAGGTGCTACTCACGGGGTGCTAGTGCACGTACAGACGCATTCAGAGATGGGAGCATGCACGTGCACATACACAAAGAGGGTAAAGGGGTATACGTGCCTTAGTGCCGTAAAAGAAACCTTGTTTTCCTCCCTCAGCAGAATCCGACAGGTCAGTGAATAGTTCACCTTTTCATGTGCAGTCAAGTCAGTTTTCCTCACAGTGTTCAGCTCTTGACTCACCTGGTACTTAGCTTGATCTTACACAGGATTTTCATGTGGCATACCTGAGACACCTGTTGGGCCAGTAGCAACAGTGACTGGTTTGCAGGTATACACCAAAGAGAATAAGGGATTTCCACTTTATGTATTGTCACATTTGAGCACTTTTCATTTGTCAAGAGCGCTAACCGCTGAGCCATGTGTGTTATTATGTTTGACCAATATTAGCCACTGAGTACGATCACTGGTAAAGTGATGGACAATGAGCAATACAGAGGTTAGCAAAGAGTCAAATGTGTGGGTGGGTCTGCTCAGA
Organism: Hoplostethus atlanticus; assembly: GCA_034670405.1. Classification (NCBI taxonomy): domain Eukaryota; kingdom Metazoa; phylum Chordata; class Actinopteri; order Trachichthyiformes; family Trachichthyidae; genus Hoplostethus; species Hoplostethus atlanticus. The sequence goes on from JAXDDX010000061.1 coordinate 1,947,722, forward strand.
TGAATGAGAGACATTATAGGACAGGTTAGCTACTGTAGATGCTACATGCTACATGCTGAAGGGTTAAACTGGAAGGTGAGGTCAAAGGACAGAGCTGTGTAGACGGGTCCAGGTCTGGTGCTGCAACATGTTGGGTTTCCTTCTCACACTCCAGCCTGGTTTCTCCATCGGTGCTCACTCTAGATGACAGCATGAGGCCTGGTGGTAGTAGAGCTTGTATAGATCAAGACCCGAAAAAGTAAAGGGACACTATAATGGATTCAAAGGCAGTTCAGAGTCATGTTGACAGAATCGTTTGTTTGTATGTGTGTATTTGTGTGTTTGTGTGTGTGTGTGTGTGTGTATGGACCAGTCAGAGGCCAGGAATAGAGCTGCCAGAGGGAAGATGACTGGATACCGCTAAGAATGCTGGGTAGTTTGCGACTCCGCCACAGGCCTCCACAGGTACAAAAACACACAAATTCATGCAGACACACACACACACACACACACACCTTATTCTGTCTCTGTAATACACACAGGCATGCACAGACAGACAGACACACTTGTGCAAGCACATGTCCCTCTCCTGCTATTATACACATTCACGTGCATGGACGTGCGCGCGCACACACACACACACACACACACACACACACACTAGTAGGACGGCAGGTGAGAGTGGATTTAGCAGACAGAGTGCACTGCTCTGCAGGCAGCGGCCTCCTCTACTACTCTGCTGCTGCTAAAGCTCAACAACAACTGGCTCTGATCCATCACACTCTCTCTCTCGCTCTCTCTCTCGCTCTCTCTCTCGCTCTCTCTCTCGCTCTCTCACACACACACACACACACACACACCACCCTGCTGTCCTGTGTGTGTGTGTGTGCCACTCTCTGGTTGATGCTGCTGGATTGCCAGTAGCTTGCAGAGACTTGCACTCAACATCTCTATAGCTGAACACACTGAACACACAATCAGGACTCCCACTGTCACAGCCTGCTTAGACACGGCACATCAAAACCTGGGGCAGGAGAACGAGTGGGAGAGAGAGACAAAAGGAAAAGAGGGGAGACTGCAGGAAAAAAAAAAAAAGATGACGACAAAGGAGACAGATGAAGAACAAGAAAGGGAGTGCAGATGGAGAGAGAGAGAGAGAGAGAGAGAGAGAGAGAGAGAGAGAGAGAGAGATACCGATGTGGCTCGTGCAAAATTGATGAAAGCAATAAAAGTGTTGTGTGTGAGGTCTCCATGGCAGAGCAGCGTTATGTAGTGAAACACTTGATAGCAAAAAAAAATACCAGGCATGAGAAGAAATAACACGAGCTCAGTTTGTGGGTTGAAGGCAATTTAGAGGGAAGCACTGGAGCCCATTGGTCATCCTGCCTCGCATTAGACTGGTATACCAGCCTGGTGCCATAGGATATTAGATGATCCATTTCAACTACAGTACTATATGGTGTTTTCTTGCACGGCGAGCCATCCTGTTTCAGTTTTTCTCCTATATGGTTTTGACAGGGAAACCCAGCTGTTGAGTCCTCCCAGTCCTCTGTCTCCATGTGCTCTGCAGCATCTCGACCATATCTGATTGATTCTCCGTTGTGTCATAATTGGATTGTCTGTCAGCCTGACTTCGTTAGGCCTGTGAGGTCCTACGAGGCTTGTTAGTGATACAAGACTATAGAAATACACTTGACTTGACTTGATTACGACTATTTAGTTTTACTGTTGGTTTTCACCCAGTAACCACGTTATGAGGTACACAGAGCTGGTACTGGGTAGACTACTTTTTACCTTTCCCCAACCTTTTGCAGTTAATATAAAATATTGATTGTTGTTTTTGATTATTTATCAAAAAGTTGTCTTATACAGAACAAGCCATACACACCATCTGTCAATGTTAATTGGTGGCAGCAGCCTCATGGTTGCAGTGTGTCCGCTGGTTCAAATCACGGGACTGGTTGGGTAAAATCAGCCCTGGAGAACTACTGTTGAGGTGCCGTTGAGCAAGGCACATAACCCCCAATCGCTCCAGTGGACATGTACATGTACGTGACCGTGGTTGTGCTGCTTCCAGGTGTGAATGTATTAGTGTGAAGCAGAAACCCTTCCAGGGGGAAATAAAACTCAAAAAAAGTTTACAAAAAACATCCCGCTGCCTCCTGTAATGGAGAGGAAACAAGAAAGACTCCCCAGATATGAAGAGAGAGAGAGAGAGAGAGAGAGAGAGAGAGAGAGAGAGAGAGAGAGAGAGAGAGAGAGAGAGAGACATGCAGGACGCCTGTCAGCTTGTTCTTCTGAGGCGAGACACTGAAAGACCGAGAGACTCGACAGACGTCCGACCGTCTCGCCGGCTTTGATTTCATATCTGCTCAAGGTGAACAGAGCAGGCGGAGAACGGGTGGAAAGGGAGACGATGCCCGGCGTGCAATCCTCTACACAAACACACACACACACACTGCTCACGTGCGTGCGCACACACACACACACACACACACACCGCTCACGTGCGCACACACACACACACACACACACACACACCATGCACATTTGACAAGGTCAGTTAATCATTTGTCACAGGACGAGGGGACGGACAGACTCCCCTCTCCTTTGTCTGTCCTCCGTCTCTCTCTCTCTAGCCATCCCTCCATCTCCCCCTCCATCCCTCCATCCCTCCATCCTCTCTCTCTATCCAAGGGCAACTGTCCTTTCCTCCTATATTAACCTTGCTTACCCCTCTGTGTGGCTCTGTCTCTCTTCCACTGTCTGCCTGTCTCTCTCACTGTTTCCTCCTCTCTCCCTCTCCTCCCTCCCCCCCCCTCCCTCCCTCCCTCCTCCCTGCTGCCACTCTCGCGCTGCCCTCCTCTCCATAACCTCATAAGCTGAGGCCTGCTCGCCTCCCCCAGTAGGGACAAAGCTATTTTTCTATTGTTAAAAACTGTAATCGGCCTCGCATCGTTGCCTCCCAGCTATTACCTCAAGGTAAATCCTCAAGGTAAATCTATACACCTTCTGTAAAGAGGAGGAGAAAGAGAGAGAGAGAGAGAGAGAGAGAGAGAGAGAGAGAGAATTGGATGGAGGGATAGGGATGGATGGGGAAATTTAAGACAGAGTGTTAATGTGAACTGTGAAAGGGAATGAGGCAGGAGTAGAGGAAATGATGGAGGGAGGAGGGAGGAGGGAGGAGGGAGGGAGGAGGGAGGGACAGGTGCAAAGGTAGATGGATATATGGATGGATGAGTGCACTATGCCCAGTACAGTCAGGAAGCACCAGGGAGGAGGAGGAGTGGCTGGACGACACAGGATGTCTATCAATCCACTTTAACCAGCACAACGTTAGAGAGGGAGAGGAAGGAGGAGAGGAGGGGAGAGGAGAGGAGAGGAGAGGAGAAGAAAGGAAAGGAAAGGAAAGGAGAGGAGAGGAGAGGAGAGGAGAGGAGAGGAGAGGAGAGGAGAGGAGAGGAAAGGAAAGGAAAGGAAAGGAAAGGAAAGGAAAGGAGAGGAGAGGAAAGGAAAGGAAAGGAAAAAGGGAAAAGGGGAAGCAAGAGAATAAAACAGAGAGGAAAGGAAAGGAAAAGGGAGAGAATAAAACAGGGAAAAAGAAGGGAGGGGACCAGGAGAGACACAAACAAAAAAGAAAGAAAGACAGAAAAACAAAGTGCATCAGCAGCCGTCCTGAGCGGAGGAGAGGGGAGATGAGGGAGGGAGGGAGGAGAGGGGAAGGCGAGAGGAGAGGAGAGGGAGAGGGTGCATCTATCAGGGAGGGAAACGGACGGACGGGGGAGGAAAAAGTCACTAGGTAGAAAATGATAGGCGATTATGTCACGCAGCCGCCAACAGAAACGAGAGTCGACAGCGAAGGAGTGAGGCTAGGCACTCCTCTACATTTGCCACGACTCGTCTCTCTGTCTCTCGAGCATCAGCAGCACAGGCAGTTATTATACTTGCCATAACTGCTTATTTCTATCCAGGACCATACACACAACCTCACTGACGCCGCCTCTCCCCCTGTGGGCATCGACGCTTGACATCGCTTTAGCTCAGCACACACAAACTCCGTCGTGTATGCGACGCGTAGCTCGAACGCTCACAAGAGCATAGCTCTAGATCTCGTACGGCTACTACTATTTACTCTCATTGATCCATGGTAAAGCATTTACCGCACATGACGGAGACAAGGAACAAGGCAGGCAGAGGAGGAAGAGGAGAGGGGAGGCGTGCATCTATCAGGGCGAGCTGGGAGCCGGCCGCCGGGGACGGAGACACCAGTCAGCTCAGGAAATAAGAAAATGATTAAGAGCGATTTAATGTCACGCCGCCGCCAAGCCAAAACGCACATCTGTCACAGCGAGAGTGATGCTGCTGCACCTCCCTCTCATTTCTCCCCCTCTCTCTCTCTCTCTCTCTCACTCCAGCAGTCACTCACTCATTTATTTTACTTCCCCATCACTTGCTTTTTTCTATCCAGGCCTATCACACACACACCCTCCCTCTCCGCCTCCCCCCTCTCCCCCCCTGTGGCTCACGCTTTTCATCCTTTAGCTCACACACACAAACTCCGTCTGTATTCCCGCGTAGCTCGACCGCTCCACCGCTGCCTCTCTCTCTTCTCCTCCCTCTACTATTTACTCTCATTGCTCCATGTAAAGCATTTTACCAGCTACTGACGGAGACCAAGGATATCAAGCGGCTGAGCGAGGATGTCTGTGTGTGTGTTTCCATGTCCATGCGTGGGCGTCTTTGTGTTTGCGTTTGCCTGCATCAGCGCGACTATACGAAGCCGATCCCCCCCCCAATCCCCTTGCGCGAGGCCAAGCTCGTCACCGTGGAAACGACAAGAAGCGGGAGCGGAGGCTGAGCCGGGGCTGAGCTGCTGATGCTAGCCCCTTTCCTGGCCACATATCACAGGGCCTGTCCAAACTACACGTGTAGCGTTTCGTTCTCTCTCGCCGCTGCTGAAACACACCGTGGCACACCGGGGCTCGTTCATTGTGAAGCCCTGACAGAAGCCGTAGTACCTGACCCACAGCTTTTTAAACACTGCCCCCGTCAGGCCGCTCTCGTGTACTGCGGCGGCGCTTGTAGAGACCGCTGACGCCTGTAATGTGTTAAATGATTTGTACTGCGTGTGGGTTTGAAGTGCAACGCTGGCAGGTTACAAGAGTTGACTGGCATTTTTGTAATGTTTTAAATGATGAAGGGGAAAATAAATCGGCATACAGCTTAAGGGGGAATTCCACCTTAAGAGAGACTTCAGGCAGAACCGGGGTTTTCTCACTGTATTGGTATATTTCATAGGAAGTGTCCCAGGAAGTGTCATTTCAAACAAAACAAATCAATTTTGAAGATAAACACGGGTAAAAATCGGCGTCTTCAACCCCCGGCGACCTTTGCAACTCACCGTTACACTTCCCTCCGTTGGTGGGGTCGCCATAGTAACCGGGCATGCAGCTCTGACAGTGGGTCCCGGCCGTCAGGTTCCCGCAGCGCTCGCACACGCTGCCGTTCACACACCTGCTGTGGCCGTTACACTGACACGCTGGGGAGGACATGACACACACACACACACACACACACACATTGATAAAACACATAACAAACCCTTATGCTCATTTTAAAATTGAACAAAATACATTTTGAGGCCAATACACGAGCATACACTGAGGTTACTCAAGTCACCTGGTTTTAGGTCGACGCCATAACTTGATTGATAACTCATGATCATGAGAAACCCGGTTAAGATGCCCGGCTTAATACGGGTTTCTGTGGCATTTTCTTTTGATTTTTGCTGCGTGTAGAAAAAGACCTACACCGGGTTATGGGTACATCGTGACGTCTAACATGGCGGCGAGCAGAAGCTACTACTACAACTACTTTTTTCCCCTTGTGTTAGAAGTCACCTACTATACTCAGTCAGAGGAACGAGGTAGAAATCCAATAATCTGATGATTATTGATGGAAGTAGGGAAACTCAACTGCAGGATATCAATCAGGTGCATGTAAACAGCTTAACCTGAGAGACCTCAACTGGTAGCCGGGCATGTCAACCCTGTGACATATTGAACCGTGACCTTGTCCAGCGGTGAGCTCACCAGGGCATTGGATGAAGGCCCAGTTGTACCCTCTATCAGACGAACACAGATTCGGGTCCAGCACCATGTCCTTGTCTCTCAGCCGGTCTCTCTCTCGGTCTCGGGACCCCCCCCTGGCGGCAGCGACCTTCATGGGCCCCCGGTAGGAGCCCTCCATGCAGACCCCTCTGCCGGTGTCGCTGGGATCCCCGCACCAGCCACACTCCGCCTGGCTCAGGCAGTCGCCGCAGGTCCGTAGACCCGAGCAGTTCTGGGCTGGAGGGTGGAGGAGAGAGAGGGAGGCAGAGAGAGAGAGAGAAAGAGAAAGAGAGAGAGGGAATAGGAGGAGAGACAGTTAAGGGAAGAGGCATGAGGGAAAGAGAGACAATGGTTGTTCAACTTGTTTTGTAACACACTTAAATGTGTGTTTTAACTCTGCAGTAAATAAGGACTTGGACTTTTAGGACTTTTTCATCTTGATATCTGCTGATTCCACAAAGTGCTGCACTGCCCAGCATATGGTTTGTGGCTGAGTGGCATTTGGTTATAACTGTGATCTACGTGACCTTGAACGCAGCGTGCAGAGATGTTTTCCCAGCACCACTCAACATTAGGCTTGTCTCCACTTTAACCAAACACCAAAGCAAACACCATCGACGGCAGCATGAACACACCACAGCCTTCAGCGGCGGATCCCTCCTCCTCTTCTTCTTCTACTACTCTACCACTTTGTTCTCTCCACCCGTCGCTTGACCCTCAGCGTTTATAAAGAAATTGACTTTTATTTCCCGCCGCCGCTCCCATGTGTGGAGAAGTGCATTTGTATTCATAAAGTGGATGTGACATTCAAAAGTGGTTTACTGGTGCAAATTAAAAATGACACATTTTTACAGCGTGGCATTCAATACTTCTACAAGAAAACACAAAATCTCCATACTGAAGCGTATTTCACCCGGTGTGACAGGGAGGGGAGATGGGAGGAGAATAAGAAATCCGGCTAGCCTGACGAAGTTAACTTCACAACTTGTTTTGTAGCGTTCGCTCTCTCTCCCCCGCCGTTCGCAGCATCAACTCTTCCTCCTCTCGCAATGAATTTTAGTCTACAAAGCGAGAGCGGGGATGCACAGTCTCACCGAGAGAGAGTGAGAGAAAAGGTAAGACACGCCGGGTATCTTGGCGTGTACACAACAGACCAAAAGGTTGAGGGAAGCTATCCGAGGTGTTGTTTCTTATAGCCTAGCGAGATGACTCAACGCGGCGTCGAGGAGCATTAGCATTTTCACCAGAAGTTGTTTCTCTTTTGAACGCGAGACATTTCCATAACACAGATGTTGTAGCTGAACCTGTATGGCTCTCTCTCTCTCTCTCTCTCTCTCTCCCTCTCTCTCTCCCTCTCTCTCTCTCTGCTAGCTAGCTCTGCTTGAAATACACCCCCTTGTCCTGTGTGTGTGTGTGTGTGTGTGTGTGTGTGTGTGCTCCCTGTTGCATTATTCAACTGTAGCAGTGCTGATTAATTTGTTCTCTCTCTTTATAATTACAAACTTTCTCTCTCCCTTTCTCAGATTCCTCTTTATCTCTTCTCTGCCACTTTTTATCCTCCACTTCTGCCTCCACTTTTTCATTTCCACTCTCTGAGCCATCTCCCCCTCATTCCTCCTCACTCCTCAAAGACATTTTTTTTTATTTGATTTGATTGTTTGGGATCACATTAAAACACATCAAACATAAAAAGATCAGTCAGTTACTTATTTCCACTGTACACTTTCCCCCCCTTCCATCTTCTCTTACTCCCTTCGCTCCTCTCGTCTCCTCTCCCCTACTGTGGTCTCTTTTTCTACTTTCTTCTTTCCCCTCATCTTCTCTCTTTTAATGCTCCTCTTCTGTTCTCCGCTCTAACAACTCTGTGGATCTCCACTATCGTCAACAGTTCAAAGAGAGACGGTTCAACAGAATATCCACGATGCAGCAGGAATTCTTCTGCTGCAACAGAGCGGATTTCCATTCCCAAGAGCTTAATATCCAATAAATATACCAGACCTTCAAGTTTACCGTTCGGAAATACGCTTCATACTTCACATGCCTGGTAGCCCCTCCTGGTAACCCCCAAACCCCCCCACGCTATTCCCTCAGACCTCAACATCTCTCAGCCCTTCTCTTCAATTGCTTTAATTTAACAGATACCACTCTGTGTCCTCAGGTTAAAACAAGGGTCAGGGACACAAAATGGCACGAGTAAAAGCAACTCACAGGGAGTCGACGCGTAGCCAGGCAAAACACATTCCAACATGGATTAAAAAAGCTCAACCCTCAGATGTTCACTCACTGAACGGCGGTTTGAGAAGGTCATATAACTTACATGTTCTGTTTGCCGACTTTAATAACATTTACAACATTTACAACATTGTCTGGCTTCAACTGCGTTCCACATGGAATGAATTAAGAGAGGGTATGTCGCTGATAGTCTTGTGGAGTCAGGGTAAAGAGAGATGAGGGGGGGAGGGAGGGGGAGAGAGAGACAGAGAGGAAGGTCTGCATGTGTGTGCCTGCAGGGTTTACAAGGCTCTAGCTTTAGTTAACAGCACCAAAGATTTAGTTGTACCTTCCTTCGATTACGTGACATTAGCTCAAGGCTATTTCCAGAGCGAATGTGCTTTCGGAGGGTTCCTGTATTTCCCATAGGGATGGAAAACCTATTTCATGATCGAACCTAATATATGATCCAATCATGGTGCAGAGATGAAACTGTTGACTGACTGTTGGCTACCAGTTGTTGTTGTTTTTTTATCTTTGCAGATACTGTAAAGATTAAAAGTGACAGCGATTTACGTGCTAAAATCGCTGTCACTTAAATGTTTGGTTAACGGTCCTTTCAAACAGGGGAATTATTCTCTCCTGATAAATTACTGACAACAGATGATGGAAAACTGTAGAGAGAAGAGGCACAAATATCAATTTATCTTCATTACAATGTACCACAATGAAAATTAGATTTGAGGTTTGATAGATCCATCTCCATAACCTATGAGCACAAACTCCTACAGGTGAGGTCTTATTTCGCAGCCAAAGAGGAGAATCTGTCAAGTTAAAATAAGGGATATAATGAATACCTATTTTTAAATATAAATACAAGAATCTTATTTATCGCTATTCAGAAAAATGATTGCCAAAGCCAGGGAAATATTTGTCGGGTTTCTGTGAACGACGAGAAACAAACGTGCTAACTGGGTCAGACCCAAGAGGACGGGGCTTTGTGACATCACAAAGGGGTCGTCGTCACTCGGAGCCAGGAAGCCGTTTGAGTTCTGTCAGCAAGAAACATTAAGCACAGCATCCCTCTGACGTCGGCTGCTTCAGTGGGGGGAAATGAAATGTGGCGAACATTCACCACACTTTTTTTTGTGTCATAAATAGAAGAACCGCGAGCACATATTTCCGTGATATGACTAACGACACTACCTCGCGTTCCTTTCAAAAACGTTAAAAAATATGAGTTTTATTGAAAACAGAGCGCTAGCCACCTGCATCGACAGGGCTAATTCATCGCTGTTGGATTGTTAGGCATGGGGATGACAGCCGTAGCCCAGAGAACACCTTAAAACAACAGATAGGATGACAAATGTCGGCTATCTTGTTCTAGCAAATAAAAGGATCGCTCGTTTCTGCTGGAGGAATTTTCATCTTATCAAAAATTCTCTCAGCACAATCTTCCCGGTGCCATATTCCGTTCATCACGTTGGGTTGATGTTTGGGGTCCCTGGGTAACAGATACCGAGCTTCATCTGGGGTAATCCATTTGCTTCTACAGTAGCGTCACAATTGACAGTTAGCGTTGCTGAACCCAGAGATCTGTGAGCCTATGTAAATAATACATCAAGTGTAAAAGCCATAAGCTTTCCCCTTCCCCTAGCATGTGAAGTGAAAATACTGACATGTTTTCACACACACACACACACACACACACACACTTGTGAAGATAGCCTGAGAGTAAAATAAACCTTTTTCTGTTATCAGCAACAACAACAGACAACAGACAGAACTACAAACTCTGGTCTCCCACTGGTTAGTGGTACCTGTGTGTGTGTGTGTGTGTGTGTGTGTGTGTGTGTGTGTGTGTGTGTCACTGAAGTCAATTAAAGTCCTCTGTAGTTAACCTTACAGACATAGCCAGTATAGAACTTTTTTTAGATGATTGAAAACAAACCTTCTCTATTATAAATTGTAAGTGTAAGTGCCATAAAGTGTTTTGAAGTGTGGTAAAGGTAAACATATTGTAGTACTGTAAAGTCATTAAGTAAAATCCCAATTTTTACTGCATGCTTACTCAGCTAATGTTGCTCTTTTGATCGATCCACAAAAGGAACTGTTTGGGTAAATCAAGTCTTGGTGTATCTGTCTGTGTGTCTGTAGTAACAACAGGATAGATGCATGGAGTTTACGATGGCTACTGATGAAACACACAAGACATGAACTCAACGTTGCGTCTATGGTTAAGCTCTCATTGAGCCTCTCAGTATTTGACCAAGCAGGAAATACCAAATACTTTATAGTTTATAAACCTAAAAGTATTTTACATGTTTTTTTTTACAATGTTTACAATTTCCATAATCCTATTAGTACAAAACATGTAAGGACCAAACCATAGGGGCAGAAATGTAAGAGGCTGAGAAATCTACAATATGAAGCCGTAATCATTTCAAAATAAGAGCCACGCAGAGACCACAATTAGGTGGGCTTGGAAAAAATCAAAGAAGCTTTTTAAGAGAATCCAAAACACCCCAAAGCTTGACTGAGGGCAACATTGGGTCTAATTACTTCAAGACGTTTTGTAGATTAGTGTCGTATGCCTCCAGACTATAAAGAAAAAGGGAGTGAATTACGAAGCCCCGGGCCAAAATGATCTGATAAAGAAATGACCCAGTTCGGATCAGTTCCAGGGGCTAGCGATGTTTCTCTTACAAGCAGCCACCAAAGCCGAGGTCAAGAATCCTTCAGCTGTAGCCTACAGTGAAGCCGATGTCGCTCTGCTTTCCAAAACAAGGCATGATTAACGAGAGAGGAACCACAAAGTTAAGCGGGAACCAGTAAACAGACGGTTAGGGGAAAGTAAAAGCACAACAATTTCTGAGGAGCCTGAAAACAAAATATCCTGGCATGGCGTCGTATTATACATCGTCGTATTTTGAGCAACAAAAGGTAAAAAGGGAGCAGAACAAACGCCTCCTACACACCTCCTGCCTCCCAACTGAGATATGAATAATGAAAGAGAAAGGGAGATGGGGAAAAGGAGGCACCATTAAGGAAGCACTGAAGGTAGAATGAAAGAGGGGGAAACAATCTGGGCATGGCACGAGGAGGCTGGAGAGCTGTCTGCACCCACAGACGGTTGGCATCGGCAAGGAATAACAATCGCCAACCACAAAACAAAAGTCTGAGAGCTTTTTCTTTTTCGTCCCAAGACGAATAAGGACACTTTGCAACAAATTGAATATTTGTGAAACACATTGGGTAGAAAGAGAAAAACACCAGCAGTAACAAGGACTGTGTCAGTCCTTATTAAACCAATCAGTATCAACAGGGCTGACTCGTCTCCTCTAGCAGCATCATGCAGGTTAATTAATAAGGAGTAATAAAAATAAGTTATTTTTCAGTAAAGACTTGCCGACAATAATTTTCTCTATGTGACAAAAGGGTAAAATTACAGTGAAAAAAACGCATGTTGTTAGATTCATATACAGTTGCGAGAAAAAGGTTTGTGAAGCATTTTGAATTACCTGCATTGTTGTATAAAGGGCTTCTAAAATACGGTCTGATCTTCATCTCAGTCGGATAAACACAATGTGATTTAACAAATAACACACTAATTTGTACTTTGACGGTGTTTTTATTGAACATATTGTTCAAACGTTAGCCGGTGACCACTAGTCAGTAGCATGCAGTCAGAGGTGAAAGAAATACGCCGACGATTTTTGAACCTTGAGCCTTGAACTGAAGTACTGCAAGAAACATTTCAAAATAGAAGTCCTCAAGTAAATTCACTTGGCAAATTCCACCTTTAGATGCAATCCTGCCATGTTAGATGGGTTAACAGAAACAACCCATTTTAAACAACTCAGACTTGACCTATTCTGATAGCAAGGTCAGTTCCATTCACAGATGCTAAGAGATCTATGAGCCTGATCTCGCTCCCTCTCTCTCACTCGCCCTCTCTCGCCCACACACACGTACACACACACATTCATTCACACACACATATCCACACAGAACACCAGTTTCTGGCTGAGAGGGAGGAGCAGGAGAGCGAATCAAACGCCTGCAGCATCTCCGAGGTGGTTTTAGTATGAGAGGAATGTCCGAGACAGCGGCGGAGACTTCATATTGGCTCAGCCACGTGTCAATACAGGTGATCGATTTGCTGCCCTGCAGCCACGGGAAAAAGTGGCAAAAGGTGTGTGTTGGAGTGTGTCTGTGCCTATGAGTGTGTGTGTGAGAGAGAGAGACCTGACTGCAGGGAGGGGATCAATAGGAGTCTATAATGACTCTCTGTTCACACACAGTGCTCTCTGCACACTGAGAAAGGCCACTTCAAAAAGACCACATTATTTGGGAGTTGTCTCTATCCATCCATCCATCCATGCATCCATCCATCTATCTGACCATACATCCCTCGTTCCCCACCCTCACCCAAGCCCATATGGCCGGTGTACCGAGCCTCTCACCGGTGCAGTCCTGGGTCTGCCACTCCAGACACTGTCCGTAGGGGAAGGAGATGACGTAGGCGGAGGAGTCCACGCAGCGCTGGGTGCTGCTGCACCACATGCACTCCATGGCCTGGCTGGTGCAGTTGGCACAGCTGGACCGCAGAGCACAGGGGGTCTTACAGGGGCGGACGCTCTGGCTCAGAGGACTCACTGAGGGACGGGAGAGAGGTTAGGTGTTGGATGAGAGTAAACTAAGTAACAGAAAGTTTCATTTTTAGACCGATATATTGCTGATATTGGCTAGATATCCGGTCAGTGTCGTCTACTGCCGATATGATGGAGGTTTCTCCCTGACCACAGCTACATTATGTCATTATTCTCTCATTACTCTCTCTCTCTCTCTCTCTCTCTCTCTCTCTCTCTCTCTCTCTCTCTCTCTCTCTCTCTCTCTCTCTCTCTCTCTCTCTCTCTCTCTCTCTCTCTCTCTCTCTCTCTCTCTCTCTCTCTCTCTCTCTCTCTCTCTCTCTCTCTCTCTCTCTCTCTCTCTCTCTCTCTCTCTCTCTCTCTCTCTCTCTCTCTCTCTCTCTCTCTCTCTCTCTCTCTCTCAGCCGTCTCCTCCCCTCTTCCTCACTATACAGGGATTCAGTCCATCCATCAGTTTGGTTTTGAGACCGGCCCCCTGCACCATCCCCAGGTAGGAATGTATTTAAAATGGTGTGTCAATGTCAACACATCAGTGTAGTTGAGGTCATTACCTTTATAGTTGAGTAACCTTTTTTGTGTACTTTTAGGATTATTTTTTGAAGTCAGTAATTTTACTTTTCAAGTAAGTATTGTACTTTGTTGCAATAGTTGTAGATACTTTCCATAAGCACTGCATCATAAACTGGCCAATCCTAAATTGTCTCTGCAAAAAACCTGGAAATGTTAAATAAACTGTATTAAATGTTACAACTGATCAAAGATAGTACTTCTGAGTACTTTTACTTACCATACTTCAGTAAAGTTTCTGCACCAATTCTACTTGAGTAGGATATTTTGGTATGGTAGATAGTAAATTGGAAAAAAGTTTTATTAATGTTAGCACAAGAATATGTTGTGTAAAATGAAACTGTGTCAAAATGTAACACGTGTGTTTTGTCCCAAACTATACTTCCTGATGTCTAGCCTCTCTCCACTGCATGTTGTATCCTCTCTCCTTTCTATCCAACCTCGTCTCCCTCCTCTCTCCTCTCTCCTCTCATTCTCACCGGCGGACTTTTCGCAGATCAGGCCGTCGGTGGTGGCGGTGCAGGGGTTGGCCTTGAGGCCGGCCACCTGCACTCGCTCCAGGTAGGCGCAGAAGCCCGAGTCGCTGGGCTCTCCGGGCAGCCAGCGCAGGCTACTGTTGGTGAAGGGCGAGGCGTCCTCCCAACCCCAGTACGACACGTTGATCTTCCTCAGACCGACCCAGGGAGACAAGCTCTGTAGGGGGAGAGAGAGAGACAAGACGAAGGAAGAGAGAGAGACGGCAACGTGAGACGAGAGAACGGGAAAAATACTTTTTCTTGTCTCATTACATTACATTACATTACAGTCATTTAGCAGACGCTTTTATCCAAAGCGACTTACAATAAGTGCATTCAACATAGGTAGGCAAGAAAACTACTAGTCACCAGAAATCGTAAGTGCATTTCCTTCCTAAACAAGCAACTAAGAGCATAACTAGTGTTAAGGTAAGAGTGCAATAAGTTAGCAACCTACTATATCTTAAACAAATGAGACAAATAAGAGAATCAAATAAACAGGGGTCAGGGTAGTGTTTCTTGAAGAAGAAGGGTCAAGGTAGTGTTTCTTGAAGAGGAAGGGTCAGGGTAGTGTTTCTTGAAGAAGAAGGGTCAAGGTAGTGTTTCTTGAAGAAGAAGGGTCAGGGTAGTGTTTCTAGAAGAGGAAGGGTCAGGGTAGTGTTTCTTGAAGAAGAAGGGTCAAGGTAGTGTTTCTTGAAGAAGAAGGGTCAAGGTAGTGTTTCTTGAAGAAGAAGGGTCAGGGTAGTGTTTCTTGAAGAGGAAGGGTCAGGGTAGTGTTTCTTGAAGAAGAAGGGTCAAGGTAGTGTTTCTTGAAGAAGAAGGGTCAGGGTAGTGTTTCTTGAAGAAGAAGGGTCAGGGTAGTGTTTCTTGAAGAAGAAGGGTCAAGGTAGTGTTTCTTGAAGAAGAAGGGTCAAGGTAGTGTTTCTTGAAGAGGAAGGGTCAGGGTAGTGTTTCTTGAAGAAGAAGGGTCAAGGTAGTGTTTCTTGAAGAGGAAGGGTCAGGGTAGTGTTTCTTGAAGAAGAAGGGTCAGGGTAGTGTTTCTTGAAGAAGAAGGGTCAAGGTAGTGTTTCTTGAAGAGGAAGGGTCAAGGTAGTGTTTCTTGAAGAAGAAGGGTCAGGGTAGTGTTTCTTGAAGAGGAAGGGTCAGGGTAGTGTTTCTTGAAGAAGAAGGGTCAGGGTAGTGTTTCTTGAAGAGGTGGGTTTTCAGCCTGCGGCGAAAGATGGGCAGCGACTCTGCTGTCCTGACATCAGTGGGGAGTTCATTCCACCACTGCGGGGCCAGGACAGAGAAGAGCCGTGACCGTGTAGATCGGCCTCTCTTTCTCTCTTATCATCTATAATGGTGTTCCTGCACTTTCATCCTTTTATACTTGAACTCAAACATTCAGGAATCTGCTGTTATTAAATCTGACATTTGTATTGGGTGTTCTGCATTGTATGTAATGCATCTGTCTGTTAGGAGCACATTGGGGGAAAATCCTAGAGTAAATTTGGTTGAAATGGGAATAAAATATTATTTCTTGAATCTTGGAAATGACTAATAACAGGAAAATTACATTAAAGAGAACAACAACCCAAAGTATGTGCAAAAAATAATAACAACCACATCAAGCTGATTCCATTCAATTAGGAAGCTAAGGAGTAACAACTAATTTCCCCAAACCACAATATAATGTTTTATATGAAACTGGACCGTAACTCAAACCTGCTGCAAATTATTGTAACTGTTCCAAAAGACCTTGAGATCTTCGCCAACACAAACTCATAAAGGCTTTCACAAGGCTGTAATTAGAGCAGGCGATTCAACTGAGTTTGAGTTATAATATCTGTCAATATTTCACCTGCGAGGAGTCCAAGAGTCGCTACCGTAGTACACACCGTAAAAACAGACTTGGACATTTGAAATACTTCGTGTTTGTGCACGTGTAGGTGTTTGTGTTACTCAGCATCTCTGTTGAAAAGCGCTCGCTGTTTGGGCGGGGGAGGAATAATTGAATTTGAAAAGAAGAAGTCAAATTGTGCTGATTGTCGGTTTGGAGAATATCAGGCTTCTTAGGGGGGAACGACAACAGGACAGCTTCAGTATCGTCGACACATAAAGGCATCAAAAGGTAGGCTTTATTAAAAAAACTGTTTATCTTCAAAAACAGACGTGCATTTCTGAGAGAGAGAGAGAGAGAGAGAGAGAGAGAGAGAGAGATCCACACATTCTTTCAATTAACAGCAGTCAAATATTTACTCTTGGTTCTCCTGACACTGCACATTTATTAACACGGTTGTGTGTGTGTGTGTGTGTGTGTGTGTGTGTATGTGTGTGTGTGTGTGTGTGTGTGTGTGTGGTCCCATCAGGTCAGGACACTCCCAGATGTCAAATGACATTTTCTACCTAAACATTACAAGTCAACATTTCACTCCGTGTGAGGTTGATTGATCCCAACCATGTGTTCGGCGGGCGTCTGACAGATTCTACGGCTCATTGCGAAGGAGTCATGAAGGAAGTGCAGGAGGCGTGGGGGATGTGTTGGAATCACTCGTATCCTGCCCACGAGCTGTTTGAACCGTCTGGGTTTACTATAGTGAAAAGTGATTACTAAGCTGAACTCTGTCTGTCAGCTTCACGGTGGGCTCAGTACCAATACTAGAAGGAGCTTTAAGCTCCCACGTCACATCAGACATTAGAGGGCGAGACATCTCACTCCTCTAGACGTAGGCGCTCTCAAATCTCCTCACTTGAGAAACTCACTTTGACAAATCAAGTCGGTACTTTACCAAGTTAGTACCAAGTTAGTATCGTTGTAAAAAGTATAAGTCTTCACATAGCTTAGCTGTGATCTTCCATCATAACTCCCATAATCCTCTTCTCATATGAAGATGAATTGTGATGTATGGAGATCTATATAGCTAAATCTGTTTATGATCTTAAGATAAAACATTCATTTTATACTAAATATTGTTTTAAGTCAAGTCAAGTCAAGTCAAGTCATTTTATTTGTCACATGTAGTGGATACAGCAGGTGTGTTCTATACAGTGAAATGCTGATACAAGCCCTACCTACAGTGGAAAAGACACTAGAATCATATTAAGTACAATAATAACTATATTAGTGTGTAAGGTGCATAGAGTCAGTGCAGGTTAGGGATGGAGTAAATCGACCGGGATGCCATCGGTCAGCTGTTCAGAAGTCTGGTGGCTTGGGTGTAGAAGCTGTCTGGGAGCCTGTTGGACCAAGAGACGATGCTCCGGTACCGTTTGGCTGGGTGACTGAGGTCTTTGGTGATTTTTTTATAAGCAATGCTTCTATGTACCTTCTATCTTCTATGTAATAGGCTTGCTAACGGTTCAGTTGCCATCATTAGCTAGTAAGCCAGGTAGCCTAGCATCACTGTATCCTCCATAGAAGAATTTACTACATCTATGTCTGTACAGAATCTGTACTTGTGTCTTTTTACAGCTACTGTCTAACATCTAACATGAATACAAGCGTCACACCATACTCACTCATTTGCCATGTTAGGAGGCTCATATTCAGGTAAACGTGTGAATGTTTCACTTGAAATGTTACATTTTTCTTTATTATAAATATTTTGCTGCAATAAAATGCATTTCATTTTAGACCAACCTACCTTGTCCTGTAGTTGGTATTTTTGTAACTCCTCCAGAACAAAATCCACTTGTTTGTCCGTGAGCAGCGAGGCGATGTTCCCACCCAGGTTCTTGCAGTAGTGCTGGGCGTTGTCGTAGCTCTCTCTGCTGGAGTTGATCCTCAGGCAGGCCTCCCCGACGTGGTGCCAGCCCTCCCCACACAGCTGGCCTGCACACAGGGACACACAGACCCCCGTTACACCCGGCGCTGCACGCTTCCTTGGTGATTATCATCGGATGGGGCAAAAAAAACACAAATAAACTCCAGGTGTAAACGAACCCAAGATGCATCGAGGCCGACTAAACAACATCTGGAGATCAGACACAGATTTGGCCACATTAACACCAAAGTGTAAATCAAATCAAATCCACGCCTCGGACAGTAAAATGATTGTCAGGATACTCGTGGATGGGGAACAAACAAGATGAGGTGTTTACTGTCAGTTTTAAGGGACAGAAATACCAGAAGAGGAAGTGACATGGTGAGGGATAGAGAAATGTGTATAGGCCAGGTGTAAATATAATCCAGCTCCATCGGATTTAGACACAATCGGGATACAAGACAAACGGTGATGCCAAGTGAAAACGGGGCCGGAGACTTGGGAACTCAACTGATGAGATAGTACAGAACAGTTAAGAGAAAATATGAAAATCCAATACCTAATATGGCTTATTGGGTTGACTCTGGGTTGACTCACTCCTTTATATGGATCAGTGAACTTCACTCTGGCTGTGTACCGACTGTGTATGGATCATGAAGGGTTACAACAAGAATGCCACAGTTCAGAAATGGTTTAGAGATGATGCAAACCTTAAAAGAAAACCGAATGTGGCGCGGCGACTGAAGATTTTATTTTATTTACAGTGGTTGAATAACACAGAAAACACACACACACTCATGCATCGTTCTTATCAGGGTCACTCGGTAGCCTCTCTTTGGATGCTGTGCTGATATAGAGGCCGTTCAATTAGCCTGGATGAAAGGGAGGAACGAGTCATTCTGTCTCTGCTGAGCGCTACTGTTTATTTTGGACTCCAGGACTGATTACATTCACAGCCCCGTAATGGCTTCCATCAGCAACCTTTTCATCGCGCTGAAAGAAAACACCTACTTTCTTTATTTTTCTCATTCTTTTTTTTCCCAGCCATAGAAGGCAAAAAATAAAAAATAAAGCCAGAGAGCAAAAGAGAGAGAGAGAGAGAGAGAGAGAGAGAGAGAGAGAGGAGGAGAATAAAAATAAACAGATGGATTAGGTTTCGGTCTTTGTGTAAAACCAGAGATAAACATGTCAGGCCATTTACAATAATTAGTCATAACAGTGTCGAGAGGAAAAGCCACAGCTGGGTGGAGGGGGGGGGGCAGTTTCCACTACCTCAGCTCATCTCCTCCAAATATACAGTATATCTTCACATGAACTACAGAAGATTGGTTTGTTCATGTGATACTGATGGACAGAAACACACACACACACTTCCCTCAACTGATGCATTCTATTTTATTCTATTCTACACAACCAAAGTAGTGGTGTCATTAATCCCATTGAAAACAAGCAGCTGTTCTATTCTATTCTATTTACATTCACATTTTAGGTGTATACTAGATTCTCTTATTTAACACAAATTACAAGAATTATAGAAAAACATGAAGCTTATTCTATTCTATTCTACTCTATTCTATCCGTCTCACCAACCACACAGACATGGCCCCTTGCAGGAAGGTCGGGACAGCGAGGCCACAGCGGGGCTTCAGGAAGTAGCTCTGATCAAACTGATTCACAAGGTCTTACCACAACACACACTAAGGTGTAACACCACAGAGCACAGTGCTGAATGTACCTCAACATCTGAGGAAGCTAACAGCACAACACTAGACCTATAGTCAGTATGATCCAGCGCTCCAAGCTCAACAACAGAGCAGGCTCATGAGAAAACGCAGGAGATGATAACTGGCCATGGTGCCTTGATGTGGACGGGAGATAGGGGGTATACACAATACCAACCTCTGCTTGAAGCTAGCATAAACCAGCTAGCTACCAGGCTTCTAGTGCAACACAACACAGGATGAAAAAGATCATTTGTGGATTGAAACAGCTAGGGTATTTCCTTTGCCTGTAGTGATGCTGGAACCCAAGTCAGACTGGGAGCAGCGCTAGCTAAGGGCCAACAGCAGAGCACAACACAGAGGACTTCAGTCTGCTAGTCAGCCAGGGAGCCATGTTCAAAACATCAAGTAAACACTTATAATTGGCCTACTTCCCTTTGCAGCTGAGTGGAGAGTATATTTGTGCATGGATTCGGAGGAGGGTGTGTGTGTATGTGTGTGTGTGTGTGTGTGTGTGTGTGTGTGTGTGTGTGCGCTTACAAAAATGCATGTGTAATCTATCCGTGTCCATGGCTGCATGCATGTATGAATCTGTTTATGTGTGAAGACCAGTAAGAATATGCAGCCTGTGTGTGTGAGAGCATGCAAAGTATTCTGAGTGTGTGTGTGTGTGTGTGTGTGTGTGTGTGTGTGTATATGTGTGTGTGTGTGTGTGCATGTAAATGGATGTTCGTGAGCACATGGGTATGTGAGCCTACACTATTAGCACGCACACTGCGCTCCTTGAAGTGCTTTGAAAAACGAGTGTAATACAGAGAGTGTAATACATGGAGTGTAATACATGGAGCTGAGAGAGACGAGGAGAGAAAACAGGGTTCCCCTGGAGGCCGCGCTGCCACAGTCTTAATAATGGATCAATCATCGGCATATGCTAGAACTCTGCTGTCACACAGGTAATCAGAAAGACCCAAACTGCTTGTAGGGAACTGGTGCGTGTGTGTGTGTGTGTGTGTGTGTGTGTGTGTGTGTGTGTGTGTGTGTGTGTGTGTGTGTATAGATGTACATCCTCAGCATTTAAATCTAAATCTGCTCAAGGTATTTCGTATTTTGCTGCATCACGCCTCAACCTGCCTCAAGAAACAGCTTAGAAACCAATTTACCAGTTCTGCAACATGCATGTGTGTGTGGGTGTGCACTCATGCTTGTTCAGCATGTGCGTGCATGTGTAGTCATCTCTGTGTGTGTGTGTGCGCATCTGTTTGTATGTGCATATGTTCTTGCTTCTCACTGTGTGTGTTTGTGTATCTGCATGCTAGCTTGTGTGCTTTTGTTCTTACATGTGTGCTTGTGCTTGCATGTGTGTTTGCCTCTAAGTCTCTAAGTGTGTGTGTGTGTGTGTGTGTGTGTGTGTGTGCACGCTCTCACCAGGCAGTGCGTGGCACTCCTGCTGCTGTGAATCCCACTGACAATTGAGGTTGAGGGAGCAGCTCCTGCAGTTGGCGAGTCTGGAGCACTCCTGCTCCTCTCTCCGTTTACACATGGAGGGGTCCAGCACCGACTGCACACATGCACACGCACACACACACACACACACACGCACACGCACACGCACACGCACACGCACACACACAGACACACAGAAAAAACAGTCAGTCCATTTCATACTTTATCATCAATGTAATATTTGAATGCAGTAAACTTGAAACATCAATGCAATGTGCAACACCAGCAGGAGATGGAGAGTGTTATGGTTGAGTGAGTCAGCCCAAGTCAAAACACCCAACACAGAGGGAAGAGAGTAACCAGTACGAGGGCCATCCTGAGATTGGACGCGGTTCGTTTTCGTGGAGGTCATGTTTACTGTACCTGCCTCACGGATCTCATTTCCCCCGCAGCGAGAGGAATAATGACCTTTGACCCAGAAGCAACACATTTTTCACCGCTGAGGAACGATTTGCATTTCTTTACCTATCTGAGCCTCAGAGGAAACATATGAAACCTGCTGACTCTCCTCATCAGACGGGATAACATAAGAAACTGCTGAAACCAACTTCCAATTAGCCTCACCCCCCAAAACATCAGTTCCACACAAGCAGTGGAAACAGGACGTAAAAAAAAGCAAGGTGGAGGAAAACGTAGTAGGAAGGGACGCGTCTCCTCCCAGCCTGACTGCAGACTGACGAGTAACAGGAAGTGTCAAGAGTCAAAATACACACATGTCCCCTCCTCCTGGCGCCGTGCTTCCACAAGCTCAGCTGATGTTCAGACAACATGGACGGAGGGGGAGACAGAGACAGAGCGCCGCCATGCTGCTGGGCCAGCTCCAGAGTCAGCTGCTCTCACACACACACACACACACACACACACACACACACACACACGCAGACAAACATAGACAAAGACAAACAAAATGCACATACAAAGAAACACAGAAAAGTGGAGGATGAGAGAGAGAGAGAGAGAGAGAGAGAGAGACAAAGAGAGAGAACACAATGAGTGAAATATAAAGGACAAACCAGCATTAAGCAGATGTTATTTTCTACATGTTGGAGATCTACTGATGGAAGGATCGTAAACTTGAGACGGTGAGTTGTATGCCGGCCAGCGGGTGTCACGGACGAGGTTGAGTGAGATACTTAAAGAGATACTACCCGAGACAGTGATCGGTTTAAGACTAACAAATAAACATTTCATCTCCTCGGCTTCGTGGCGCTGAAGAGTCATCTGAACGCTCACAGCTCACACCGATACAAGCATTACAATCACAACAATGCAGGTCAAGAGCAAAGTATCGATGCTGAGTCGAAGAAAAGACGATTCATTTCTTAGTTATATTCAAGGTAAAGAAAATCCAGTTGTGTCTTGATTTTTTGTTTCTTTCTTTCTCCTTTGCAGAAATTAGTTAAGTTGCATTTCTTCTTTGTGTGTTTTTCACATTGTCTTAGTGCTGTTTCATCACTTCACTTTACCAACTAAACTACTCTTAAGTGTAAAGTGGACCCTGGTGAATAACTCGCTGGTTGTTTGAAGCTGAGACTCACCACGGTGCAGTTGCTGGAGGCAGAGATACACTTCCTGTCCTCGCACCACTGACAGCCCCGCGTGTTGGCAGTGCAGCTGGCGCAGTCCGAGAACCGGAAACACTGCTCGTCTGTACTGTCTGGAGGGGGAAAACACACACACACACACACACACACACACACACACACACACACACACACACACACACACACACAACACATGCAAGCAAAATTGAACAGAAATGTCACAAGACTTGCAGTATTTGTACAGTAACAACGAGTGTGTGGCTCCAGTCGAGGAGCATCCAGTCGTCAGAGAATCGGCGTGACAGCAACCACTAGTTAACTGAATGCATGAAACACCACCAGACCAGCGGTACGTCTCTGCAGAGGGTTGCAGCTGCATGTCGGTGGCACCAGGGAGCAACAAGTCAGCTTCAATTCAAACTAAGTGGCGAGTCAGCTGATGGAATTGAAGTTGTCAGGGATAACTGTGAAGACTGTCTGGCCCGTGCACGCTCTTCAATGTGTGGTTGACATTATGAGTCCGCTGTGACGAGTGGGATGTTTCACCGCTGTAAACACCTCTCAGTTCTAATCAGCGACACTAGACAGGCCGCTAGAGGAACTGCCCTGCTTGTTGCTTTGTTAACATAAACCTATCACCGTGTTGGAAAGTCACTTCCAGTTCCATCAACTTACATCCTTCAGGGCTGGAGACGGCATGCGTGCACACACTGACCACATGATCACACATAGACAAGGACAAGAACACACACAAGCACATGACTTTGACTGGATGGAGCGGCTAAACGTTGACCAACTAAACGTTGATGAGCGATCACCTCAATCATGCTTTCATTAGATGATGAAGGCAGCCAACCCGCCTGATAGCGCTCCACTCAGAACGTCGGTGCAACCATTATCAGGATTACCTTCCATCTAAACCGGCACTGAGCTCGCCTACAGCAGCGTACCGGAAAAAGCACTGCATCTACATCTGGCAGAGAGATGGGGGGAGGAAGGGAGGCGGGGGGTGGGGAGTTGAGACCCCTCCTAATTACTTTGCAATGAGGTAATTGTTGTGGCGTTGACCTTTTGTTCCCACAATTACGGTGTGCAAACAAACTTCAGAGGCCAAATCATTCCCAATAATTATTATTCTCACGAAAAAATAGGACGTCTGGGAGGGTACGCAGAATAGCGCTGTACATTTCAGAGCAAGTATGTTGACGTAGCAGCTAAAATATTTAAAGAGAAAGAAAGAAAGAAAGAAAGACAGACAGAAAGAAAGACAGAAAGAAAGAAATGAAAGCTAGAAAGAAAGAATCGACTTTACAGACAGACAGACCACCACAGGGCCTGGTGACGTACCGGGCCGAGGGGGGCAGAAGGGAGCAGGTACGATGTGGTTGGGTGGGCGGGGCTCCCAGGGGACGCAGTCACTTTTGACCCAATGGCAGCGGAGGCCCGGCCCAGCGGCGGCACAGCGGGCCGGGTCAGAGAAGGCCTGGCAGGACGGAGGGGTGTAGGTCAGCACGTCGTTCAGAAGAAGACCCGAAAACCCTCCGAAGATAAACATGGAGCTGAGGGAAGACATGGAGGAGAGAGAGGGATAACGTTACACCGAGTTACATCAAGATATGGAGAGGTAAAGAGACAGGAAATGCCTAGAGAGAGTTTGAAGCTGATGTTGTGATGTTGAAAGCTGACATTATGGTGCTGCAGGCTGACCTTTTGGAAATGGTGTTAAAGGCTCGACCATAACAGCACCTTCCAAAATCATCAAAATATGTTGGAGCATCTTTCTAAAGGTGCTGGGAAAAAACAGCGTATCTCTGTGTTGTCATATAACACTGTGGCGGACTGGGGGGAGGGAGGGTGGTAGGTTCGGCTGGACTCAGCGGCTGCGGCCAATTAAAGCTGAGTGCAGCCGGGCCTTTTTAACCTGTGGGTGAATGTGTGAGCGGGAGGGACGCGCCAGTGTGAGAGGCTGGCGGCGTGTATGCGGGAGCCGACGGGGATGGAGGATCCAGTCGGCTGTGTGTGAGCGGAGTGGAGAGACGGGGCCAGCACCAGCGGGAGAGACGGAGCGGGAGCGGGCCGTCTCCTTCCGCGGCGTCCTGCGGAGGTCCGCGGAGGACGCAGTCGGGAGCCACCTGCAAGGGCTGACCAGTCGGGGTTGGGGCAGGATGCCCCTGGAAGCCTGGCAGGCTGGGGCAGCCTTGGGGCTCCGCGGCTGGCCCACCGGGACCGAAGGAGGGCGCCGGCGGAGGGAGACGGCGCCGACGGCGCGCTGCCGTCAACCCGGGCCGTGGGTATTATTGTTGCCGGTATGGTGTGGACAATAAAACGGCCCTGCTGGCCCATTAACTCTCCCCTGCCTATGTCTCTGTCTGTCCGGACCCCGGTAATGTGGCACCTTGCCACAAACACATATTCAACGTTGTGTTTGTGTTTGCAATTAATCTTTTTAATCCGATAAATTCTACTTCCAAAAATTGCATGAGTCCTTTTTTGTGTGAAATGAGTACAAGCCAACACTGTGGTGGTTTTTAAGGGGCGGTGTGAACGGGTCACAGGCCATTCAACCATTCAGCAGTTTGAAAAACACTTTTCTTCAGAGTCAGACTCTTTTAGAAGCCACACCGCTGGAGGAATTCATTTCATCCATTTTTCTATGTTAAAGTGGCTAAAGAGATACAGAGATACAGAGATAGAGACAGAAGAAACCTGCAAGGGTTGGATGGAGGGAGATATACAGCACAGACTAAAGAAGGATATGGACAGAGCTATGGAAGAAAGGGGGAGAAATGCTGCAACCATACCTATACAGAGAGAAAGATACTGAGAGGGAGGGAGGAGGAGAAACATCCACAGATTGAAGTGAGAGAGAAACCAGCAGAGGTGTCCTAAATAACACTGGAACCAAATCCAACAGAGATAAGGACCAGCAGACAAAACTCCACCTCAACCTCTGAAGGGGAAGTAAAGAAAAAGTAGAACCAGACTCCCAGCGCTCCCAAAACTTTAAAGGGGAAGTTCAGGAAGATTACGAGAAAATAAGAGCCCTGCTGAAGAGTCCATGAGGAATACAACAAATCTCTAGCAGCTTTAGGGGCGCCGTGCTGCAGCTGACCCTGTAATCTGACGTCCCTGTGGAGGCGTGGGGGGGGGGGGGGGGGGGGGGTGAAGAGAGCATTTCTATACTGCGGTCAGACTAGTATGATACTGTTCTTTACTCCATGGTGTCAGCCAGGCAGCATCAATTGTTTTAAGAGCCAACTTAAAGAAAAGCCTTTCATTAAATTGGTTTGTAAAATGTATTCTTGTTTTATTTTTATTATTTGTATTCTGTCTTGTCGTTGCTTTTATTGATTTTATGTAAAGAACTGTGAGCTACAGCCTACGTATGAATGCTGCTGTATAAATAAAGTTTATTATATTATTATTATCATCATCATTACGGGGAGAATGGCAGCTTGGGGTGATGAAGTACAGCACAGTGTTGAGTTAGGGAGGGACTCACCCGTTGCTCATCACGGCCGAGTGTCCGAACCGGTTCACATCCCGGTGCATCGCTGGCCTGGGAAGGGCGGTCCACTCGTCACACGCTGAGGAACAACACACACACACACACACACACACACTTAAAGACTTGAAATCACTCTTGGGGGAGGAGCCAAACGTCAGCAGTCGTTCAGCAAGCGTGCAGTAAAAGCCGTCAGGTTACATCTGCACCAAGAGAGGATTGGTTTGGTTTTATCTAGGTAGGCTGGTTCTCTGCGCTCTGTCATGGAGGGCTGCGTGAATAAACTCAAATGACGAAAACACGAAAAATGACACAACACCGCCATGCAGAGAAACAACCTCCCGGGGCTTGTTAGCTGGTCCCTCCAGTAAACACATCCGGCAAGTGTTGGTGTTTCCACAGTGAGAAAGACATTCACAACCCGTCCGCCACATCCACCCCACCCGGCCCAGACACAACTCACACACACGTTATGCACACACACACACACACACACACACACACACACACACACACACACACACACACACACACACACTCA
This sequence comes from Hoplostethus atlanticus, assembly GCA_034670405.1. NCBI lineage: Eukaryota > Metazoa > Chordata > Actinopteri > Trachichthyiformes > Trachichthyidae > Hoplostethus > Hoplostethus atlanticus. Next base: position 1,974,313 of record JAXDDX010000061.1, read on the forward strand.
CACACACAAACTATGTACACAGCACATAAATTAGAAGTGAGAGCATCACACTTAGAAACCATATATATGATGTGCAATAAAAACTACAATTTTTTAACAGATTTTTTTTTATACGTTACAGCACATTTATTAAAGTTAGGAGGAAGCGAAGTACAAATGTAACTCTATACCTCGAGTTGCTCTACAGCGAGTTGAGGAACTGTGAATAGAATAGTGAGGAGTGAAAATGTGAAAAACGAGGGGGGTGTTTTGTGGCAGGAGCCATATACAATCTGTAAACTCCCCCGAGTTCACAGAACAAGGTGGTGTAACAAGGTGGTGTATTCTCTCCTGGCAGACAAAGTGATGACTCTACTGATGCGTTGTTGTAACCGATGACGGGATCTCGGTACTTTACTCTCGTTCTCCCAGAGCACCTGGTCCCACTATACCAGGAGGAGAACAGTGATGTACAGAGCAATGTCATTTTGGAACTCTTTACCTTTAGAGATCACAGAAATTAAAGGTCAAATGCAGTTTAAAAAAAGACTAAAAATGCATCTTACAAACCTTGATGAATAACTGAAAAGTCTTTTGTTGTAAATACATTTTTCTCTGTTACCTTTACTATGTATGTGTGTTTGTTTGTATACTGTTCTATGTGGACCCCAGGAAGAGCAGCTGTCACCATGTGTAACAGCTACTGGGG
>JAXDDX010000061.1:1980000-2002500 GCA_034670405.1 Hoplostethus atlanticus
CTGAACTAAACTATCTATCTATCTATTTTAACTGAAGGTTCACATGGTCCTGTATGTGTTAGGAACGTTATATCAGCCAAAGGTCAATGAAACTCTTTCATAACCCATTTTTAAAAATGGGAGTCTGAAAATAAAGCTTGTTTCTTCATTTCAAAGGGTTTTTAGGGAGACCAGGGGCCACATGTATGAACCAGTCTGAGTCTACGTTTAGTGATCTGCAGTTTGGAGGTTGTGGGGGGGGGGGGGGGGGGGGGGGTTGTGTTTATGGGGGGATGCATGATTGGAGTGAATGAAACTATGCTGACTTTAAAAACTCCACCTGTTAACACCACATGGGTCTGGTAGCATGATTTCACAAAGTCAGCGGGCGGTGAGAATGTGCACACTGACACCACAGGACAGCCTACGTCGTCTTTCGAGTCGGATCAGTGCAATATTGTGGGGAAAGAAGGACGATGTTAAAATGTGAATTTGGGTGACATCCACTACATTATGTTAGGATGTAGTCTATAGTTTAAAAAAATGCATTTGGCCCCTGGTCTTCTTCAGTGGCAGCAAAATGGAAATCCACACAGAAGACTTTTATTTTCCAGTTCATCTCCCCTCCCAGCGCTGACTGACTTTTGCCCCCCTGGTGTCTTTCCTACACCATCCCTCCCCCTCGCATCTCCCTTCTGCTGCTCCTTCATCTCCTTCCCTTCATTCTCTCTCTGTCAGCCATTCCTCTCTACCACCCTTCCTTACATCCCTCCCTCCCCCTCTCCCCCCTCTCTCTCCCCCCTCCCCCCTCTCTGCGGTGGGTGAGAGGTGGCTGGTGGACGATAAAGTCGGCAGATCTGCAGACACGAGCGTTTATGAATAAATGATGGTATTTGTCATGGGGGGGGGGGGGGGGGGGGGGGGGTAGGTTGAGGTTCGCTCTGCGTTGAGGGACGTGTAAATACACAGATTCATTCCAAGTGTTTATGGGGCTCATCCAACACCAGTTTCCAACTTTATTAGTACACAGAGGCTCCGTAAACAAACACTTTCTCCCTTATTACATTTAATTCACAAGCTCGGTCTTCATCCTACCAGAACCTCGTCTCTCTCAAATATTGCGATGACAAATATTAGTGATGATTATCAATCTTGAGGATTTGGAGGAAAGAAAAATTCATTGCACTCATTCTAAGTTAAAGTAAAATAAAATAAAAAGTTTCTATTGATTTTAACTCTGCAATTATTAACTGTGGAAAATAAAAACTGCAGCATAATAACGTGATGTGATAGATTATCGATACCCATAGGGAAGTTCTCTTTTCCCACCCACTTTGTCCCTTTTTGGGACAACAACCACTGTCGAGGTGTCCTTGAGCAAGGCAGTTAACCCACCTAGTGCTCTGTAGCCAGTAGAAGGCTGGTTGTACTGAATGTGAAACAAGGCATTGCTGGAAAGGAGCAAGTGTGTTTAGTCGACTTAGATAACATTTTTAAAACACTCCTGGAGCTGTTGGGTACTCAGCGACTTGCTCAAGGACACTTCAGCAGGGCAGAGGCTTGCCAGCCCAGGTCGCCACCCCGCCACCCCCACCAGCGCAACAAGGACGTGGCATCCACCCTCGCCTGCTGAGCCGCCAGGACGCCTCTCCATCCTCTCCATCCTCTCCATCCTCTCTCCATCCTCTCCATCCTCTCCATCCTCTCTCCATCCTCTCCATCCTCTCTCCATCCTCTCCATCCTCTCCATCCTCTCTCCATCCTCTCCATCCTCTCTCCATCCTCTCCATCCTCTCTCCATCCTCTCTCCATCCTCTCCATCCTCTCTCCATCCTCTCTCCATCCTCTCTCCACCAGTCTCTCTATTCTGCCTCTTCAGTCGGCACCACCTCTCTCTGTCGCTCTCTACATCCATCTTTCCCTGTTTACATCTCTTTACCTCCATCACTCTCTCCGCTCCCTGTTGTGTATCTCCTGTTAAGAGTTTGTGTAATCCCTCTTTCATTGTCGCACACCCCCCCGCCCCCTCCCTCCCTCCCTCCCTCCCTCCATCCTTCCCTGTCCCTGTCGAGGGGTGGTGCATTCTAAACACACGCCATCTGGTCTATGGTGCTACTGGGTAGCCTGTAATAGGACCCTTAATCATTTATACTCTCCCTCTCTCTCTCTCTCTCTCCCTCCCTCTCTCTCCCTCTCTCTCTCCCTCTCTCTCTCTCCCTCTCTCTCTCTCTCTCCCTCTCTCTCCCTCTCTCTCCCTCTCTCTCCCTCTCTCAGTCATTATGGGCATTTAATCATGTGCTCTTGCTGGGGAATCGTCAGGAGAGCTCGGATTCACGCCAGGAGATCAGTTGTTTGCATGCATGCTTTTGCATGTGTGTGTGTGCATGTGTGTGTGTGTGTGTGTGTGTGTGTGTGTGTGTGTGTGTGTTCTGCTGGCAACAGCATTCCCAGGAATGACTAATATCTAGTTTCTCTAAGGGTCAACATGAGCAACAGTGGCAGGGCTGGGCAACGAGTGTGTGTGTTTGTGTGTATGTGTGTATGTGTGTGTTTGTACATGTGCATGTGTTTCTGAAAACGTGTGTGTGTGTGTGTACCTCATATATCATGGTAAAAAAAAAAATTCATTATGGCACTATTTGATATAGAAATAAAGACATATGTGGTTCAAATGTAAGGAAATCGGCTCGTAGGATAAAGCATTTGATTGGTCGATGAGAGGAATTGACAAGTCAGCAGGTAAATCAATAACTGGTAATATTTGTTCCCATATATTGATTGGTATCTGCAAAATGAAATATCGGCCTGTGTGTGTGTGCAAGTGTGTGTGTGTGTGTTTGAGCCCTGTTCTTACCTATATCATACGCCAGGAAGTCGGTGGAGAAGCACTTGGCACCGTTGCTTAGCGACGTGTCGTTGTGAGTGTTTCCTCCGAACACCAGCAGCGTGCCGCTCAGCAGCGCCGCCGAGTGGAGGTACCGCGCCAAGCCACTCTCCTTCAGGATCAGCCTGCACACACACACACACACACACACACACACACACACACACACACGAGAGGTGCGACTCCAGAGTGTGAAAACATATTGGGAAAGCGTTAATGTGTCAATTATGCAGGTGTGTGTGTGTGTGTGTGTGTGTGTGTGTGTCCGTGGTGCCATGTTATTGATGATGTCTGCCTGGCTATTCGACCTAGCCTGTGGTGACTGCCCTTCACACCAACTGTTCCTTCATGAGCGTGTACACACACACACACACACACACACACACACACACACACACACACACACACACACACACACAGTAGGTGGTCTCAATCTGCAGAGCGTGGCCTTTGTGTGGGTCAGAGGTGACATAGCGGAGGCCAAATGTGACGGCTATCCATAGCTGCTTCATTCACAGCAGCCACTTTGATTTCCCAGCAGCCCGGCGGTTCCTCAGGACGCCGTGTAACGTGACGATAATGTGACGCTTTATTGATCCAGTAGTGAAATCCTTGCCCTCGGAGCCGGTAGGGATCGGCAGCGGCAGTTCAACGGCACTTCGGGGTGGAACGCCTTGCCAACACAGGGGCTTGAACCCAGGTCCTCCAGTTGAAGGACTTGAGTTCACCAACCAGTCTTCCAATTCATATTTGCCCATTAGATGTGTTTCATCTGCATCGTCCTACTGTGGGTGATTGCAGCCCGTTAAGCTGCAGCAGACTCTGTGATGTATTTGCTCTGATCGGGGCAAGCTGCATTTTCTAATTGAGCCATTGTGTGTTGTGTAGCCGTGTCACTCAACCTGATGAGTGGACTGCACGCCAAATGCCAGCAGTTTGCTTTCCAATTAGCAGACATTTCGAGCAACATCAAATAGACCCTGTTGAAAGCTTTCTGATTACATTGCAATACATAGAGGATCTTTGTGGTGCGTGGGAGCTTGACAGAACAGCTGAATGCCTAGAAGATCTTTGCAAATATTTATGGTCGGAAATTTTGAACGTCTGTGAGCTTAAGTGACACCTGACTCCCACGACACCTTCCATTTGAAAGGTGAGAGCAACACAGAGGAGGACAGAGTGTGTGTGTCCGTGCATGTGCATGTGCATGTGTGTATGTGTTTATACATGTGGATTGATGGAACGTGGCGTCCTTTCACACCCGTCCATCTGGCGGAGGTCTGCAGAGGTCTGCCCTCCTCTCAGTGTCTTACTCTTAAACACTCTGCTTTTACTTTCCTCTTCTGGATTTGAAGAAACACTGATAGGTCCATCTTGGAATCAATTCCTGAAGCTCATCGTTCAATATCTCTAAAATATCGATGATCCAATGTCAGCATTCTGTCAGATGAAGACTTAAATTAGCCATTTTAGCCTAACGGCTGATTCCTGATGTCTCTTAGTCAAGATGTTTCATTAAGGAACATCAAAAGTCTCTCTCGCTCTCTCTGTCTGACTCTCTCTCTCTCTACAGGTCACGACAGGCACACAGTGTTTGTGTGTGTGTGTGTGTGTGTGTGTGTGTGTGTGTGTGTGTGTGTGTGTGTGTTCGCAGGAACCTACATGAAAGCTGACATGGTGGTAATAGCGGGGATGCGGGAAGTGTCGAAAACAGTTTGTTCTGCTGCCGATGTTCCACACACTCAAAGCTACAGCACACACACACACACACACACACACACACACACACACACACACACACACACTCTCTCTCTCTCTCTCTCTCTCACACACACACACACACACACACACACACACTCTTTTCTCCCATACACACATCATCAGCAAGCATGTGTTTGGTGATGTGTAGGTGGTTGCTAAGTTCAACGTCAAAATCATGATACACTATTACAGCACCGTAACAGCTTAGGAAATAGTTTTGAAGTGATTTGAAAACGATGCAGGCAGCAGCCACGGACGACGGCAGACATCTCAACTTCTCTCACCATGTGCGGGTGTGGGCGTGGGTAGCGGTACATGTGGTCCACCAGGCCGTACTTGTTGTTGCTCAGAGCCTTGTAGCCGCCGTGGACGAACACGCAGCCGCTGGCCTCATCGTACACGCTGCTGTGGCCGTAGCCTCCCTGGACCACCGCGCCGCCGGTGGACACCACCTGCCAGGAGTTAGACCCTGGGGCACAGAGAGGGAGGAGAGAGGGGGGAGAGAGGGGGGAGAGAGGGGGGAGAGAGAGGGAGAGAGACGGGGGTGATTAATGCAGTACTGCAGGAACAAAGATCAGAGTTGATAGCTTAAAAAGTTTTTGATGCTTTGGCAACATTGGCTTTCCACGTTCTTGCCAAAAAGCAAAGCACTTTTAATTCTGGAGGTGAGAGAGAGAGAGAGGGAGGGGGGGGAGAGAGAGAGGGAGAGAGGGGGAGGTAAGAGAAACAGAGAGAGTGAGCCAAAGAGAAGGAGAGGCCAGAACAAATTAGAATTTATCAAATTTATTACACTGGCGTGATGCATTCAGGTGCTTTTTAAACCTTATTAAAAACAGACGGAGATTACATCATCCCACCTGCCCCCGTTAAAACAAGAAGACACAACAAACAAAACCATAAGATGAAAACTTCAAAAGCACGAGACAAGAACTGTACACGGCACAACCCCCCCCCCCGAGACGCCATGTAGTACTGAAAAAGTGGAGAGGAAACAAGAGAGCAAGACAAAGAGGAAGACAGAAACTGAGACAATGAAAGAGAGAAACCGAAATAGAGAGAGAGACAAAGATGGCAGAGAAAGAGAGAAAATGAGAAAGAGCGAGAAAAAAGCGAGACAGAGATAGAAAGAGAGGAGTACAAACAAAAAGAGCGAAAGAGGGCAAGATGGAGAGAAACAAAGCAGAGGTAGAAAGAGGGACGGATATAGACAGACGACAAGAAAGCAGAAGGTCAGCCCTTATCTGGTCCCTGTCAGCTAATTGCTGGGACCCGCCTCACCAAGCGGTCATTAAATCCTTTTAGCTTCATCTCCCCTGCATTCTCACTCTCTCTCTGAAGCCTAATGATGTTCGGGGGGAGAGTGAGACTGTGACAGAGAGAGAGAGAGGGAGAGGGAGGGAGTGGGGGGGGAGCTGAAAGTGATAGACAGATGAGGGGCGAGAAGGAAGGAAAGGTGAGGAGAGGTAGAGGAGCAGGGAGGAGGGGGGGATGATGGAGATTGAGAAGGAAGGATGAGAGGGGGGGTGAAAAAGAGAGGCCGAGAGATAAGAGGAGAAGGAATGAAGGAGCAACAGAGAAGGGGATAAGGAGGGATGAGAGAGGGTGTGTGTGTGTGTGTGTGTGTGTGTGTGTGTGTGTGTGTGTGTGAGAGAGAGAGAGAAAGAGAAGAGAGAAGGATGACAGGGAGGTAGTGAGAGGATCCAGTGGATTCATTAATCATTGTCTTCTCCTAGACACTCTGGCCTGGGTGCAACCTCTCCTTAATGACCGCTCGGTGTGTGTGTGTGTGTGTGTGTGTGTGTGTGTGTGTGTGTCCAGAATGTGAGAATTTGTCAAGGCTCCAGCTCTAATTTCACAGGCTGATCTTACAACGCTGGGCTACAGCACCACCTACTGGCTACACAGAGAACCTGAACCTACCGTCAACAGCATCAAAACTTCACTGAGAGAGAGAGAGAGAGAGAGAGAGAGAGAGAGAGAGAGAGAGAGAGAGAGAGAGGAGCAAGATCAACTTTGGCCTTAACCCTGGCTCATCAGTCTCACAGCGGTCACCATGGTAACTGAGGCTGCACACCAGGTTGTGTTCAGGCCACTGGATTATTTTAATAACGTTTATTGCAAAAATTCTATTTACAAAACAAAAACACGGCATTCGAATGAATGAGACGAAGAAGTTTACAGGGTGTTTCTACTGAATTAGCAGAAAGTAAGAAAGACTCTTTGATTTCTCAGTTCAGAGATATAATACATGTTTGTAGCGTTTCCAGGCCATTTACTCACTCTGGCTGTAGAAAAAGGCTCCTATCAAATAGCAGGCGTTACTTTACTATAGTTATCAATAATCAATTAAATTTACTGTTGCATAGTAAGTGAACTTCTTTCATGAGACTCCTGAAAGTGATCGATGCAACAGATTGCACCCACATTCCCATCATTCCTAGGGAACATGAGGAGGATTGAAGCATGCCGACTGTGCCTTACCCACAGTGATGAGCCTGTTATTTACACTAACACTGCACTATTAACACTAAGAGGTGTGTGTGTGTGTGTTGATTCCCACTGGGGTGTCCTCCAACAGCATATGTTGTTTTATGTTGTTGAACATCAACAGATCAACATTAGACACCCAGGAAACAATGTGGTGTCTCCTGATGACGGGATGCTCCACTGACAAAGAAGAAAAGCCAATTGTGGATATTTGTTTGAGCTTTTAGACCCAAATGAGCTTTATTCCACAGTGGGGCCACTTCTCAACCAGAAAATTGTACCCATATGGCAGGAAAATTGCTCCAGGTCCGGCCATAGAGACTGTCCACGGAGCAGCTCTGAGGAAATGGAGCTTCCAGACAAACTACTCTTGGTTCCCTTGCTTTAAAGCTTTTGGGAACAAATTGTCTGACGTCAAAATCTGAGACGTAGCTGTCTGATATCAAAATAAAAGCCTGGTTTTCAGATTGATACCAATGTATTTCTGTCTGTGTTGGACCTTCAGGATGGAACTTGTTCAACCCATAAAATATCATTTAAGGGTTTTCAATCATGAATTAGGTTTTAGATTAGCAGGTAGCGTAGCGCTTAGCATGCCTGCCTCAGCAACATCCTCTCCATGTACCTAATGAGTCTGGGTTCAAATCCCACCAGTGACCTTTTTAAAACCTTGCCTCTGGAAATGTCAACCACTGGAAGTGTCCCTGTGTTTGACTCACATCAATGAAAAGCAATTAAACAACCACCCGTCCAATAAAGCACCGTCAGCAGGTCCTACTCACTGATGTTGTACTCCTGGACTTTGCCGATGTAGCTGTAGATTGCCGAGTAGCCGAAGAAGACCAGCATCACCGGCTCGCCATTGGCTAGCTCCACCACGTGGGCGGAGTGCCCCTCCAGGGGATAAGGGGGAGGCGGGACCGGTTTCCGTGGTGACCAGGTGCGCCGGGGGATGTTGAACACCCAGATCTCGTCCGAGACGTTGGCCGATCCTGCTTCCAGCTTCCCACCGAACATGTAGATGTCATCCTGCAAGAGAGGGAGTCAGATTAAGGTGGAGGAGAGGAGAAGAGAAGAGAAGAGAAGAGAAGAGAAGAGAAGAGAAGAGAAGAGAAGAGAAGAGAAGAGAAGAGGAAAGGAAACCAGAGGAGAGGAGAGGAAACCAGAGGAGAGGAGAAAAGAGGAGAGGAGAGGAGAGGAGAAGAGAGAAGAGGAAACCAGAGGAAACCAGAGGAGACCAGAGGAGACCAGAGGAAAGGAAACCAGAGGAGAGGAAAGGAAACCAGAGGAGAGGCGAGGAAACACACACACATATATTCCAGTCTATCAGTCAGTCCCTCTAATCCTACAGTCGCCTCAGAGCCTCACAGCCATGCAGAGGCTCCTGTTCTGCTGAAACAGGACAAGCTGCTCCCAGCTGTCCAACACACACACGCACACGCACACGCACACACACACGCACACATACACACACACACACACACAGAGATCTTCCATGGACAACTAGTACATTGTAAAGGGCATTTGCAGCGTGGAAACATATTAGTTTACTGTGAGACGAAGACATTCATTCACTTTCCATCCTCCCTTATTCCTCTTTGAACTGTGGACCAGAGGACCTGAAGGAAACCCACCAGAACACCTCCACACAGAAAGGACCAGGGCCGGGAATCGAACCCTGCACCATCTTGCTATTAACTCACTAAAATTGAATACATACATTAAGACCCTCTGAAACTCAAACGTGTTTAATTGCAGGTCAGGTCATGCCAGGTCCCACAGGATGAGGCTCTGCTGTTCCCTAGCATGAAGACGATACTTAAACCTGACAATGACTACATGCTTATCACCACTGTTAGCCCAGTTATAGTGAATGTACACAAACTGAAAGCAATTCAGGTTGGAAATAAGTTAATTGAATTTAACAATAAGAACAGAACCAAGATCCATCCTCAAAATGACTCTCTAAGCTTGTTGAGTACCTGCCGTGTGAGTACAACGCAACAGGAAGTAAGTGGGTGACTGTCAGGTGAGTTATCAGCAGTAGAACTGACAGATGGGGCTTCAACATCGTAACAGTTCCTGATTGGTTATTTGGCTTTACGTTCATCATCTGGTACAGAAACCGTCTGCCCCTCTGTCAACAACATTTGATACAGCGGATGACGAGGCGTGTGTGTGACTTTTATATGGACAGTTAAGACGACATTCAGATACTAGCAGCCCTGGATGATGTCATCTCTGTCCTTTCTATTTCCATCTGGGTCTTAGAAAGAAAGACCTCCCATGTAGAGTTTTGATTCCACACCCAAACCCAGTTAGGCATCGACCCGCTATGTTTGGGTCAGAACTGTGTTTCATAACTCCCTCTGGCTTGATTGTGTCAGATTTTGAGTTTGTTTGTATTTTAGATCACCATTAGCTTACCAAAGAAAACACAACCAGACAAACATGGCACATTGTGATTGTGACAGTCCCCTTAGTCAGTTCCTCCATGAAGCCATGTTGCAGTGACTTCATTGGATTCACACTCATAAAACGCTGCTCGGTTTAGGAGTCTCATGTCAGGCCTGATCAAACCTCCATCTCCCTTTACTGGTCCAATCAAACCTCTACCTTCCTCTTCTCCACTATTCCATAGGACTCTGGTATGGTATCACTCTGGTATGTACTTTATGATGTGTTCATGCCCCCTTGCAACGTCTCATGCCAGCAGTAAGCGATCATATCTCACATATCTCATATCATACTGCTTGCGGTGTCGTAAATGACAACATTAGCGAGGAGCTACCGAAAATACCAGGGTCACGCTGAAGGGTGAGGGGTCAGCGGGGTCAGCGGGGTCAGCGGGGCCTCCCACCCAGGGGCCACGGATGTCTCTGTTACACCCCGGGGTAAAAATAAAACGCACCCTGCCTCTAAGGAACTCGTATCAGAGCTGTCTGTGTGTGAAGGTCTGAGAGGTTTTATGAGACTTGACTAATTCGTCGGTGTAACAGAGACGGTTTGGTGTCCGAGACCGAGACACCTGAAGATGTGAGTTATTGGGGGGTGCAAATCTTCAGGGTTTCGTCTGCTGCAGTAACCTCTCTGGCTCAGATCTCACCTTCATCACAGTCTTCAGTATTACATTACTCTTATCAGTTGCTGCTCTCAACAAATCACCTGTTGAGAAGTGGCGAGGGAGAAGATGTACACAATCTGAGGTAGCGCCAGATTTACAAGCCTATTCAGGTTCAGAAACTACACACACACACACACAAACTTAATTTCAATCATAGGTCTAACTACTTTCTTTTAGTGACAATGTTTCTAGCCAGCCTGTCTCTTCATCAACCTGAAAAAATGTAGACCCCCCATACTGATCATTGACCACCAAGAGGTCAGCACACACACACACACACACACACACACATACACACACACACACACACACACACACACACACACACACACACACACACACACACACACACACACACACACACACACACACACACACACAGATCCTAATGGGGCCAAAGGTGAGAACATTAATCTTTCTGAGGCACAACCAGCTTGGCACTGTACTACCTATAATCATACATTATATTGCCCATGATAAAGTTGGTGGTGTATCAGGTCCAGTACCCAGGTGCTGTGTTACCTGGTACAGAGCCAGAGAGTGTCCATATCTGTAGAGAGGTCCGGTACTGATGGGAACCACATCCCAGGTACTGGTCTCCAGGTTGTAGCTGGAGGGAGCAAGAGAGGAAGAGTTAGCAGTAGTAGTAGTAGTAGTAGTAGTAGTAGAAGTAGAAGTAGAAGTAGTAGTAGTAGTAGTAGTAGTAGTAGTTATGGTATTAGTAGCAGCAGCAGTAATAGTAATAGTAGTTGATGATAGTAATAATAATAGTAGTGGATTGTTATGTTATTATATATTATATATTATATTATTATTGTTAAATATGTATTATTATTGATAAATAATATTTAATAATTTAATAATAATTTAATACATTTAATAAATGTAATAATACATGTATTTAATAAATAATTATTAAATAGTAATTTAATAATTTAATATTTAATATATTTAATATTTAATAATATTAGTAATTAATATTATATAATATATTATAATATATAATAATAATAATATTTAATAATATTTATATATACATATTTATCAGTAATAATACATATTGATGTATTATTACTGTTAAATTTGACTCTCACTATGGAGTATTTCCCGAAGTCCAACCCTAACATAACAAGACTAGGTATCCTGACTGATGGTTGGGCCGTTCTGGTGCATGGCCACTCCAGACATGTTTAACATCGGGGTAAAGGCAGTATGTGGCACACTGGGCATGGTGTGGTGCTGAGCCTGTGGCCCAGCCCAGGAATCAATATACAAGGGCTACAGAAAGCTGGTGGGTAAGACGGAGGTCCACTGCTTACTTGAGGACCATGTGGTAGTTAGAGTAGTTGAAGGAGTAGCCGCCCACCACCCACATCAGACCAGAGTGGACCAGGGCTCGGTGGGACGCCCGGCCCAGAGACTGGGCTGACGGCTTGATGCTGGGCAGCACCCAGAAGGCCTCGGTGGAGGGAACCGAGAGAGAGCAGTCTGGACCTGGAGGAGGAGGCAGAGAGGAAGAGAGAGTTACCGGATTTCATACAACAAGGTAACCCAAGGTGCTTTATTACTAAAAACAGTTCAGGGTCACGAAGAAACACAATAACAGAAACAAGAAAAACATCATAAAGTTGAGTTTAAAACCTCCAAACAAACTAACATTTCATCACTGAGTTACTTTATTACTAACTTACTTAAATCCATTATTTACCAGCAAATTCTATATATACATTACACACATACAGAAATACACACACACACACACATACACAATACACACACAGTCAACTTTCAGTTCAGACGTCGGTCAAACTTCCTTCGATTGGCGTTGTTTTCTAGCCAGCCTGATTCTTTATCAGTCCAGAGAAGATTTAGACCCCGCCCCCTCCTATCTATCACTGACCACAGCTTTATTACACCAGAGAAGACCAATTCTATATTTATCAGATCTCTATCCCCATGACAGAGAGAGAGTTGGGGAAGGGAGGAGGGGGAGACAGGGGAGGAGAAAGTGGAAGAACACTAACAACATCACCGTCTGATGAATGAAGCAGCTCGTAGTAAAACACCCTGAGATGGATCGTGAAGTAAGTCGCCACAGCACCATCTACTGGTATCGACAGGCCACAGCCAGCAGGGCGTGACAGGATGGAGGTGAGGCATGAAAACCTCCTATCTCCCAAAGAGTCAATTTATCTGTTTTAGGTCATCGGGAAAAACGGCACACTTTCCCATTTATGTGCATTTATCATTGAAATAGAAAAATGTATTCTGAATGGATTTCAGTCTTCAGAGCATGAACATGTATTCCTTCAAAATAAAACAAATGAAAAAGAAGAAAAAACACCAAAACCAGGAGTTACAAGGTTGGTCGTGCAACAGCAGTGAGACATAATCAGCCCCATCCTCCAGCAGCGTGGTCCCCTGACCTCCCTGCCAGCATACGGGGGAGTTCAGCGAGGCCAGCATCATTAAGGCTTTTAAATGGGGTGGCTCTGATTAATGCTGCAGCCTCCCTTCAAGACGGGGACCTCAGCGCCGCTGGCCCCGGTATAGTACCACGACAGGGAGGAGGAACAAGCGACGGGCGTTGATTCGTTGACGGAAACTGCCTTTATACTATTTACTCTCCATTTGGAGGGAGGGAGGGAGGGAGGGAGAGAAGGAAGAGAGTGAAGGACGAACGACAGAGCAGGTCTTTTCATTAACACAAAAACACAGGTTTTCTGCTGTGACAGGAGAGTTGCTATGGCAACCAGCACCTTTATTACCCCCACTGCTTGTGCGTGTGTGTGTGTGTGTGTGTGTGTGTGTGTGTGTGTGTGTGTGTGTGTGTGTGTGTGTGTGTGGAATGGCTGCCTTGAGGCTGGTCGACTGCTTACTGCCCCCCCCCACCCACCACACTTCATTCTGTCCTCCATCAGGGGACGGACTGACTGACGGACGGCAGCTTCCACCACTACTACTACAGCCGTCATTACAGTGTGAACGTGACGGGAGACACAGACAGAGGGGGAGGGATGGAGGGGGTGAGGGGGCGAGGGGGGGAGACAGGCAGAGGAGGAGAGATGGATAGGGAGAGAATGAGGGAGAGGCCGACAGGTTGAGAGACAGGTAGTGGAGACAGACATTTACAAAGGTTATACACTGCTGTTCTGTGTGTGTGTGTGTGTGTGTGTGTGTGTGTGTGTGTGTGTGTGTGTGTTCTTTTGTGCACTCTTTTGATCTTAAGTGAGATTATCACTGAATAGAAATTGATCCCTCCTCTTATAAAACTGTGTTTCAATAATCCGATAAACATTATTGAGCATCATTTTATTGATTTAATCTTTTGATCAGATTTGGTTTATTTTCCTCCCTGGGATGTGATGTGGTGATCCGTCCACCACACCATGCTGGAAACCCCTTGCCATCGTTGAGTTGCACTTGAATTGGACCTGAATTTCATTGGATCTGAACTGACGTTGAGCTCCATCCTGTCCAGCAGGGGTCAGATATCAAATCCTCAGGGTGACAAACAAACATGACTGAACTCTTCATGAAGAAATGTCTAATTTTTTGAATGGTGTGTAGGAGTTAAGGGTTAATCTGGAAGTCGGTTTTTCCCAGAAGCCAGATGGATCATGCAACTTCCATGTGAAAGGAAGAAGAAACTCAGCTTCAGCTTCCTGGTGAGTGCAGCCATTGTCCTGTGGTCCCTGCACCACATGTCACCGTGTAATTATGTCATTATATTGAGTTGTTGATCGCTTCTTGCACAACTGTTGCAAATACAGTCACTAACAGAGTAGTCAGCTCCCTGTCCCGACTGTGCACGCCACAGATAAATGAAGGGTTTGATTCCATCCTGGAGGGAAATGTTGCTTAATGTTCACGACTCAATATTTCAAAATGACAGACGACTACGTTCTCTAAGATGTGGCTAAGCGTCAAATATTTCCAAGCAGGAAAACTCTTGGATTTCTCAACAGTCTGTCTGCAGACCAAAGAAGCTAAATATCTAGATCAATTTATCAGCGAGGAGGACGTGGCTCTGCTCCTGTGACGTCTCGGCTTGTGTTGGCAGCATCAAGCCAGCAGGGGGCAGTGCTGCACCGTCTAACCTCGCCAGGCTAGAACAGCCAATAACCACACTACCAGAGCACATCTAGTATGAGGTGAAACAGCATCGGCATCTTTTCATCCTCCTAATGCTTTGAGGGTTCGGTGGAGTGTGCCAGGAATGCCAGATAGGGGAGGTTCACACCAGTACACACAACCACATCAGTGGAACGATACAGTACAACAGTACTGTATAAATATTAATGCATGGCACTGAGTTTCAGACTGGCATCAGACAGACTAGAGAGACGATTTAAAGCTGCAATGTGCATTTTAACACCATTACCACGTTCATTTGGAGTCATGAGTGCAGTAGAACTATGAACAAACAAAGGTCAGGAAGATCGGCGGTCTCTACACGGCATCCAACCTGATCAGACGGATTTCTTCATGGCACAAAAGGAGATCGCTTTATGGCAACAACACAGCAAAAAAGGTGCCGTTCTTCCAGAGCAAACGGAGCTAAACCTTTCAAACCGGGTGGAACGAGTAAAAGGCCGATGGAAATATCACTACTACACGTTTATCCTCTTTAAAACCTTTGACTGAAGAAGCAAAAGGGCAGACAGGAAGCCACAGAGTTTATGGGAAATGTGGTCTTCATTTTGAGAAACACCGGCGCTAACAATACCACTGCTGTGAGATAACGGCTAGAAATCATCACGGTCTCATTTGTTTCTGACAATGGCGATAATATAATGCTCCACATAGCACCTTTACTTTAATGAACAGGGTAGTTATATAACACTTCTCCTCCAGCCCCGGTCCTCTCCCTTCTCCCCCCTCAAGCCCAGCTCCAGGCCAGAGAGTCACATCCTGCAGACCAGCGAGACCAACCATACCTAGCTGGGCCAAAACCCTCCGAGTTCATACTTCAGTACTTGTTGGTTTCATCCATATCTCTGTTCTGTCCTGTCCGCCTTACCTTGCCAGCTGTCGTTGCAGACGCAGAGCTTTTCCCCGGTCAGGTCGCAGTAGCCGTGATCCGGGCTGCCACAGTTGTCCTTGCAGTAGGGGATGTCGCAGGCCTCTCCTTTCCAGTACTCCTCACACTCGCAGTACACCCGACCCAGCACGGTGTTCGCCGTACTGCATCGGCCGTGGCCCGAACAGTTGTTGGGGCACGAGTTTATCCTTGGGGGAGTAAAGAGAAAGGCAGGGGGACGTACTTAAAGGTTATCTGTGTGGCAGTTCTGCTTTATTAGGTAGTATGCAGTATTCAGAGTGTGGGGTGGAAGAGGAGAGAGAGACAGAGAGACATACTGCAGAGTCATGGATGGAAGTTTGTGAACCTCTTGTGCAATTACAGAAATAGAGTTTTTACCATTCAATCCTTATTCAATCAGAATTTGCCTTTTTTAACTGAAATAAAGGAAATATATTTATCAACTTCATGTTTTTAGAGGAAATTGTGCACATGAATGAAAATAGCTTAAAAGAAATGAGTGCAGGTGCAAAAATAAGTGAACCTCTTCTTGTATTAGTTGAGTCAAGTAGGTTGTAGAATCAGGTGGGTAAATAATTGGGTGTGAAGTTAACCAGTCAAAGGTCAGATCTTTGGGGAGGAGCTTGTGTGGCACTCCCATAAAGGACCCAGGGAAGCCATTACTGAGTGTGGATCAGTCTGGGGAAGTTGGGCTCAATGAGTCCACTGTGAGACAAATAACATAGAAATGGAGAGAATTTGCCATGAAGTGGACGTCCTTCTAAAATATCACCAAGAGCCACAAGAAAAATATTAAAACTAGTGAAAAAAGGAAAATGACATCCAGAGATCTCCAAGCCTCAATAGCTGCATCTGATGCTGCAAAAGAAATGGCATGCAAGGGTATCCAGGAAGAAGCCTCTACCGTCTGAAAAGAACAAAGCTGTCCACCTTCAGTTAGCCAGAGACCACCTGGACAAACCTGGAGATGTCTGAAGTCTGTTCTCTGGACAGACGAGTCTGTTTTGTGGTTTTCAAAAATTGGCGACAGCCCAAAACTGTCCGTTACCAAAATAACCTAGAGTCAAGCACGGCTGTTTCTCTTCACATCTACCAGACTGGCTCAGACAGAAGAAGTTTAGTGTTTTGGATGCTGAGATGCTGCAGCAGACCTGAAGCCTCACTGGGTTGGTGGAGTTGAGGAGGATCAGTGGCTGTAGGAGACGTTTCACTCCGAGTCGTTGCTGCTACAGGATGTGCAGGTTTTGTTCAATAAACAATTAAAAGTATATATTATTTATTCCCTTATAATATATGAAAGTAATGACCACCTCCTGTAGGTTCACAAACCTTCAACCATGACTGTAGCCAAAGAGTAAGACAGCATGAAATGAGCCAGACAGAAGGAAGGTGGGAGTGAGAGAGCTTTAGATTCAAAGGACTGCTAAAGGGTGAAAATGAGGCAACAAAAAGAAAGAGGATATTAGAAACATATAAAAAATAGACAACAGTTAAGAAGTTGATAGAGTGATTCCATTAGAAGATGATTTCTGTCAGACAGACTGGGATTTAACGGAGTGATGGAGAGAGGGGAGAAAGGAGTCAAGGACCAACGGTAGAACATCTTTTCATCAACACAGAAAGGAGGTTAGCTGCTGTGACTGTCGTCATGACAACCGAAAACCTTTATCACCCCACTGTGTGTGTGTGTGTGTGTGTGTGTGTGTGTGTGTGTGTGTGTCTGTCTGTCTGCTGAGAGCCTTGAGGCTGTGTGACCGTACACTAAGTGTCCCCACCCCTACCATTACCCCACCCACCACAGACGCACATCATTCAATTTTCCATCGGGGGGACAGACTGATTGACTGATTGACTGATTGACTGACTGACCGACTGACTGCTGGAGGGGTGGAAGCAACAAACATGAAATAATAAAAACATGTGATGGAGAGGCGTGATAATAGTGAATAATAGTGATGGGTTGTCAAGCCATCGTTGACTTGATTAAAAGGTGATTTGACAAAAAGGGAGCTAGCAACATTATGGGGTATGAATGTGTGTTTGTGTGTATTCAGACAAAAGGAGAGATGAGAGATGAGAGAGAGAGAGAGAGAGAGAGAGAGAGAGAGAGAGAGAGACATGGAGGGGAGGCGTCTAGACGTACGAGTAGGCTATGCTGAAGCCGGTCAGGTTGTAGGCGGCGTCGCTGAAGAAGTGGAGCAGAGCGTAGCCAGACGTCGCCACAACCTCCGGGACCGTCTGGTTAGCCCTGGCCTCTGGTACCACTAGACCGCTGAGAGAGAGAGAGAGAGAGAGGGAGAGGGAGGGGGGAGAGAGAGAGAGAGAGAGAGAGGGGGGGAGAGAGAGAGAGAGAGAGAGAGAGAGAGGGGGAGGGAGGGGGAGGGAGAGAGAGAGAGAGAGAGACAAAAACCCCAGAAACTAAGGCACTTTTAAACGGTGCAGTATGTCATGGACTGGTACTTTTACTCTGAAAGAACCACTGGAGAGCTGAAGATAAAAGGGATTCCATTACAGGAATTGCAGAGCCAATAAAATATGAAAGTGATTAGCTTTAAAGTAAAACAACATCGCAGCACACGAGTCATGTTGCCGTTTCTCTTCTTGTTTGTTTGATGAGGTATTCTCGGAGGCGGGTACTTACTGGGGTCGGCTTGTCTCTCGTAATAAAAGAAATGTATTGCAAATGTGCCGCGGCCCATAATGCATCAGAGTCAAAGCTCCTTCCTCGTTGCAAGCGAGGGTCTACGGCTACATTCCACTGCAGCTGTTTCCCATGTGTAGTGTGTGTGTGCATCCGCCATAATCAAGGTTATTTATTGGAGGCAATAACGTTACGCAAGCCGAGACTTTTGCACGCCGAACGCCAAGTAACTCTCCTTATTTGGAACCGTCCGAATGAACCGTTCCTCTCCTCTCTCGCCCAACAGCAACTCAAGTGTGTCAGCAAGAAATACAACAATACGGCAGACAGCGGGAAGACGGTATATTACCGTTTTATGGTTATTGGTTTTATGATGAGTTTCTCTCAGATTACACAGAATTACCCACGTTTTCACGGTAATGTTTCAGCAGCGAGAAAAATGAAAGCACACACATAATGAAACACGATAAAATGGCAGTCGGGGCCGTAATGTGACTAATTGCACATTCCAGTATCGCAGTACTGCAGTACGTGTGAGAGTAAGTCTGTAGTATAGAAGTGAGTAACCTGAAAAAGTCTACATTTGCAACCTGAGTGATTTCCGTCTTCAGTTTAGCGGCGGCTCACCTGAAGACCGCCACCAAGGGAGCGTAGATGGAGTCTCCATCATAGACGTACATGTGGTCCCAGCTGCACTCGGTAGCAAAGTGATTGAAGCGCAGCCTCAGCACCGCATTAGGACTGGGAGAGACGAGAGAGAGAGAGAGAGAGAGAGGCAGAGAGAGGTTAGGCATCACTGTATGGTGTAGTGATATTGTTGATGGTGATGTATTTTCATGCATGTGATGATTACTTCGTTCGGTGAGTCTGTTATTTGCAAATTCTACGGTTGTGATCATAAATTGACCCTCCAAGGACTCACAACGCCTCTTCGCTGTCATAAAATCGTTACGGAGCCTCTCGCGGCTTCGGGGCGTATATATCGACAACGCACCGAGTTGTAAATCCCTTTAATATCTTTTGCTTTGTTAAACTGGACCTCTCTGACCGACAGAGCATCTGATTGCATCTTCAACATGCCCTGTGGAGCTCTTTTGCAACAGTATAGTCGCTGAAAAACAATGTTGAAAATGTGTCCATACTGGCCCTTTATCAAACGTACCCTTTGGTTCATATACAGCCAGAGCAAAAGAGTGGACAAACAAGAGGAACAGAGCAGGAGAGTGGCACTGTTTGTACTAGCAGTGGCTTTTCAAACCAAAGACAGCTCTAGCCAGAGAAAGATATCCTCAGAGTTCAATAAATACAGAGATTTATCTTGCACTGCTGCTGACACCGGAGCAGAAACACATGAACAACTCACACAGAGATATAAGAACATACAGTACTGGCAGGCATGGTGCATGTACACAACAGGACCTCACATCTAGTGCAAAAGGGGCAGTGCAGGTCAAACAATAGACGATAGACAATACTGTACATAACACCTCACATAGACATTTATCAGTATGTGCAGTCAGACGATGTGGCATGCATTCTTGTTGATAGGCACAAGGCAGCTCCCGAGGTAGGGGGCGATACGATCCAGAGCCAGATTATTCCTATTTACACAGAAATGAAACCTCTTTGCCCGGAGCCGTCCTCATGAAAAACCTCATTACGTCATTCGATGTTAATAAATCTCAGTAGTGATGACGAGAGGAGGAGGAGAAAAACAGAAATACTCACTATCCCTCGATCAGCCAGGTGCACTTGGTCTTGTACTTGTAGTTTATTGGCCCATCTGTGAGAGAGCCTGACAGATCTGTTAACCTGGGGGGGGGAGAGGGGGGGGGGGAGAGAGAGAGAGAGAGAGAGAGAGAGATTTAATGCTACATCCAGTGACAAATATCAACCCTGTCAACGTTAAAGACAATGACACAGGAGTACAAGACCATCCTCACAGTCAGTCTGTGGTGATGCTGTGCAGAACAGAAGAGCCTGGAGAGTAAAGGTAACAGTTTCATTCATTTAACTGGTTCATCCTCTTACACACAAACTTTACAAACTTTTCATCTTGTGACCCCCGAAAACAAAGGGATGCATTCTTTACCTGGACCAGGAAGAGACAGAACGCCTCCGGTGTTCACAATGCTGCAGCCAGAGTTGCCAGGTTCGCGGTTTTCCCGCCAAATTGGGCTAGTTTGAAAATGCAGTCGCGGGTAAAAATTACATAGTCGCGGTGTGCGGTTTTTTGGGCTACTTTCAAAGTTGACTGCGGTCGCCAAAAGTGACAGAATTTGTTTTATTTGAGCGTTTTATGAATGTGTGTTGAACATGATGTTGAATATCTGGCAACCTCTCAGGACAGAGAACAGAGATAGGCACGTACAGTGGGCTGCAGGAGAAAGAGAGAGAGAGAGAGAGAGAGAGAGAGAGCGAGAGAGAGAGAGAGAGAGAGAGAGCTAGCTAGCTAGCAGTACACACAGCGACAATGCCACCAGGTAAATGGGGAAAATACGGGAGAAGATATTGTAAGGACTGGGAGAGAGAGAAAGGGTTGATGGAATGGATAAAGAGTGTTCCCAATGACGACCGAAAAGCATTCTGCAAATATTGTAAGACAGAAATAAGAGCCCACCACAGTGACCTGGTTACCCACGCTGCCACAGGAAAACACAAAAAGAATGCCGCTCCTTTCTCAGAACACTATTTGATACAGGCACGTCATTTCTGAGAGGAAATGTCCCTGTGAAGGAGGCAGAGCTGCAGCTGGCTGCACATGTTGCTTGCCATTCAAGCATTTTAACGGTTGATCATTTAGGATGTGTAGTGGAAGAAATTTCAAAGAAAAGCATTAGTTTACACAGAACAAAATGCACAGCACTGATAAATTCAGTGATGGGGCCTGTAGCAAACGAAGACCTTCTGGAGGATATGGGGAGGTGAACATACTCTCTCATTGTTGATGAAAGCACTGATGTCACAACCAGAAAACAACTGTGTGTTGTAATCCGATACTACAGCAAAAAGCACTCACAAATCATTAGCACTTTTGCAGGAATGATACATATTGCAGCTGGTAATTCGCTGACCATAGCAAATGCTTTGTTCAAGTTCCTGGATGACAACAAACTGTCCATACTGAATTGCATTGGTCTTGCAACTGATGGTTGTAACACAATGTGTGGACAACATAACTCAGTGCTTCAGAAATTTCGGGAACGCAATCCCCACATTGTCTACATCAAGTGTGTGTGTGCCATTCCCTTCAGCTTTGTGCATCAAAAGCTGTGAATGTCCTGCCACGCCATGTGGAGTACATGGTGCCTCAGACCTACAGCTGGTTTTCAAACGCCACACAGCGCCTTCAAAAATATGCAGAATTGTACAAGACCATAAATGTAGGTGAAACCCCCTTGAAGATATGCTGCAGAGCTGCTTTATCAAATGTACAATGACAATATTAATCTGATCTACCTCAAATTCCTCCAACCAATTGTGTCAGAGTTAAACAGGATTAATAAAATCTTTCAACTGGACACATCCAATCCTGCAAAACTTCTAGCAGAACTTGTAACGTTCTACCAGTCTCTACTTGAGCGTACAGCGTTGCCACAGACATTCCAGAGCTGGCATGATCATGGAGTTTACCCTGTCTGGTGAGCATCTTCTCCCCTTAGATGCTGTAGACTTAGGGGTGCAGTTCCGTCTTGCTTTGCATGAATCAAGAGGAATAAGTGACCAGGCAGTACAGGACATGAAAAAGAGATGCAGGGACTACATGCTAGAGTTAGCCAAGGAGATCAAGAAGAGGCTTCCAGAGAACATGAAACAACTAGAGGCTCTCAAATTCCTGTCAAATAAGCCAAAGCTAGATGATCTTCCCTTCTTCCTCTCTCTCTTCAAAGGAGATATAGGAAAAGCAGAGCAACAGTGGAGAGTCATTCATGCTTTACAATGGAAAAATACGGAGGACAGCAAAGTTGAAGACTTTTGGATTGAAGTTGCAATGCACACAGATGCAGCAGATGACAGAGATTTTGAAGAACTGGGAAACTTTGCCCTGTCTCTTCTTCAGCAATGCTGCTGTTGAACAGGCTTTTTCCCAAATGACTCTCATAAAGAACAAGCTGCGAAACAGGTTGGAGCAAAAGTGTCTGTTAAATATAATGAGGATTCGAGCTTATATGCAAAGAAACAAAATCTGCTGCCACAAATTCAAGCCAACACCAAGGATGCTCTCTCTCACTGCAGATCTACTCAGCTCCGGCTGAGCAAGATGAGGAAGAGACCACAAATGTCTAAAGAAAGGCATAAAGACTGTAAATAGTTCTTGATCAAAGCTGAAATCAAAAGGAAGCTGCACAGTAAGATAATAGTTTGGAAAGGAAAAGTTCTGAAAAGTCATGGCATAAGAGGAGAAGAGGACAGAACAGAAACATGCAAGCAGTTAGGAATTTAAAAGGTGTGTGATGTGGCAACAGAGAGCAGATAGGAAGCCAAGCTTGTGAATAGTTCGACGTGTAAGCTGAAAATCCGAATAGATCTTCGGATAATAAGAAAAGGAAGGAGAAATTGTTAGAAGACATGAAGGCGAG
>JAXDDX010000061.1:2007500-2037500 GCA_034670405.1 Hoplostethus atlanticus
CCACCACCCCCCCTCCCCCCCTCACCCTCATTCTGTCTCACACGCACCCTCATGTAAAGCACTAGCATTAGCACTAGCATTAGCACTAGCATTAGCACCTATCTCTTGCACTATAAAGAAAAGAAAAGACTTATTAAACATTATAAAACATTATTAACGGTCCAAGCAGCGCTGCCTCACAACAACCTGGAGCTCAGAGAACGAAGGTCCAAAAGCCTCAAATTTGGCGGAGAGGTTTCGAATCTCTCCTACTACATTACACTGACGGGCCAGATGGTGGCGCTGTAACAAGCAACTTCACATTTCAGCCAATTAGACTTCTTGTTTTAGCCATCTCCTGAACTGTGTGGTGTAGAATCACAGGACCAATCCACTGAACCTACTGGTTTTCATTTCCGCTGTGATAGTTTTTCCGCCATTTTGAATTTTACGCAAACTCCAGTTTTTGCTAGTTGATTTAAATCTCCATGAAATTTTGCACTCAACATATTTGGATGGCAAAGACGCAAACAGGAAGTGAGTCATATTCCCAACTGTCTCCCTCCATACTTTCCCACTGTCTGAATAAAAATACCAAAGCTAAGTAAACAACAAAAGAGGGGAAAGTTGACAGGTGATTGTGTCATGTCTGATCCGTGAAAACAACCTTACACTAATGATTTACCCCACCCCTACCCCCCCTACCCCCCCGTCCACCCTCCCAACAACAAGACCGAGACAATCACTGGGCTGTCAGACTGCCCAAGATCATGATGACACACTCTCACAAGGGTGTGTGAACACAAAATGGCAAACACATGATCAAAAACAACCATAGCCACACACACACACACACACACACACACACACACACACACACACAGAGAAACCTCACCACACAAAGGCTTGCAGTGACAGCGTCTAGTCAGCTGAGTGTGACATCACTGGCAGTAACATTGAGAAAACAAAGAGACACACACGTTTGTCTTACTCTCCTGGTCTGCGGGGACCTTCCACTGACGATGTCCATTCCCTGAATCCATGACCTGAACCTTCACCTGCACTACGTGCCTCAACTTAACCCTTAGAAGTGAAGATGTCCTCACTCAGAAGGTCTAAAACTCAAACTGGTCTCCCAAGGACAGAAATACAAGAATAAACACACAGAGTCTAAGAATAGTAACACAGATACCACAGCTCCTTGTAGTGACACACAAGACTGGATATACTGTATAATACACACCATACACACTATAATACACTCTGCAGTCAAAACGCTGCCTTCATTTAAAACCGGACACAAAACTCCCCTCAGCACACC
Organism: Hoplostethus atlanticus; assembly: GCA_034670405.1. Lineage (NCBI taxonomy): Eukaryota > Metazoa > Chordata > Actinopteri > Trachichthyiformes > Trachichthyidae > Hoplostethus > Hoplostethus atlanticus. The sequence continues at coordinate 2,008,801 of JAXDDX010000061.1, forward strand.
AATCATCTCACTTGCCTTAAATAGCTTTTTCTTGGCTCCTTTTCTTACTCCGTGCTCTGAAGCACTTTAAGATGCCCCATTAAAAAAATCCTATATAAATCCAAGTTAATTGTCATCACTCACAAAAAAAGAGAAAAGACAGGAACCGTCCAGGCGGCTCAGCTGGCTCGGGGGGCCTGGGGTCAAACTAGTGGTGGAGGATCAGGAGTCGAAAGAGTCGATTCCTTGACTCCAAGCCTGAGTCAGGTCTGAGGTGTGTACCAGGTCACCACGATGTCCCAGGTTCAAATCTGGCCTGGGACCCTGGTCACATGTCATCTTCTCATCTTTCCTCTTTTTCTCTACTGTCAAAACGATCCAATAAAAAGCAAAAATGAACTAAAAAGAGTCAACTCATGGTATCTGATTCCTCTCTTTCAACCAATGATTTTTTTTTGTCTGTGTACAGGAAATAGCTCATTGGTCAAGAGTCATACACACCAACTGACCAATCGTTGCTGCTTTAACATGAAAGCTCCTTCACTGGTTTGCCAGAGAAACTACCTGCGTATACAATGGTTCCACATCCACTTACTGGTGACCACTATGTGAGCTGAACATGGATCAGACTAGTATGCAGGTGATGGGATCTCCATGCATTAAAGTTCAGATGGTGAAAAATGATTTTTTGCTCTTGCAGCATTATTCAAATTTCCTAATTTACCTGAATCAGCTGGAGGCCATCCCCCCCCCCCCTCACCCCCTCACCCAGACGAGGCAGCGAGGCTCAGCTCTGTGGGTCCTGCAGACACAGCAGTTTCCAATATGACTCAACTAGAGTCCTCTGGAATCAACTGCAGTGATTTGGGAGGAGTGAGTAGTTCAAATACCGCCTGAGATTTCTGTTGCATTTCCTCTCTCTACTGTAAAACCGTCCAAGGAAGAAAAACAACAAAATAAATATCTGAAATAACGTCCCATTACAGAAAGGTGTGAGAGTCCTTGAGCAAGAGGGTCTCTCTGGAGAAGAGGGTAAAATAGATGCCTAAATGTAATTTTTTTTTTTTGGAACATTTATTAAAACAAGATCCTTGACAAGAAGTCTCACACAACTTCACATATACGAATAATATTGGTGCAAGAAAAAATAAGCAACAATACAAAGGCATAGGATAGGTTATACACACCCTAAATGTGATCTAATGTGTGCAGTTATATGAAGTGGCTTGGCGGTGCAGGAAACTAAAGGCACCTTAACCATAACAAAAGCTGCACACGGTGTTTGAGATTTGATATTTGGACGAGTAATTCAGTGTATTGCAATCATCTGTGTTTTCCCCACAAATCTAGCTCACTTCCCCCGCGGGATATGGATTTGCAACGCTCCCTACACCCACCGCTGTACCCAAAGCTCGGTATGCTGAGCCCGTCTGTCTTTTACACCGACTCACACACTGCAGATCGGCAGCTATATATATATATCTATCTCGCCACTAACGGTACATCCACTTTCCAATTTCCTCACCATTTATGTGTGTATTATGTTCAACAGTCTCTGATAAAACATTAAGCAATATTATCTTTGACACCTCTTGAGCGCCGCGCGGGGAAAACAAACCCTCGGAAGGGATTTAATACACACATACATCTGCAGAGCTCCATGAAGACAATGACAGATACCTGGACAGCCCGGAGATGACGGCTGCATTGTTCACACCGGGGCGCAGGGGTCTCCTGGCTGGGGCCACTAGTGAAGATTGAGAGATCTGTGTGTCCGTGTGTGTGTGTGTGTGTGTGTGTGTGTGTGTGTGTGTGTGTGTGTGTGTGTGTGAAGGGAGAGTACAAAGAGGAGATGAATGACCAACAATTGAATAACCTTGACCTTCTCTGCAGATATCCTTTATTAAAAATCAAGAAAAGCCCTTCTACTGGGAATAGTGAGGGCAGAGTGCGTGTGTGTGTGTGTGTGTGTGTGTGTGTGTGTGTGTGTGTGTGTGTGTGTGTGTGTGTGTGTGTGTGTGAGTGTATGTGATTGATGTTACTGGGTCTCTATCACCTACAGTATAGTCACGGTCCAGCGGCGTTGGCTTTCACACCAGCACATCATTTATTGCTCTCTGTTTCTCGCTCTCTCTATTACTCTCTCTCTCTTTCGCTCTCTCTCTCTCTCACACACACACACACACACACACACACACACACACACACTTCACATTACATGGATTTTGTAGCCCAAATAAGGTCAAAGGGCAGTTAATAGGAAGGCAGAGAAGAGAAGAGAAGAGAAAACAGATTTCAGCAACACACATACACCATCCATCCAACCCTAATGCCAAATACACACACACACACACACACACACACACACACACACTCAATCACATGCACTCATACACACACACACACACACACACAGAGCTGCAGCATCCATATACATGAGGACTCTGCCTCAGCCACCTGGCTCTGTGGGATGTGAAAGTCATATTCAGATATCCTCCCATTCACATGAGAACAGACCTCTTCCTCTTGTCCTACAGCAACACCCTGTTAACCCCCCGGGCCTTACCGCCCTGTTAACCCCCCGGGCCTTACCGCCCTGTTAACCCCCCCGGGCCTTACCGCCCTGTTAGTCCCCCCGGGCCTTACCGCCCTGTTAACCCCCCCGGGCCTTACCGCCCTGTTAACCCCCCGGGCCTTACCGCCCTGTTAACGCCCCGGGCCTTACCGCCCTGTTAACCCCCCGGGCCTTACCGCCCTGTTAGTCCCCCCGGGCCTTACCGCCCTGTTAGTCCCCCGGGCCTTACCGCCCTGTTAACCCCCCGGGCCTTACCGCCCTGTTAGTCCCCCGGGCCTTACCGCCCTGTTAACCCCCCGGGCCTTACCGCCCTGTTAGTCCCCCCGGGCCTTACCGCCCTGTTAATCCCCCCGGGCCTTACCGCCCTGTTAACCCCCCCGGGCCTTACCGCCCTGTTAACCCCCCCGGGCCTTACCGCCCTGTTAACCCCCCGGGCCTTACCGCCCTGTTAACCCCTCGGGCCTTACCGCCCTGTTAACCCCCCGGGCCTTACCGCCCTGTTAACCCCCCCGGGCCTTACCACCCTGTTAGTCCCCCCGGGCCTTACCACCCTGTTAGTCCCCCCGGGCCTTACCACCCTGTTAACCCCCCGGGCCTTACCACCCTGTTAACGCCCCGGGCCTTACCACCCTGTTAACGCCCCGGGCCTTACCACCCTGTTAACGCCCCGGGCCTTACCACCCTGTTAACCCCCCGGGCCTTACCACCCTGTTAACCCCCCGGGCCTTACCACCCTGTTAGTCCCCCCGGGCCTTACCACCCTGTTAGTCCCCCCGGGCCTTACCACCCTGTTAGTCCCCCGGGCCTTACCACCCTGTTAACCCCCCCCGGGCCTTACCACCCTGTTAACCCCCCCCGGGCCTTACCACCCTGTTAACCCCCCGGGCCTTACCACCCTGTTAACCCCCCCGGGCCTTACCACCCTGTTAACCCCCCCGGGCCTTACCACCCTGTTAGTCCCCCCGGGCCTTACCACCCTGTTAACCCCCCGGGCCTTACCACCCTGTTAACCCCCCCGGGCCTTACCACCCTGTTAGTCCACCCGGGCCTTACCACCCTGTTAACCCCCCGGGCCTTACCACCCTGTTAACCCCCCGGGCCTTACCACCCTGTTAACCCCCCCGGGCTTTACCACCCTGTTAATCCCCCGGGCCTTACCACCCTGTTAACCCCCCGGGCCTTACCACCCTGTTAACCCCCCGGGCCTTACCACCCTGTTAACCCCCCCGGGCTTTACCACCCTGTTAATCCCCCCGGGCCTTACCACCCTGTTAGTCCCCCCGGGCCTTACCACCCTGTTAGTCCCCCCGGGCCTTACCACCCTGTTAGTCCCCCCGGGCCTTACCACCCTGTTAATGCCCCGGGCCTTACCGCGGGAACGGAGGCTCGATGCTAAAGGTTAACAGACTTTAAAGAAGTATTTATTTACCTGGGGGACCTAAAGGCAAAACACAGGGGGAGAATTCACATAACTAGCGTGTTAAAGCTGCAGTAGTCTTGTGAATGAAGTGAATGAAGTGAATGAAGTTCCGGTGTCGGGTTCGGACTCTCCTCCAGCCACGGGAGGAGACACATCGAAACTTAAGAGCGAAATACAAAACTGTCTCCGGGCCAGCAGAGAGCGAGCGCTCGATCCACCGCAGACCGGCCGAGGCTGCGGTCGCGGTGACATGAGCAGTTTACTGATGTCACATGACTTGTGGGTGTGGAAGTCCTTGGGTTTCAAACCTTCAGCTGCCATTCGGGGTCTTCCCCACGCAAAATCACACAGCACAGTTTTAAAGTTTAAAAGGTCGTATTGTTTCAGTGTCATTCCCGTTATCTTAGGCTACGTCCAAATTTGAAAACACATACTTACCTCCCGTCCACACTGGGGCGCTGTTTTTTACCCCCCCAAAACAGAGCTTTTCAAAAACGATGACGTTTCACTGCTTGACTGTCACTTGATCCAGCCGTGAGCGAACGAGTGGTCTGTGCATGCCCATGGAAGGAGGCATCTGTTTTTAGTGGTCTAGTGCAGACGGCAAGCTTTTCGAAAACCGCTAGACCCGAAAACGCCGTCTCCAACTTTGAACGGCTCGGTGTGGACGTACTCTCATCCTGTCTACATGTTTTAGAGGCACAGTCAGGGGTGGAGACACTGGTAGGGTTTTCCTGAAGGACACTCTCCAGCCTTCGAAGGCTCTCTAATGTTTAGGAATGTGCCTTTCAACATTTGTTTTCAACACGCACTGAAAAAAAATCAAAACCTATTTGGGGAATTTGACTGAAAGAAACAAACGATCAGTACCCCAGTTTAGCATCCGCCAAGTAAAATCATATTCTTCTGAACAACAATTGCAGTGGAGCAGCTGTCCGCTCCCCCAACAGTGGCCGACTGTGGTTACAATCTTCAGAAAGAGTTTTGTTTTTTTTTCTTGTGGAAAAGAAATAAAAATAAATTCACTGCCCCGAGAATAAAAGGAGACAGTCAGTCAACAAGAGTGTGTGAGCAGAGAGAAACATCTTGTGGTCGGCCATGGCGGCTACGCTGCGCTGCGTCCTGACAGCAGTGGAGGAGCCAAAACATGTTTGCTTGTCGTCTGACACACAGGGATGAGAAAGGAGGGAGAGTGTGTGCGTGTGTGCGTGTGTGTGTGTGTGTGTGTGTGTGTGTGTGTGTGTGTGTGTGTGTGTGTGTGTGTGTGCAGAAATAGAGCCTTTATTACAGTTTGACAACAGGCCGCTATATTATTACAGAGAGTTTGCACCCAGCCCAGCCAGGCCACAGACTGATTACATACTATGCCCTACAGCCAACAGAGGTAGGTGCGTGTGTGTGTGTGTGTGTGTGTGTGTGTGTGTGTGTCCCTATGGTGGGCCCCATCACATGTGGTCTGCATTAAGACACTATTGTGTGTTACAGGGCTGCAAAGCGTTGCCATGCCGACTGAAATCACTATCCCCTGTTGTCAGCCTCCTCCCAGTCATATTATGGGATGGCTTCCTGTGCTCTGCACCCCTACACACACACACACACACACACACACACACACACACACACACACACACACACACACACACACACACACACACACACACACACACACACACACACACACACACACACACACACACACACACACAATCCCCCGAACCACACCCAACATCGGCTGAACTCTAAACTCTGCGTACATTCCTGCAAATACAGTCTCAAATATCAAAACTCTCACACTACATTCTCCTGCCATGAAGAAAACAAGCAGCCCACAATCAAAACATCATCATCAAAACAACATGGCACGAACGGCTTTTTAGGCAATTAACCATTGAACAAAAGTGCCTCACAGTATGTGGAAAGTAGCTTTATCATGGTGGGAGTGCTCCGAGTCCCGAGTCCACAGAGAAGATACTGAAACACAGGGCTGCACGATTCATCTGAACACAACCATCTGATTCATCTTGTTAATGGAGTGGTGCAGGAATGAGTCCTAAAACCAGGAAGGGAGTTAGCATTTTCTCAAAGTCAATGGGTTTTTTTAATGGGTTTTTGGTTAGATGCCTGAAATAAGGTCTGTGGTTAACACAAGCTTAAGAAATATGTCAGTAAATACCCCACACACAATTTTGAAGCTTTTACGTGTCTTAAAAAAGGTGGGTGCTAACAAGTGGCTAAATGAGACTACAGAGGTTGTCAGGGACATTAAACGCATCACGCCGAACACGGTAACTCATCTACTCACTAGTCCTCCTCTACAGCCTCTAGTTGTGTTTCTACTCTTCCAAACTATTCTGACTCAAACTTTCCAACTTGTAGATTTATCAGTTTATAGTATTTTTAGTGGTGGTGACGTTGAAGTCATGTGACCGTGGTGTAGTTCGTTTATAGCCTAGCGTTAGCTTTTTACTTCTGGCGATTTACGCTTCAAAAATCATAAAAGTGGTGTTCATTTGTGAAGATTATCTTGCTGAACAAAACGTTTAATTATCATAAACGTTTTGCCACAGAGTTTATTTTCTGCAATAATCCAAAATCCAATGCAAAAATCCCATTGGCTTTTTGTGGAGGGAACCAGGACGATGCTAACTTCCGGGTTGGCCTACAAAAATACATCATCCCTGCACCACTCTATTCATTACCACCCTCCATGCTCTGAGTCCTACCTGATAGTACTATTGTTCCACTATTGTTTCCACTGGCAGGCACTTACAGCCCTCTTTCAATCCAGGAGAATGCTGGCCTAGTGGTCAGAGAGACCATCTTTCAATCAAACCACCTGTTGACGAGCAAACCACCCTGCAGAAGTGCCCTGGAGCAACACACTGAACCCCCACCGGCATCGGGGGTGCATTACACCCGCCCCCCTAAACTCCCCTCACATTCAGAACTTGCCTTTGGCCATGAAAGTTGAAGAGGCAATGTCTCCTCCAACCCACCACTTACAAAGGGTTGAGTTGAGTATAGGTATTTCAAGTTAGGAGTATATTACACAGTAACACTGGCACAAAGCAAGCCGAACCTACCCATCGAGCCTCTTGAAGAACTGGACATGTTCAATACATCGCTTTCAAATCAAGTCAAGTCTCTTGTTTATAGAGCTCCTTTCAGCTTATTTGTACATGGAAATGAGAAAAAATGAAAAAAACAGAAGAACTACCAGCTTTGCGACGCCCCAGCAAGGCAATTCCCCCACTTTTGTTCACTCTGATGAAAAGCTTTTTCCTCCAAGCGTGTCCGAGCGCTACAGTGAAGAGGAACAGTGTGTTGGGGAGTCTGGGTGTGAGAGACTGCACCACCTCCTAAACCTGATGGGCCGTGGAGGATCCCGGGCATCAGACATCATATTCCAACAGTTTCATTTTCTTGTAACTATTGGCATCAGTGTTTTTAGATTATTAGATTATTACCGCAACTGCAATATTTAGCAGCTTAAACAAAATGTTAAAAAGCCCTATGTAAAAATAACCAACCGACAGCGTGACAGCTGACCGCAACAACAGCCTGAGACGCCACGGAGCACGGCAGTAGAGTGCATTAAGCCATGCCACCTGGCAACAGAGAGAGAGAGAGAGAGAGAGAGAGAGAGAGAGAGAGAGAGAGAGAGAGAGAGAGAGAGAGAGAGAGAGAGAGAGAGAGAGAAAATACTATTTGGCAGAAAGTGACAGGCCATGATAAAATGACCTGTTCACCCTGGAGCAGAGTGCGTACATGCACACAGATGGATGTGTGTGTTTGTGTGTGTCTCTCTCTCTCTCTCTCTCTCTCTCACACACACACCCAAATAAACACACACACACACACACACACACACACACACACACACCAAATGAACTCCCTGCTGGAGTGAGAAGTCGGAACATCACATCAGAGACCGAAAAAGAAAAACAAATTTAAGAGGACTGAGAGTTACAAGAGAACCTGGGCAAATAACCAGACGTGAAGACAAACAAGCCGGGCCCTGCATTCACTTTAAACACACACACACACACACACACACACACACACACACACACACACATAAACACACACACAAAAGGAGAAAGGAAACAAGAAGGAATGTTGGTTTTCAGGTGGGTGCATGGCAGCAGAACAGATGGAGAGAGAAAGAAAAAGAGAGAGATCACCAACAGGAGAGACTCCCTGTGGCTCTGTTAAACCGAGTTAACACACTCTCTCTCTCTCTCTCTCTCTCTCCCTCTCTCTCTCTCTCTCCCTCTCTCTCTCTCTCCCTCTCACAACCATCTCTCCTTCAGAGACGGAAACACATGGAGTATAGATGGATCGGAGGAGGACGGAGACTCTAGAGGGATGCTCCCTGCCAGGAAAATAACAACGGCTTCAGCAGTCAACATTCCACTCCACACACTGACCGCACGCACACACACACACACACACACACACACACACACACACGCACACACACACACACACACTTACTGCTGAGATACAGACCCACTCTCGCCAGAGTTTCAGGTCAAAGGTCGAGGATGCAGGATAAAACAGACGCGTGCACATACATCCATTAGGTGTACACACAAATACACACAATATTCTTCTATATGGGTTTTTGACTGATACCTATATATGTGGAATGAAGCTGCCGATACCAGATAATCAATAGTTTTAAGTGTCACCCTGTTCTTCTTCTTCACCTGTAAAAAAGGACACTCCTGCAGCCATTAACGTGATTGCTGTACAACTGACAGGGCCGGTAAACGGTGAGCATGTGTGACGGCCGGTCTAGACTGTAAGCACACGGCCAAATGATTATTGATCCGCTCCGTCTGTGTGGGGCGTGATGGAGAGGCTGTGACATCATCATTACGAGACAGAGATTTATAAGATGAGGTTTAAAAAGTCTCTCAGTCTCCCCCTGGGAAGTGTCTCTGCTCCGTCGCTGATAGTGCTTCAATCCACAGTATTAATCAGCTAAGCGGGGGTTCATGAACGCACCGTGCATCTGGTTCACCCACGTTCCATATTACAGCAAAGGAAACTGAGACGTTTAAAGGATTATTCTGCCCATTTTCGACTTGGAGCCTATTTTCCTTTCATTTTCCATCATACTAGTCGCTTCACTCTGCTGCTGCACACGCCTCGCTTGCCTCGGCTGTCCAATATAGTCCTATCAAGCCAATGTACACTCACAAACAAATTCCCCTTTTCAACACCCTGGCGCTCACTGCAGGAAGACATGTCTCTATTTAGTTTTCAGTTCCTCCTTGACAACTTTCACTATTTATTTTTGCGATAGTTTACACAGAGAGAGGCACGAAACATATCTTTCATTCCACCGTGTTGAGTTGGGAAACAGCGAGTTGCAGACTAGAGGTGCGAGTCTCGAGAGTCGCAGCCAAAACTGCGGCGCATGCGGACAGGATGTGCTAACGGAACGGTATCGTCAAAACTGAGAGACATAAATAATATAATAATATTTACTGACATGTCTCACAGAGCGATAAATGTGACGTGCTGTTGGTGATTTGTGGTCGGTTTTTGGAGTTTCCATTCCCAGGCTTGAGACTCTGGTCAGTATCAGTATCAGTACGATGGAAAACGATGGGACATTCAGGTTCAAGTCGAAAACGGACGTTTGTTTTTCATGTAGCACAAATAAAGGGTCACTGGGACTCACGGTCCAACAATGATGATGCCATAAGAACGGACCGTGGTCACATCCTGGAAACTACGGTAGCCTGAGGGACAAAGACAGGATGATTCATGGGATACATGGACCGATCCAAGTCAACGTGTGTGTGTGTGTGTGTGTGTGTGTTTTGTCCTTGCTTTCTCTCTCATCATAGCAGGATTAACTCACACTGGACAGATGGCCATCCGATGCTCCTCCCTCCCCACCGCTCACACACACACACACACACTGAAACTCAGCACACTACAGTGGCAACTTCAGTTCATATGAGCCGTGTCATCATCACTGCACACTGCCGAGGGCTTAAACACACGTAAACGCTACACACACCAACACACACGGTTGGAAGCCCATGTCAGGGGATGATGTAAGAGGTCCCTCCCTTCTGCTCAGACAAAAACTGATGTCAAAAATTCTCTCTCTCTCTCTCTCTCTCTCTCTCTCTCTCTCTCTCTCTCTCTCTCTCTCTCTCTCTCTCTCTCTCTCTCTCTCTCTCTCTCTCTCCCTCTCTCTCCCTCTCTCTCTCTCTCTCTCTCTCTCTCTCTCTCTCTCTCTCTCTCTCTCTCTCTCTCTCTCTCTCTCTCTCTCTCTCTCTCTCTCTCTCTCTCTCTCTCTCTCTCTCTCTCTCTCTCTCTCTCTCTCTCTCTCTCTCTCTCTCTCTCTCTCTCTCTCTCTCTCTCCCCCCCCTAGTGAAGTCAAGTCTCCAACAATCACAGTCCTTTGGTTCTTTTACTTATTCTTACTATTAATACACATCAAGTCATAAGGGAATTAAAGTGAGGCTTTATCACACACACACACACACACACACACACACACACACGCTATTACTACTGACAAGTCCTGTGATTGCTAAGGCAACAGCAGCGTGCACTGTCTCCTCTGACAGAGAAGAATGGGGTGTCACGTTTTGCCTGTGATCTATTTTTATTCCTGATATTCCGATATCACGTTCCCATCTTTTCGATTATTCCCCGGTAGCTCCAGAAACGTGTCACAACGGTACCTTATGAAAGGTTATGACCGGTCCAACGAGGTGACCTTATGAAAAGACTGGGACGAGAGGGTTACCGGTTCGAATCCCTGAACCAACAAGAGAAGTGTATCACAGCATTCACGCTATTGACATACAAACAAGTGTAACGGGCTCCAACGCAACGTAACAGGATTTCACCGTAACATCTAGACAGGCCCTCACAGTATTAGGAGACAGATTAAAGCTGACATGAAGTGGAGAGTTTCAATCCAACGCTGTGAAAAAATACATTGATCTTTTATTTATTATATGTACGTATAGATTTAGTCACTGCCCATCTTTCACCGCACGGCTGAAAACCCTACCTATGTTGAATGCACTTAATGTACAGACAGACAGACAGACAGACAGACAGACAGACAGACAGACAGATGTGTATTCATATCCCAGCAGCCTCAAGCTACTGTCTTCTAGCTCTTAGCATGCCAGCGCCAAACAGGGATTAATGGAACGGTTTATTCCAGCTCACCCTGAGGAGAGTAGATTGACTTTGATTCGCCACATTAGACAATTTGCAATTAGCAAAGCACCACTGTCATGTCTGCCTACAAGTGTTCTGTTGTCTGGTTTCCCCTGGGCCACCCAATACATACCACAACATAACAACATAACAACATGGAAGGGTTTCAGTCTCAAATTGTTTTAAAGCTGAAATTCATGACTCAATATTAAAGATAATCAAAATTAAAATGTGTTATTTTGTATTTTCAAAGGTAATTACATGACATGGTGCAAACAAGGAGCAATCCAATGATATGTGAAGTTACAGCAGGGTTGTTATGAGCATTGGAACTGGCTCTAGTTTACACCACTATTTTATTACTGTATTACTTATTACTTAAGGCAACGTCCCTTCAGTTGAAATGAACTGCCCTGCCAATATCGTAGGCCAGCCACGAAGGAAACAAACAAGGAAACACTATCAAATTCTCCTCTTGTTCGCTGTGTGTGCACATCAAATACGAGCACGCACAGATTCCAGCACAACATACATCGCTCCTGCTGAACCTTAGATCCAAACGCTCAGCTCAATAACTTCCCGCCGCTTGGCAAACCTACTGACGGAGCAGAAAAAAAGTTCTCAAAATCCTGTAAGTGACAACACACTGGGGAATGATTGATGACGGCTGCTGATTGATAAGGACGCCTGTCAGTGGCGTGACTGATGGATGTTTCCAAATGACATCCTATGAGCAGCCAAAGGTCATGCAACTATGAATTACATATCATGCTGTATGCACTGAACATGAATCTGGAGGCACAGAGCAGCAATAAGGATTAGTGAACAACTGAAAGACACAAAGGGGAAAATAAAGGTGATTATTTCTCATTTAACCTCCATTTGAAAAGAACATGCAAGTGCAGGGTCGTGGTGGAAAACAGCCCCGCTGCTTCGCCAGGGCTCCACTGAAATCGCTTATGTGAAAGTCATGTGTGCCGTTTCAGCAGGAGGTAACAGTGGGTAATGGAGGAAGGGGGGAGGGAGGGAGAGAGGGAGGGAGGGAGGGAGGGAGAAAGTTAAGAAAATAATCAGATGAAATAGTCAAGAGTCTTTGGAACTGTCAGCCGATCTCCACAACACTATGGCACTGGCTGAAAGCGTGTGTTTCTGAGTGTGTGCATGCATGTTTTTGTGTGTGTGTGTGTGTGTGTGTGTGTGTGTGTGTGTGTGTGTGTGTGTGTGTGTGTGTCTGAGAACAAGCACAACGTTATCTCGTCTCAGGGAGAGAGGAGCCCAGAGAAACAGACACAAAGAGAAAGTAATCGGAAAACAAAGCGCGACACTGCAGACCAATAAAACTGCCCAAGCACCAATAGCTTGAATCAATAGACAAACAGAACCTGCTCCCTGTTTCTCCTCTATTGGATCTGTCTGTGTGTGTGTGGTGGGGGGGGGGGGGGGGGTCAGCGGGCTGAACATCCAAACTGCAATCCAATGACCACTGAGGTTTCAGTATCGAGTGTTTTCAGGGAACACCAGCAGTACCCAAGCACCTACTGCTTCCCTCCACTGCTTAGATGGAGCTTGGTGTAGCCCCACATGAGGTCCATGAGCCTTTAAAGATCCATTGGACAGCAACACATTAGAGGTTTAATGTGGGGGCGTTTGCAGACATATCAATTGTTTCCCATGCCCTGTAATACCCAGTGCTATATTGAGTTTTTTCCCCAATAGGTAAACCCAACAGCCAAGTCAGCCGGAGGACATCCAGTCCTCGCCAATGGAGATTTTCGGCTTACCCAGTAGATATTCCACCTCTCTGAGAGTACTCTGTAAATACTGCACCATTTTGGAGTGTATGAATGGACGCTAACTGGCCACGAGGAAGAAAAAGATGCTCCCTGCGGTATTATTCCCCCGCCGCCCAGCCTACAACCTACAACCTGTTCCTTTCACCGCTCTCACAACAACCTAATTGACTGGGAGATCGATACAAACCCTCCGGGGAGAAACAACCCAGACTGAGGCCGTGCCATCTCTCCCTGGATACTTGGGAGGGATGAGTGGGCAACGGTGACAAAGGAGTGTCATCCTCTCTGGACTTATGAGGGACGGTTAATGCCACGGAGAAGCCCAAAAGGAGGAGGAGGAAGAGAAGCATCACCAACGACGGCGCCTTTATTTTGAATGGATTCAATCGGACACCACTTCAACATTTTGACCTTGAATAGATGTTGATACGACGGCTGGTGCCAACATTGAAAACCCATGTAAAGATAGTGCCAAAACAGCTGCTAACTGCATCATGTTGTGAAATAGGGGGCCTTAGTATCGCTCTGATATCAGTTCAAACCCGTTTCCAAAGATGTTTAATGTGATTTTTTTACCATGCCATAACATCAGATTGTGGAAATCTCGTGTTTGTCTGGGTTGAATTGTCCGCCTCCTGCACGTTGCCATCCTTCAAATGGTTGCTACGTTACTTCAACTTGCAGCACCGTGGTGGCAGCAGTCACGATGGCAGATGGTAAGAATTCAGATGATGTCTCCTTATGTCTGAAGTTATGAAAGTGTGTTGAAAAGCACATTTGGAAAAACCTCCAGCGACACCAGAAATACATGAAGTTTATCCTGAGCATCGTCACTGTCACTAATAAGGAGTGAAGCTGTTCCTCCACGTCTCTTTTCAGAAGCAGAAACAGAAACACAACTCAGCCACTTGCAGCTGAGAGGAGGAACAAAGAGACGTTTTTCACTCTGCCTCTTTTCCCAGGCACCACAAACGGCATTGAGCAATGTGGCAGGGAAAATATTGCAGATCAGCGTCTGAGTTCATGTATTACCCTTACAGACATTTGGACAGAATGCTTTTTTTTTTTTTGACAAAATGCCACTTAAGCCAAAAGCTACTGTGGGGGTATCATGGAGAAGTTTTTGATAGCACCTTTTGTACTCCAAATCTTTGAGAATTTCCCCTGCAAATGTAAGACTTAACTTAAGTTGTGAGTAATTTTGGTACATTTTGCACCAAATCAAACGTTTATACCGACGTGAAGCCAATTCTTAATACATTTGTTGTATTACTTTGTACAAACGAGTAAAACGAGGGGGTAATTGGCACTGCCCCACCTGAAGACAATGACATCAGCTGCCACTGACTGCAGCTACGTATAGTAACAACCTTTTGCAAAATGGCAAATCAGGTACTTGTACATGTACATGCAGGTACATGTACATGCAGACTGTATTTGCTACAGTCGTGTAGACGTTTTCCCCTCTTCCCCTCTAGTAAGGTGGCACTAGCTTAGTTTCTCCTCCTGCTCTTGCTTCTCTGTGGCACCAATCATCCTCACAGCCGGAGGCATGGGGACACAGAGCCACAACAATGGGTAAATGACTTCATCAAAAACAATGGAGGGTAAATGGAGTTTCATTTCCCACCAAAACTTCAAAACCTGCTTATATCGACTCCATTTCTGTGGGCAAAGTGGAGTAAACACTGATGGCTGACAAGATATTGTTGTTTGGCTCAATGTGGTAAACTCTTAGACACACTGTAGGTCACTACCCTGCCTCAGACAGGCACACAGCTTAGAGGGAGCATTGGTCCTGACTACTCTTCTGATGTGGTTTCTTTGGATGTGGATTTCTGGATCTGGACTCACTCAGGCTAATTAAGTGTCACACCTTGCACGTGCACACAAAAAAAAAACTTACCTGAACCTCCCCTGACAGTGCTGGCAGTGATCCCCGACCCATCCGTGGTCGCAGACGCAGGTTCCGTTGATGCACTTCCCCGAAAAGCAGTTTTTATCGCAGGGCTTGGAGAGCGAGGCTTCCGCGTGCAGCACGAGGTGAAGCATCACCAATACTCCCAAGTAGGTTTTCGTGACGTCCCGGCCACCTCTTTGGGGAGACTTTGTCCAAGTGCATAGATGCGTCCACCAGTCATCGTCCATCGTGGAAACGGGGTTGCCTTGGAGAGGCTGCAGCCCTGGAGGAGAAGATAAACCGTGATCTTACGGCGCGAGGTGATCTGTCAGCATCAGTAACGGTGTTGCTAAATGATACCTGTGGCGCCTATGAACAAAAGGCGCAGGAAACCAGCAATTACGCACTGTCAGGTCGTGTAGCATCGGCTACGGGACGGGACAAAAAGAGAAAATACAACTTTAGATGGGAAAAAACATTGCCAGCGCGTTGCCAATCGCAGCCTCGCATCCGGTTTAAGCAACACACACAAAATAAAATACAAAAAAACGTTGTTGTGTGCGGCGCGTCTCCGAAACACTTCCAAATAACTTCCAGTCTAGTCAGGGCTCAGATGTAAACACACGAATTTGGATCCGACATGACCAGTTCAGCGTGAACGAGTGGGATCCTGGAAATAAAAATAAAAAAAACAAAGAGCTCCCATAGGCGGTGGTGGCGCGCGGTGTCGTCTCCCGCTGTGTCTATTCCCGGACAAAGACGTGTCCCCTGCCTGGTTTCGTTATCAAAGGATGCGACAGTGAACACAACGCAGCTTCCTTGGTGCGATGCTTCCCTCTGCCCTCTCCGCCGTCCACAGCTGGTTCCTGACGTGGGGAAACTCCTGCACAAAGCCCCGAGCATGAGCAGTAGGGCCGCACGGTTAAAGGGACAGATCCCTAAAAAAAAAAAACACTGTGTTATGGGGAAAACTGCACATTCCTTTACAACATGGTCCCGGTACATTTTCCCCATTTACACTTGAGGAATTTAAGCAGATGCTCTTGTCCAGAGTGCAACAGCAGACCAGCCTTACATTCCTATATCACCAACATTGCAAGCAGCCAGATCAAAAGCAGATAAAATGAAAGTGTTAAGGCAGTAAAATAAGATTTAAACAACACTGTGGTATCACCTTTAATAGTCATGTATCATCAATAATAATACAGAATTGCTACATTCAGCAGGGGTGCTTTCTAGTAAATATTGATCATTTGCACTATATGGGAGCAAAAAGTTAAGAACGTTTAATTTGATTAGTAAAATGTGTAATGATGAGATAGTTATTGATCCCTGTAAGGAAATACTTGAGATGAAAGCACAGGGTCAGCTAGACTCCAGCAGCCCTGGATCTGCTAGGGACCGGTCTCCTTTAAACCCTGCTACCCAAAGGAGGATGTCCATCATTTTTGGATACTCAGGGGGAAAAAAAGGCCTGGAATCTGGAATAAATCATCCTGCATTTTTTTTTGTTCAGCCAAATTGCAACACAGGACATTTAATTCTGCAATGTATGGGGAAGTACAGCAATATTGTCAAATCAATCCAATTTGCTTACTCAGTCATTAAATATATTGGATTTGGAGTGCTTCTGAAGTCAACACAAAGTCTGTACTACCCCCCTCTTCTCCTCCCCCAGCTCTCTCTCTCTCTCGCTCTCTCACACACACACACACACAGAGAGAGAGAGAAGGTTTTGAGAAAGGGTAACCACAGGAAATGCTAGGGAATAAAACTGCAGCACAATGGAACAAAAAAAAGCTCTCTCTTTTAGCTGCCTGTGGGTAGCTAACTGTATGCTAGCACGTTAGCATGTGTACAGGACAGAGATGTCTACTAGAGATACAAGAGATGGTTTTGGTGCTACTCCTATTGTAACATGGAAAAGGTAAGTTGACAAGCCAAGTTCCCCAAAAAGTCAGTGTAGTCCTTCTTACTGACTCTGAGTTATGGGATGCATCAGAGTATCTTCCCAGACTGATACGACTGATAGACCCAGGCTAGATCAGAGGCCTAGTTTCCAAAGGTATCTCACTTTGTTTGTGTCTGTATGTGTCTACCTCGGTTATTCTATGTTGTTCGCCCTGTGATGGACTGGCGACCTGCCTTCTGCCCAATGCATGCTGGGATAGGGTCCCCTGTGACCCTGAATAGAAATAAGCGGGATGGATGGCCCCGATCTGTGTCCCCTGTGGGCTAACCCAAACATCCAGCGGGCCAAAAGAGAATAATCCTCAGCTAAAGACCAAACGATTTGGTCCTAGCATGTCTCAGGCAGCACTACTACAGTTCTACACCTGCACTGAGACCTGCTGCATCACACCTTGGGCCTGAACCTGTAGTCCTAGTCAAATACATACACCAGTTGTTTATTTACCTTATTTACCTTATCTTATCCACTTGCCTAACCAAGAAAGACCCATCTTCATCAGCCAAATATGATTAGGAGTGATTTTATTTTCATGTGTGCTAAATGGAATCAGTCATGTCTAAAGTGATCTCTCTCTATATTCAATTATATTCTTTTTTTTATAGGAATATCGGTCCAAAATCAACTTGTTTCACTGTGTTGTTAAATCACTTTATTGAATGTCACCGTGGTGCACAGGTGTATGTTTTTGTTGTAAATCGCTAGAGGAATGCATGAAGACCAAAAGTTGTTTCAACTGCAGATATTGTACTTTATCTGCATGACGTGCAAGGGTGCCGATAATCTTGTCCAGCAGTGGAACGACAGCAGGTGTGTTGGCAGTCAGCCACTGCTTGAGGAAACAGCTGGTTTATTGCACACTGGGCATTTCTTTTCTATGCCACCCGAGGGATGCACGGCGCAGTTCGTTGCACTACCTACTGCTCTCCACCGTGTACCTTGGTGCTGACATACACTTCTTTATTTGACCCAATTTCCCAGCTCTTTTGCCAGCAACAAGACCATCTGCCTTGCCTCTAAATTAGGGAGAGTATTTATCAAAAGCCTTGTGATAGGAATACTGATCTAGATTCTGACAAGGCCAGAAATGTAGAGAAATGCACTTTTGTCAGCTTTTTTTTTCTGTGGTTTGTAATGTGAGGTCAGCAAAAATGAATTGTTTGTAATAGTTTGCTGTCACTAGTTTTCCCTTGGTTAGAGTCAGTATAATGTTGTACTGAGAGAATGGGTACTAATCTTTAACTCCGCCCACACAACAGGTATATCATTCTGACACTAAAACAGTCTGAAATAACACCAGAGTTTCTCAGATGTGAGTATCTTAGTTTACAGTCCTGGCTACCCAGCCTTCATCAACGTTGACACTCTTAAAGGCTTGATGAACTTGAGCCGCCGCCTGCCCGTGTGCACAAATCCACTTGTTAAAAGCTCCAAGGGACAGAAAACAGTGGTATTAAACGCCGCCGGTAGCCTGTGGGAAATTGGTTTGGCTTATTGTTATTCCTGCTGCTTGAGTTAAATCCTATTATAGATCGTTTTTAACCTCCCCCCAAGGGGCGAAGCTGAAATATTGATTGGCTTACACAAAGAATCCGCGGAGAGGAAAATGAAAAAGAAAAAAACCCAACTAATATTGATTTTTGACATTTTGTTTATAATTAAATGGGTGAATAATTAACTGCGACGGAGGGACTTGGATGAGTTAGGATTATGGAGAAATGCAAGATGCATACCAGGTACTTGCAATGTCATTGGCTAGAATCCAGCTCATCACCTCATCACGCCCCGTATGGTGTTTAATAGAGCAAATATGTCAATATGCCTGACCCTTGTGTTGCATGTGTTGTGTTGTGGTGCATATTATCATTACAGTAATTTTTCTCACATAAATAGAAAGCTCTCTCTCTCACACACACACACACACACACACACACACACACAGGGATGGAGGGGTGAATAGAAAGGGCTTTGGGAAAAGATTGTAATTTTTACGTGATGTTTGGCGCCCTCTGCAGTTTAAAAAGACTAGTACAGCTAATACAATAGTATATTTCAAAACCTATTAGAAGCTTCAAAAATACACATTTGGAACAAAAAAAATCATTACCTGGTTGGCTGAAATCCATAATATATTTTTCCAAACTGCAGTCGATTTCATCGTTAAATGTGTTTTTTTGGAAAAGACATTAAAATAGTTTTTTTTCAGCAACTGTTTTGTAAGAGTTGTACTCTGTAGGTCTTAAATATTTGGAAACAATAAACTCTCATTGTTCTCTTGATTATTGGTCCCTTCTGTCGGTGACACTGTCTCTGTCTCCTAAAAAAACATTTCCCTTCATTCTTGCAGCTGCTATAAAGTGGGGAAAAAATCTGTTCATGCTTCAAAATAAACTTATTTTCCTGTAGCCATGGAGATATAGATATCCTGGCGTGGCCTTAGTTACTGTTGTGATGACAACTATGATCCCATGCTGCAGCCAGGACATCCGATTTAGGCCAAGCTGACTCAGAGAGAGAGAAGGCGGGGCTTGGCCAGCATCCAGGGTATTTCCTCTGCCTGTGATTGATTGCTGTTCCATACCCATCCATACATGCCCTGATGTGCTTAAGGGGAAAATGAGGCAGAAAATGAGACACGGAGAGGGATTAGAAAAAACAAAGAAAAACAAAGAGACAGATTGTTGCCCCCACTACCACCACCACCACAGATTTGATGCTACTATGTTATGCTGTGCACTAATAGGAACATTAATTCTGCCCAGCCCAAGGTGACCATACTAGGCACAATGTTTTTTAAATGAAGTGACTCACTCCCCTTTGCATCAAGAGAATAAAAATATGCTTTGTAAGCCTTAAAACCATAGACTGAACTTCCATTAAGTTTACACTGGGTGGCAGCAAATGGCAGGATCAAGCACCAGCAGTAAACAGAGGTTCTTCTAATAACAGCGCCATCTAGTTTAGCCTCCCCCAGACAGCCTAGCTCTCTTAATTACTGGATTTTGGTTAGTTACTTCATTACTCCTCGTTTTGCTGAGCTTGTTTACCTGGTGCAGATTCTCAAACGCTTTAATGGTTGTCCTCCTTTTGCACAAACGGGGAATCCCCAAAATATGTGGATGATGGTTAACTTGCCTCAGAGGACACATTCAGAGCTGCAGCACAGATAACAACCTTTGTATTTTAAAGTGGGGCAACTTCGCTTTTTTTTTCAGTTATGACATGTAGATTGTAAATGGCATGCAAAACAGCAAAACAGACAGTAAAATGTACAACACTCATAAGGCCGAGAATAAACCAGACTCAGACTGAAATGCCCGAACACAAAGAGCTTGATTTGCACACCTAATGTAAGAATTGTCCTGCTAGGTGACTGACCAGGGCTAGACACACCTCATGGGATCATACTCCCTTGTTTTAGCTCTTCTACACTGGTAACCTGTCAGTTTCAGAATTGAGGACATCAACAAAAGTCAGTCTAGTGAGCAGTGTGCACACCAGCATGCCTCTGAAACCTGGACGGCCCGCTTCATGGAAATTTAAAAAAAAGAAATGTTCTGTAGCTAATACAGTTTTAGAAGTACGACCCATTAAAAAATGGGTCTTTTGCCACAACTGTTTAGGACTCAGAGATTGTTTTGATGTGTTTAAGGTAAATTGTGAACTAAGCTGTTATATGTTTAGTTTTTAATGTCACTGTACGTTTTTTGACTCAGTTTTTTTGCAGTTAATTTACTGTAGGAGCTGGTTTACCCCAATGTTGTAGTTTTAAAAGATCACCAGTTGGGGGGCAGTGGTGGTCAAAGATTAAAAGTTTTGAATTGTAACTACTGGATTGTGTTATGTGGCTTCACATTCATCTTTATATCTGGCAAGGCAAGTCTGCTGATCAAACTGGGGCTCTTTCAACAGACAACAGACAAGAGAAATAACACAAAGTTGCAAAGTTCCAGAAATAAATAATGAAATTATACTAAATGTCTCTCTCTCCGAGGTCTCGTAGAGCTCCTAGTACAACATGACATACATACGGTTCATTCATACGGTCTATATTTGACATGTATTGATCCCCCTGCTTCAAAGGCCATAACATATAAGCAAAATGGAAGGTGGTCGGATGGAAAAAGCTGACAAAACATCAAAATTCATATACTACCTCTGTCACATGAAAACCTCATAACTCCAATCTGATGTCCATGGTTCATGAAACTCAATGAAACTCAAAACCTTGTGACCCATTCTCGATCAGAAAATAAATCAGAAGACAAAGACGTGCTGGAGGGCTCCTGTGTTCCCTTCTGTTGGCTCCATTCAGTGCCTACCTGGGGCACTACAGGAGCCTCCAAGCTCAACCACCCACTCCTGCAGCTAGTTGGCTAATGAAGCTATAAGGCACAGAACAACAGGCTTTGGGCATTCACTGGGAAGAAGCTGTGGAAGCTGAATCAAGCCAGGCTAAAGGTGTTTGAGAGAGCACCGTTCTTCATCTTTGACCCTTCATCGGTGAGCTGGGAAAGAACCCCAGCAAGTGGCCAAACCTTTGTTTGTTTTTAAGTCGGTTTCATTTTGATAATAAAAGCCCCTGGCCACTGTCCAGAGGGGAACTACACCTCTTGCCTGTGTGTCTCTGACTAGCCACTAGCTCCTCACAACGTTCCCATTACAGAGCCCAAAGTTGTGGACACTTTGACAATCCTGAAGTGATTTTTCTTGGGTCATGGGCTCATTTCTGGTCCATCACTGTAAAATGCAGTTGGTATACAATTCAAAGTAAAAAAAAAGAAGACAAGCTCCAGTTCATCGTCAATGAAGCAGATTTGTCTCTTAATGATTTCAGAGATTACAGTCATGCCTCTCTGGTTTGTCTTTGGGACAGTGTTCACGCTCGTGTTCACAGATATAGATTGTACTTTGCTTTGACCATAAATCCTCATTATTGGTTGTTAGGACACTGTTTGGGCTGTTTCTCTGCCTACTGTACAGGTTTGTTGAAGGGTCATAGAGTATGATTGCTCTTTATTACAGACGACTTTCTCATGATGTGTTGTTCAATTTCACCTCTGAAATCTCACCTATGCTGCAAACGACAGGCATGCGACGCTGCTTGGATGCACATACCGACAGAATGCTGTCTACTGTATTGCCCCTTTGCTCCAAGGTGCCGTTGGCCTTGCACCATGTCAGCCAGGCATGTTTCTACGCCGGCGTCACCGAGACAAATTCCTGTGCATTTACTGTACTGTGTAAATAACCTTGTGCAGACTTGTGACACTTTTTTCATGTAGTTTGGGACTAACCTACATCTTAATCAAACCACTTGAAACATGAATGACCTGTTGCCATTTACGCCACTGGAGACGAACATTCAACACTCATGCATGCATGCACACATTCACTCTCTCTCTCTCTTACACACACACACACACACTGCCAAAGCCTGGTCATGTGGCTGACTCTATGGTTGATGCAGGGTAAAATAGCTGGCTATCATCTCTTTCAAATTCCATGCATGCCATGCATATTCCTACATTCATTTCCCAAGGGCCCGTCTTATGAAGCTGGCAATTGACCTTTATTGAGTGGGTGAATGTTCATGTTCATGTTTCTGCACCTGGATTTACAGCAGAGAGGAAGAGGGGGGGGGGGGGGGTTGTCCCATATCCAGATTTCAGTGTGATGCTTGTTTTTTAACCTTTATTTACCCGGTAAAGTCGACGGAGCACCTCTCTTTCAGAAATGTCCTGCTTCACATCCATGGACACCTGGGAGTCTGCAGCACTGGATCACTAAGCAGCTCCACTTTGGGGGTTAAGTGTCTTGCTCAAGGGCACCTTGGCGGTAGGTGTGTTGAGGGAATCGAAGAGCGGTACTTGTCCAGTTTCCTCACCCACATTTCAGCAGCCCAGCCCCGCTGTCTGACCAACCCCCCCAACCCCAACCCTGTTCCTAGACACCTCCCAGGCCGGCCGCCTACACTGGGTTGCGTCGCACTCCCCCGTCTGTCACACCAGGCTCCAAGAAAACTGACGTGTTTTGCGCATTTCCTGCACCAGAGAGAGAGAGAGGGAGAGAGAGAGCGCGCGCGCGAGAGAGAGAGAGAGAGAGAGAGAGAGCGAGCAGCGTCGGGGGGAGGCAGGCAGTCAGAGGTAGGTCCACAGGAAGTAAAGATCAAGAACAGTGGATGAAACAGGGCCGAGGAGCGAACAGAAACCCCCCCACCACCACCACCGCCAGAATCTCCCCCTGCCTGCGGTTGTTTGGTGTCGGTACAAGCCGCTCTCGGGTCGCGGCGGTCCGCTTAGCCGAAACATCCCCGATGCGCCGCGGCGAGCAGGCAGCTGGAGCCTCCCACAACACCGTCTCCCCTCTCCCGCCCCGCGGTGCAATGCAACACAGCGCTTCCACGGAGGAGCTCTAACGGAGTTGTTTTTGTGCCTCGGAGGGTTAAAAAAAAAAAAAAAAAAACTGAAAACATGACAGCCAGACCCAGAAGGCCTCGTGCGCGTGTGTTTCTGATGACAAGCTGTTGATATTGACGTTTCTTCCGTGCACTTTCTAAGGGAGGCTTCCCGGGCTAGTCGCTGTCTTGGCTGCTGTTTATTTTGTTTATCAACGGTCGGGCTCGCGCTGGCTCCATAGAATTATGAATTTGCTGCATATTCGGCAAGCGTACCGTTAACGGCAACACCAGACAGCAAAAAGAACATCTAGTTTGGCTGGACCGTGTCGTTTCGTGTTTGATTGAGACGGGGGGGGGGCTGCGTTTTCTGCCGTTACATTCAACTGGAAGGAATTACAGTCTGCCCGCAGGACCACCGGTTGAAAACAGACACTATTCGGACCGTGGCCTTCACGGGAGGACGCAAAATCGCTGCAACTAGTTACGTTACACCTTTTATTTCACCCCGTTTGACGTGACCTGGACGAAAGGGGGGGGGCGCACCCGCTGTAAACAAGCACCCGCTCCGTATCAAGCGGCGGGACCATTTTCACCGCCATGGTGGTCTTCAATGGGTTGCTGAAGATCAAGATCCGTGAGGCGCTGAACCTGAAGCCGACGGCTTGGTCCCTCCGGCATGCCGTGGGCCCGAAGACGCAGACGTTCCTCCTGGACACGTACATAGCCCTGAACGTGGACGACTCCAGGGTGGGCCAGACGTCCACGAAGCAGAAGACCAACAGCCCGGCGTGGAACGACGAGTTCACCACGGAGGTCCACGACGGCCGGAAGATCGAGCTGTCCGTCTTCCACGACGCGCCCATCGGATACGACGACTTCGTGGCCAACTGCATCATCCAGTTCGAGGACATCCTGCACAATGGCAGCAAGCACTTCGAGGACTGGGTAGGCAGCAACGTCTCTCTCTTAACAGGCTGTGCGACCAGTCATAGGCCCAAATGGATTTTCCTTATGACCCATCATGCAATTCATTCAGCACAAACTCCCATGTAAGCTGTACTCCCAAAACTGCACCCCATCTGTTCTGTTCTGCAGTGGAGGCTAAACCACCTAAACTCAGTCTACCCATCTTTTATTTACTCTTGACGTAAATATCATACATCATAGCAAGTACTACTAACTGATGTGGCCCTCCTAAAGAGAAAATGTCTGAAAATATGATGACCGACTAGAGGTCATAGTTTACCCTCCTTTTTTATTTATCACTGCATCACTTATTCTATTCTTTTACTTCAAAACTGCATCATATCCCTAACAAACGCTATATTAACTATATATATACTATAATATTCCTATAGTGTGTTGCTCAACAATGAGTTGGTAGTAACCTTGTCGTAATATAGGCCTTTTTATTATCTCTTATAATGTCATAATATCCCTGAAATACTCCTATCTGGACTTATAGTTTTGTTGTGATTCTTGCTGGTATCCTTATAAAATTGATTATAGACTTAGGATCTTCTTCACATCTTTTTCACAAGGGGTCTATTCTATTCTATTCTATTCTATTCTATTCTATTCTATTCAGTAAGGAACAACACCTTATAGTCCTGGTATAGCAGTCTGGAAGGAGCACATAGCTTGGAGAGTGGGCAGGAGCAGGAAGAGGGGGGTATGAGGAGAACGCAGGAGAGGAGAGGAACATATGATTATGCTCGACAGCTTTGTTTGCGTAGGTAATGACTCATTGTATTTATGGCTGCACCTATAACGTCTGGTCACTGACCTTTGCATTCAGTTCTGGGTCAAACCTGCCAGCCCGTCCGCTCAGCGACGCCATGTGACCATGAAAGGTGATTACCCACCATCCTGTCCGATCCCCCTCTTGAAAGGAATGCGACTCAAATAGTGAAGCAGAGTCATTTCACTGTCAACCCCCCCGGTATACACACATGCATCCATGTAGGTGTGTGTTCCCGTGTCATCGTACGCAGACCACAATAATATTATGTTTCTGCCGTGTCATGTGCTCATGCAGCAACGCAGGCCTGGCTGAGACATGACAGGCGCTACTTTGTCTGAGATGAAAAAGGCTCATGTGCTGGTACTTTGTCTTTCACAGCCAGTACGAGTTCAGAGCACAGCATTTCAAAAATGAAAAAGTGGTTTGATCCATCACTGTTGAGCGTTCCTCGAGGGTCACTGGACATCAAGTATCTTTGATTTCTACCATGCTACATGTCATGTGTGGCTCTCACTACTGGGTTTTACCTTGCAGGGAATTCACTGCAAAACCAACTTGGCAGTGATGCTGCAGTGAAGAGGTGCTGCAGCATGTTGGATGAGCTGTGGATGCTTGTGTCATTACATTTTAATACTATGAGATCCATGTGGAAACATTTTTTTTGTCATGCAACACTAGTGAGCAGGTGCAATACCACACACACACACACACACACACACACACACACACACACAGTGTAGATCCTATTGCCTTTGTTGTGCTCTTTTTAGATCAACCAGTGACCCAAAACAGAGCTGCAAAAGAGGGGAGAATGGGTGTGGTGAGACCAAATGCATGATGCATGCACACGCACACACACACACACACACACACACACACACACACACACACACGGCAGGATGAAGAAGCGGCTCATGTCTTTGTTGTCTGAAGCAGCTGAAGCAGACGGATGTTCGAGTGTATTATTGATGAGGCCACAAGGTCCATTAGTATGAGAGAGAGAGAGGGGGAGAGAGAGAGAGAGAGAAAGAGAAAGAGAAAGAGAAAAGAGAGAGAGCAAAGGGAAGAGAACAAGATAAAAGAGAGGGAGGTGGATTAAATGGTGGGAGGAAGAGATGGAGAAAAGAAAGTACACCTCCCAGCATGTTCCCCGTCTATCCAGACCGCACTGTGGGAGGCTCGGCTCAGCTTGGCTCGGCTCATACCATCATGGGGATGGTCGAGGCTGCCGGGGCTCTGTGATGTCTCACAGGTTTCTGTTCTTGACCAAAGATTGTGGAACAAGACGAAAAGATGAAAGTGACACTCAGAAGCTACTGACATCCAATGAAAGCTTCATGTCCTCAGTGAGCGTTTGAAACAACGGGCTAAGATCCTACTGAGGTTGACTGATGCTTCAAGTTCAGATTCCTGAACTGACACCTGCCAGAAAAGACAGTCTGCATGTCTCACCCCTTTTCATTTGAATGCATTGTGTTAACTCGCTTTAGGCTCACATAGGACGCTTTTGAACGCGGCAACTTATTTTGAGTCGCTGCAGGTGTGCGCCTCCTCCAAACTACACACCCTGCGTTTTGAATGCAGCGTCCATCTTGGGGTGATCCCCTGGGCACCTCTCTTCTTTAGCCATGTTGGCTTCATGTCAGACACAGGAAAAACGAGCAGCACCTGGAGGGATGTAAGCAGCCTCTGAGTTTCCTGCTGAGTAACGTAAACGTTAGCTACATCCTCCATTTTTGAATAGAGGATGTCTTCTCGTCTTCCTCTTCCAGACCAAGCACAGCTATCCCTAACTTTCTCTTGTCCATTTTTATTGCGTTTGAGATAAAAACGTCCAATCGGATCACAGCCTGAAGCACGACAGATTCACCTCCATCTCTCTGGCTTGAGGCTGTGGTCAAGCAGAGTGCGTGATTCAGGCTAATGTTTCACGCTGAAGTTGTAGCATGGGTTCTCATACTTAACAGGTAAGTTGACCAGCCAACAGGCCAATCTCACGGACAGAAAGAGTTTCAGAACCGCTGCTCTGGAATCTGACTTGACCTGAACGTCTCACCGACACCCAGCTCTGCTTTTCTATTGTCGTCTTCAGTTTGCATCGCCGCCTTTCCATCCTCCCTCTAACTCTTCTGATCACATCCCTCACTCCTTTCATCTTCTCACTTTTTCTGTATTCTCGCACACACACACACACACACACACACACACACGCACACAGCCTTTATGACTATCAAAGGACACCATGACACTTTGAATTTTAGTAATTTTTTTCCTTTTCCAAACTCAGCTATCCTCAAAGTTAGTTAGCGTAGTTTCTTGTCATAACTATTGGCAATGGAATCAATTTGTTTCCATCCAATTCTAAGAAGTTGTTTTTTAGCTAACATGGGGGTGTGAACAGGAACCTCACCCCCACGTTGTGACAAAGCAAAATTACAGACAAAAATTGTAAATGTCAAGTTGTTCCTTTTAGAGAAGTGTGTGTATGTGTGTGTGTGTGTGTGTGACAGCCTGTAGGTGTGTTTTGAGTGACTAACAGTGTGACTGGCTGGGCCAGTATCATTTTCTGGTGTTGCGAAGATTGACTCTTGCAGAGGCTTGCAGGAGAACAACAGCGTGCTCTCCCAACACACACACACACACACACACACACACAACATGGAAAACTACCACTACTGCAGTACACACACCATCAACACAGTTAATCCACGTCCCAGAAATCTGAGCACATTATCTAAGCAGGCATGAAGAACAATATGCAGTGATAGGAAAATTGTTGTGTAATGGATTTTGCACAACGGTCTGGGGACGAAGATGACCTCCTGAGTCTACATCATTTTGTCATCCTGGGCCGTCCCATGGTGGCACCTTTTTCACCGGTTTCTGAACTAACACACCGGGATGCTTCGCACTGTTGGGTGGGGGATGACATGAAACCAGCAGGCTGCCATCCTGACAGGCCTCGTCTGTTCAGACCGCGGTGTGTTGGGATGTTTGAACTGAGATGTGGTGTGATATTTGGAGCGGTACATCAGTGTATTTCAGGAAAGGTCATCCAAGGTCATGCTGCGTTAGTCTGTTTTTAGTGTGCTATCAGAAGCCTCATAGTCTTAGACACATTTTAAGATTTTCAAATGTTTTCTGTCGGACACCGTGGCAGTTTGGGGGAGTTAGACACAGACAGAAATACACATCACAATGTCAAGAGGCAACAAATCAATCCAGCAAACACTCCAAACTAAATGTGTAATTGTAAAT
Organism: Hoplostethus atlanticus; assembly: GCA_034670405.1. Taxonomy (NCBI): domain Eukaryota; kingdom Metazoa; phylum Chordata; class Actinopteri; order Trachichthyiformes; family Trachichthyidae; genus Hoplostethus; species Hoplostethus atlanticus. Next base: position 2,037,045 of record JAXDDX010000061.1, read on the forward strand.
ATGTGGTCTGATTTTGAGCTTTGGGCGGAGATAAGACCGTTAAAATCCAATTCCAAACATCAAGATCCACACACTAGACATGAAAAGGGGATCAGACTGCTAAATGTATCAGGAATGTGTCCCCCCCCCCTTTGAACAGTGATTTTATGTGTAGGCAGTGGCCTTGTTAGAACTTGTCATTAAAGAGAGAGGCGGGGAGAGGGTAGACGGACAGAGAGAAAGAAAGAAAGCGAGTGTTTGATTTAGTACACAACAGGCAGCGAGGGCGGGGAGGGGGGGAGTCAGACAAGACAGAGAGAGGGCGTTGAATTAATCTGTCTGTCCAAGTTTGCATGGCTGAATGAGTGAGGCAGACTGGGGGTGGAGGGGGGAGGGCTCTCTCTCCCCCCCTTCCCCTCAGATGGGCCTCCTCACCTCCCCCACAGGCAGCACTAACTAAGATTTGTTATATTACTC
>JAXDDX010000061.1:2042500-2102500 GCA_034670405.1 Hoplostethus atlanticus
CCATCAGTCCATTCACCCATTAGTCCGTCCATTCGTCCCCAAGGTATTCCAAGTGGTCCATTCCATCGCAGTTGGAGATCCAGTACATGAACAATCAATCACGCTGAAACAATCAATCACGTCACCTAAATTCCTTCTGGGAGGAAACCGCCGCTGTCCGAGGTTCTGCAGTTGGTCTCGGCAGTCTAACCAGAAACAGTGTTGGCTGGTTTGATCCCACCATCCCAACATGGGGCGTGTTTGTTGCAGGGGAGGAGATATTCCCTGTATGATACCCACCGGACTGTAAATGCCCTTGAGAAGGGTATCGAACTCACGGAGCCACAAAGCAAGCAACCTCACACATACAGCGGGGTCCAAAAGTCTGAGTCCACTACCAAGAACTCTTTTGTTTCACGATTTATCTAAAACTAATACACATTTTAGTCAAATGATACTTCTCCAAACAAGATTACATTATTACATTTTTTTAAATTAATAATTACAAATATTTTTTCAAAATAAAAGCCCAGCAGTAGCGACAATAACGCAAAGAAAACATATTAATTTAGTCAATATCTGGTATTAGTTGTTCACACTGTATATTAGGAGCATACATGTGTTAATATCTGAATGAAATATATGGTGTGACAACAAAAACCTTACCAAATGTTCAGATACATTTCAATTTCATACGAGCATTTCTCAAAGATCTAAAAATTTCAGGTTGAGATTGAAATGTTCCCAGAGCCGAGAAAACAAAGGAATCATGGATGCCTTAGACAACTGATATACAAAAGCATACTGTCCATACTATAAAAACTAGATGGCTTATGTTTTCAAATAGCAATTACAGCACAGGGTCCAAGCTGCTGCGGCAGGCCACTGGACGTAAATCATCAGGGACGCTCTGCACGGTAGCATTAAACTTAGTAAGGAGCCCTCTCCACTTCCTCACAAACAGGATGAGAGGAGAGAAAACACCCCGTCATACTCCCTACACACACATACACACTCTTACCCGTGGGCGGGGGTGGTGGGGAGGAGGGGAGGAGGGGAATTGCCCCGGCTCGATGACAAACGACACATTTTCCAGCTGGGATTCGAACCGAAGACGTTGCATTTCCATGGTGGCCACCTCAGGACAGCCCAGATACCCCGAGCTCTGCAGAGTCTGTGCACACACACACACACACACACACACATTTACATGCAACAGGGTCACTTTTCAAGCTTTGAGATAACAGGCCTGCACACATCAGATGCTGAACAGTCTTTTTGATAAGTGATAGTGGGCTACTATTAAACATTAACCACATGCATAGTGCTGCTTTACATAGGTAGCCTGCAAAGCTCCGAGTCACGTGAGCGACTTGGCTACAGTGCTGTGCTAAATTCAGCCCGCCTGTCTTTCTGTGTTCACCTCAATGGTAATATGTGCATTATACTGTATTGCTTGGTTAAACTTTATTTTTAGGCTTGAGGCACACTACATGACTCTGAGGCCGATTGTAGCCTAGATTTGTTCATGTTTTGGTGAGATTGGTTGCATGGTGTGAACTACTGCACGTCCGGCCTGGACAGCTCACTCGGTAGAGCATGAGCCTCTCAGTCTCAGGGTTGTGGGTTCGATCCCCACATAGTGTCAACACTATCACCTTTGGATAAAAGCGTCTGCTAAGTGACTGTAATGTAATGATCCCCATATCCAACTTGGTGGCGAGTGTGTACACCTCTGCAACACAAGGCAAAATCACTCTGCCAATGCTGCTTGTTTAAGTGTGATGTCTCAATCGCTTCACCGATTGAGGTGGGTACAGCTGAGCCTGCAGGTTAAATCTAGCTGGAGAAAGTGAATAGGAAGCTCCTCCCCCCCCTTAACAGCTACTGTTGTCGAGTCAGTGTGTGTCACAGTGTGAGTGTGAAACACGGCGTTGTTGAGAGAGAGCATGCGTGCTCAGTCATGCTTCCCTGGATAAAATAAGATCAGAAGACGGTGCATGTTCAACTTTTGTGATCACATGGTGTTGGTGACTATCCCTTACATAAGTTATAGCTTAGCAGCAGAGCAGCTGTATGGCGACATGGCATTATCCTAGCAAGCTATAGCCTAGGTAGACCAATGAAAACAGAATGAAGAATAAAACCATGCACCTTTCCACCTCCATAACATCAAAGACAGTGCACAGTGCCCTGCTAGAGATACAGCGGGAAAAACAGACAAACTGCATGACGTTTAGTTCAAGCCACAACAGCTTCAGTCAATGCAATGAAAAACAGTTCCAGCAAGGTCACTGACTCACCGCTGCAGCTAACTGTCAACACTGTGATTTATGTCCATGATGCTACTGTACCTGCACGGTGAAATCAGCTGCCGTGGCTTCACTTGGGAGCAGCCTGGCCCCGTTTCTCTGTCATGTACTCGTTCTAACGCTTATTTTTACCATTCCTTTTTTATTTTATTTCTTGTTTTTATCTGTATCTGTTTCGGTAAAATACTTGTGCGTGATAAACATGTTTGTTAAAAGCTCCAAAATCCAGCCTTTTTTTAAAGGGGCCCTAAAGCAACGACACCCCCTGGTAAACCACTGGACACACACATGACCCTCCCTAGACATTTGCAGGTCACCTTCTGGATGTTTTAGCACCCATCTGTCCCGTTATGATTGCCTGGCCACTGCTAGGGCTGATGGGCCATTCATGCCAAAATGATGATGCTCAAGGGTGCTTTGGATTTAAGTGCCCAGCAAAAAGGCGTGTAATGTTAGCTGGATGAACACAGAAATCACAACACTACGCCTCAAACTGCCTAATCAGCAAGAGAACAATCATTTTCATGGTTTGACTTGATAGAAATCTGCTTCTGTGCCATGTAGAGTATCAGATGTTATCCATCCTGTGTGTATGACTCTGAGACTACGATAGCTTTAGGTCCCGTTGAGGATACTGTAGGTCACTGCATGCATTCACATGATTCTAGTTTGACTAAGGCTCTGTGATACTGTAACGGCCCTTGGACACACACACACTAACAGACACACACCAGACACTCACAGTACGCTGTTTCTTTTGTGTGTGTGTGTGTGTGTGTGTGTGTGTGTGTTCTGAGGAATGTGTCTCAGCTGTCAGTATGTTATTAGGTTAAAATGAAGCTGAAATCATTGAGCTTCAGTTGACGACATGTGACGTTAATGTTTCCAACTGCGTCTCCCCCCTTTTTCGTTCATGTTTAATAGACCTCTATTGATAAAACTATGAAAGAGCAGTCAGAGTCTTTGATCTACACATTGTCTTATCATATTAAATGTTGTCAAAAAAGCAATACTTTGTTGTGTGTTGCCCTTAAAGCAATACTTTCCTCTGGTAGGACGTACACCTTTGGGTTCATGAAGAGTCAGCCTTCAATATTAGCCATCTGGGGACCCGCCAGTGCAAAATCAAACTTCTAACACATGAAAAAGAGACATAGGTTGTATTATTTCATGATCAGAGTCGTACTACAAGCAGAAATCTCAATATGTTTGCAATTGTAAACGTGCTGGGAAAAGAACCTGAATGCTGCTGGTGACTGTGCTGGACTTGACTCCTGCTGTACCTCTGTGGAGGCGTGCACGCTCAAAAAGACAAAATGTTCAACCTGAAGTATCTGAATGATCACCTCAAGCAAGCTGCTAACTGTGTATATAAGATATCCATTCATCGGTCTCTAAAAGGAAACCCCATCAGAATAAAGATCAAAATGGCTCCGGATTGTCAAACATTTGATGCTGCATTAAATTAAAGTACGCAGACACGGAGAAGCTGGCTTCACGGAGCTGAACCTCCTGGAACGCTTTCAAATATCTTGAGATGTATTGAACTATTATTACATTGCCCACGCCAGGTATGGGACTCTCGATGACTGGTCGGTTCATTCTCACTCACCGTTATTTATTTTAACGAGACATTGTTTGGCAGTTACCTGTAATATGTCAGTTTATTGACGTTTGCCGGTTTAGGTTCATGTCATGTCCTTGTGATGTAGTGGGTTCAAGGGTGGCTCATGGCCTTTGTCAGCCCCTGTCTGCCATGTTGGCTGCTGCTGTCGGAGGTGCTATCTACTACGGTAATAAGGCGATGATAATAATAATAATAAGGGTGTGTTTAGGTGTGTTTTGAGTTAGTGCTGGGAGAGGACAATATATGTGTGTGTGTGTGTGTGTGTGTGTGTGTGTGTGTGTGTGTGTGTGTGTGTGTTTGTAAGGTGACCCAGACACACTTTGTTTTTAGCCTCAGGTTCCAGCACATCCCATTATAGGAGAGACTTGGAAGAGGACCAAGCCTTTATGCAGAGCAAATCATGATATAGGGTGGTGGGTGTGTGTCTGTCTCTTTGTGTGCGTGTGTGCGTGTGTGTGCGTGTGTGGTGTGTGTGCGTGTGTGTGCGCATGTGCAGGTGTGTTCATGATACTGTTTACCAGAAATGGCAAGCACAAGATACTTTCTTATCCTGCTACCTTACTTAAACTTTAAACACATCTTTAATCCTGTATTGTTAGTATATGTGTGTGTGTGTGTGTGTGTGACTTTTGATTGTATGTTTATGTGCGTCCCCGTGTGGATGTGTGTGTGGGTACATGAAGCCGAAGCAGATGGGTGTGTGGGCGGCTTCTTCTTCCACTTTCCACTCATGCTGAGCGTGAAAGAGTGATGAAGACGAAGAGAACGAGGAGTATTTTAATAGAGCAGATGAAGAGAGAGAGAGAGAGAGAGAGGACACATTCCTCTCTCTCTTGTGTATTCCCCTCGCCGTCTGTCTAATCCTGTCACACACACCGCCGTAAAGGTCTGCTCTGGTACTCGCACGCTAGTGTTAATTCATATTTCAAACAGCTCTTTGTTGTCTGCTGCCCATAAACTTTCTCACTCTGTCTCTCCATCTGTCTGTCTCTCCATCTGCCTGTCTCACATGGGAAATGCATGCCTGCATAGGTTATAGTTATAGTTATAGGTCAATGCACTTGTATGCACTTGCACTCTACTGCAGCCCTGCAGCTAATGCACACGTCTCTTTCTGTTCAGGACCAGAGGGGAAGCCTGATAATCTCTAAACTCACAGCCTGACGATGACGCACAGCGACGGTCACGTACAGGCGCAGATGCATGTTTGGAGGGGGGAATATGAGAAGCACACATGTAGACAGGGATGAACCCACCGTGCATTCACACACACACACACACACACACACACACACACACACACACACACACACACACACACACACACACACATTCATGCACGTCCTCACTCTGCTCATCACAAGATAATTCCTTGGATGATATAATCTACGTTTGCAGCGGTGCTTCCTCTATTGCAGTAGCCCAGTAGGTGTCTGTCACTCTTCATCTGTCTGTGCTAAATTATTGTCTGTGAGAAAGATGTTCACGTTCACAAATATTGATTGGACGTGCCTATAGACGATTGGGAGGTTCTCCCCTGTAACTATGGTATTCAGCCCTGTCATTACACTGTCAGCTAGCAGCTAGCAGCTAGCGGCTAGCTCAGTGATGCCACTGTGCAATGCCAATACCAATATTGACTCTAAACGGCTGGTGAATGTCTTAGTATTCCTTTAAAGGGCAATAACTCACTGTATGGGTTCCAGTGTATTATGTCCAGTCAGCGATGAACATCTCTCTCTCAAGGCTAAAAGGCAGAGAACTGATCCTCTGTTCTGTTCAACACACAGCCTGGAGCTGCACTGACCATCCGTGAGTCAGATTACTATAGATACAGATGGAAGTGTCCTCGGGCACCGGGGTGCATCACACTGGTATCATGAAGCTGTATCCCCTTTAAATTTCACTTCAGTAAAACATTTATAGTTTTGAACAATTGGTAATAAGTTGTCTTGTCAGTTGTCACGTCACTTCATAACCTTTACAAAGTGTCTGAAACTCCTACTCTTTGCACATATACATGGTCTTTCTGATTTTTGTCATTGTGTTCATTAGTTGTGTGTATTGTGTGTGTGTGTGTGTGTGTGTGTGTGTGTGTGTGTGTGTGTCACCGTAGCTGGCCTCTGGACAATGCTGCAGCATCATTTATTCAACAGGGACAAATTAGGCAGAGACAGACACGGCTAAACAGAAGGACAGGCATGAGAGGCTGCCGACAGTAGGTTTGTGTGTGTGTGTGTGTGTGTGTGTGTGTGTGTGTGTGTGGTGTGTTTGAAGTAGAGCCAGAGCATTAGTAGCAGGGGTCAGTCCAGTTGTATGAAGCTGTCCTCCTGATGAGGTTTGGATGTTTTCATGTGTAGTTTTTGTTTTTGTGTGTTCTGTAGGTTTTGGGATTCTGTGTCTTTGTAAGTGTCATTTCTCCCTCTGTTCTCTTGTGTGTGTGTGTGTGTGTGTGTGTGTGTGTGTGTGTGTGTGTGTGTGTGTGTGTGTGTGTGTGTGTGTTGGGGGGGTTCAGGGCTCTCAGAAGGCTCTGCTGTGTGTCACTCCACTGAAGCCGTGTGCTCTCTGTCACTGAGAACAGATACAACACAATGTGCTCCCTGTCTTCTCTCTCTCTCTCTCTCTCTCTCTCTCTCTCTCTCTCTCTATGTCTGTCTCTCTCTCTTCCCCCTTTCATTTTTCACTTTCCATCACTTTCTCGCCGTCTCTGTTACTTTTGCTTTTTCTCACTTTCTCACTTTTGTCCCCCTCTGTCTTGATGTTTGGCTTCTTGTCTTTCTTGCTCTCTCTTTTTTCTCTGCCTCTATCCCTTGTTCTTTTTCCTCTTTCCTGCTCTCTCTCTCTCTCTCTCTCTCTCTCTCCCCAACACTCTTTCATTCCCCCTCTTGTTTTTCTCCCGTAGTTCAAACAGGGCTGCGCTTTGTCATGATCAGATGGACGAGAGGCGAGCGCTAGAAAAGAAAATGAAGAAAGAAAAGGAAGGGAGCCACTGTGTGTGTGTGTGTGTGTGTGTGTGTGTGTGTGTGTGTGTGTGTGTGTGTGTGTGTGTGTGTGTGTACATACAGTATCTTTACAGTGACCAGGGAGTTCAGCAATGTCATGTGCTTTCACTTCAACCTTCATGGTCCTGTGTGTGTGTGTGTGTGTGTGTGTGTGTGTGTGTGTCCCAAGATGGCAGGTGTGGACAGGACGCATCACTTGCTGAAGGGCCTTTATTTTTGGGCCAGCCGGCATCACAGCAGACTGTCACCACACACACACACACACACACACACACACACACACACACACACACTGACATTGGCACTACTATTTTTATAAGGTTATTCATTCACTAACCTAAATTCGAACCACTTACTGGAAGCTAAATGCCCTTAAAGGTGAGTTTAAAGTATTCACTATGCTTGTGAGGACATTTGACACACACAACTACTGTTATACCGACCCCCCAACACACACACACACACACACACACACACACACACACACACACACACACACACACACACACACTCACAGGATGGGTTTTACCAACATGTAGCAGGCGCATTAGGGCGGAAGAGGCTGGATGAGGGGAAAACTGCTCAATTGAATTAAAGGCTGCAATTTAATTTGGCTGTGTGTGTGTGTGTGTGTGTGTGTGTGTGTGTGTGTGTGTGTGTGTGTGTGTGTGTGTGTGTGTGTGTGTGTCCATCCTCAGATGTGCATACAGTTTATGGAAGCGCTCAAACATGGGTAGATTTGATTTGACCTCCCGTCCTATAGGCACAAAGCTGCACATGCTAACGCTAACGCTAGCAGCTCGCCACATGATGGAGACCATGTGATGTTTGAAGTTGCTGACCTGGAGTTGCTAATGAAATCTGGGCAGATAAAGTAGCAGCAGGCATTCAAAGGCACCGTTATGTAATACTCCTACTGTATGAGGCATAAAATAATAATAATAAAAACCCTGGATGTTCTCATAGGAGTTTAAAATGACTGTGAAGTAAAAATGTCATCCACGCGTGGCGTACAGACACCGGAGATACATGGTTCCATTGTGTCATTGTTGACTCGGGGGGCCCCCTTCCCATTTAGTTTGATAGAGCACAACCCTTTACACCCTCCACACACACACACACACACACACACACACACACACACACACACACACTTTTGGCTCATATCCCTGCGTTAGTTGTTTACACTTAACTCAAGGAGTGTTAACCCTTTACAGGATCAACTTCACCGTGGTGCGACTGCTATAACGGTCCTCCAGGGTGGAACTGAGCTGAACTGAACTCATCTGTTCCTATCCAACCTGAACTGAATGTACTCATATAGTATTTAGAGCTACTGACACTGAACTGAATGGCTTTAAAGGAGCTGAAGTGACGTGTCTGGTGTATCAGCTGTTCTGAGACCTGCCACCACTTCCTCATTGCACTTCATTTGGATGTACATGTTGGACCTACTGCCCTAGGCTAGCGCATTATGTGCGTTGTTCAGGCTGCCATCAGATATAAGATTGGTTGGTTGATTTTTGAGGCGCTACACACCCACACACTCACTTCCTCCAATCACTGATAGAGACCTGTGACCCACACATGCACTCACAGTGAGATAAACAAGGAGAGACGAATAAAAGCAGTGCCAGGATCATCCACGCTAATGTGAATTAACCAGACCAACAAAAGTGACACACACACACACACACACACACACACACACACACGGAGGGTCTTTTCCTTCCTTAGCCGGCTCTATATTTAGTGACATCTGCACCTGTGAGTCTAAGCACGCTCAGAAAGCAGCTGATGAATGGAGGGCTGTGACCTCAGAGGAAGGGAGTTGGTGTGTGTGTGTGTGTGTGTGTGTGTGTGTGTATGTGTGTGTGTGTGTGTGTGTGTGTGTGTGTGTTTTTTTGTATGGGTGGGATGGAGATGTGTGGGGAGATTAGGGGCAGGGGTCATCAGGGGTCAACCAGTTTGTTACTAGCTTCTTCTGGATGACAACATGATCACTATAATAATAATAAACCTTTCATACAAACACATGCAGCGCAAAGTGCTTTACATTAGAACAATATATAAATTAAAAAAAATAATAAATGGGAATTAAGATAATTAAAAGGTGAAACAGGGAAATAATGGTGAAAATAGAGAAAAAATCTACTTACAATTCAGCATTTTGCATGATCACAATGGTGATGACTATCATCATCATCATCAATATATGCTTCTGCTCCTCACCATCATCACCATCATCATCATCACCATGATTATCATCACATTTTCTACCCTTGTATGTAAAGAGATGGTTGACTCTTGTCCGTAGATGTCAAGTAGAACTGTTTCTGTCTAATGTTTCACCTCAATTCATTGATGTGGAAATGATTCATTTAGTCTTTATTTCCGATGGACAGGATGTTGGTTATTGATGAACTATATTAACACAAATTGAAACAACCTCTGTAATTGTACATGTACGGTGTTTAATAATTGTTAAATAACTTTTGTTGTGACCTAGAAGTTATTCTTCATCATATGTGTCGGCTAGTTGAACAGAATCTGTTTTTAGGCTACTAACTTTAAAACGTTGCCAACATAACATGAAGTTAAAGCTCTGCCAGTTTCTTCGGAGCAAGTTTGGGATCCATTTTAATCTTTCCACACACATCTTTGAAAACACAAATATAATCATCGACGATACGTCACCTATCTTCAAGTCAGTTACCAAACCTGATAGGAGTCAATGCTGCCTCTTGCTCGCCTGTCATTGGCAGCAACACCGGCCCACTATGTGTAAATGGTGTTCAAGTTACATTCTTCTGTCAGATGTACAGTAACCTGCCCCCCCCCCCCCCCCCCCCCCCCACTACTCTGCCACCCCCTGTCATCCTTATTTGTCCAACTTCTACAACTACTTCCCTCTTACTGAGCTGGGCGTGATGATCCTACCAACCAGACACGTTTTGTGCTGCGGCTGCACACACACTGTTTTTCACTTAATAAGAGTGTAATTGTAGAGCTGAGTTGTTGATGAAGGTCCATCGAGGCCAAGATCATACTGCGCCTGGCACAAGCAATGCACAGGATACGGAGACGAGTGTTAAAAAACCTCCCCCTCCCCCTCCCCCACCCCCATGCACTTTCACATTGGAATGAGCCAACAAAGTTTCTCTCCCTCCCCCTCATCCGTCTCTCTGCTCTTCATCTCCTCCTGTATACATTACTAAACCCACGCCTGTGCTCCTTCACTGCACCAAGTCTTCACTTAGTACTGCTGTGTGTGTGTGTGTGTGTGTGTGTGTGTGTGTGTGTGTGTCTGTCTTCATGTGTTTGTGGAGGGGGATTATGGACACTGTGGGTGGTGGTAGCTGCCGGTAGGAATCTGTTAGCCCCTAGCCGTTGCCCACTTGCTTTTATGAGATGAGCTAACATACACTCAGGCACGCTCGCACACACACCGGCACATGTGCCTGCATATACACACAAACACACACACACACACACACACACACACATTCATCGATTGCAGAGCAGCAGCCCTCCTCACTCCCTAGAGCCTCTCTTTGGCATGAACAGATTCAGGCTCTGGTGAGTGTGTGTGTGTGTGTGTGTGTGTGTGTGTGAGTGTGTGTGTGTGTGTGTGTGTGTTATTTCACCAGTGTGTGTGTTTGCGTGAGGCCTGTATCTGAAGTGTACATGTGTGACAGGATGTCTCCCAGCTGTAGGTCTAACACCACAGTGAGTGCTCTCTAGATCCACTGCGTCCAGATTTGATGTTCCAACTGTTGGATTGAGGCCAAGCAGGCGTTTCATTACTATAAGTAACATGTTGGATGTTTGTAGATGTAAGCCTGCTTGTTTGCTCATGTCTCTCTATGTCTGTCTCTCTCTCTCTCTCTCTCTCTCTCTCTCTCTCTCTCTCTCTCTAGATTGACTTGGAGCCGGAGGGGAAGGTGTACATTGTTATTGACCTATCAGGATCTTCCAGTGAAGGTAAGACCTCAGCAGCCTGGTTTCCACAGCAGGCCGGTGAACATGCATGCAACAGCGGATCACCGGTCTCCTTCTGCAGAGATTATTCAGCAGACATGTCGTGCCCCCCGCCCCCCCCTAGAAAGCTTTCAGTTTAATGTGCTAATCCTCTTTTATTTTGGCGGTGTTGTTTTGGCCAGAGACTTCCTGTGCATGGAAGAGCTCTGCAGCCAGCGACCATACCCGACACCTAACTCTTACATAAAAGGTTTGCCTAGTGCAGCTTTAACTATACAGTGATATATATAAGTGACCTTCAACCAGAAGACGCAGGTTCAAGCCCCTGTATCGGCAAGCGTTCACCCTGCTGAAGTCCCAACCCTGTGCTCTGAACTCCTTGGAGGGGAGCTAGTAAAGAGGTTTCCCTGTGGGGATCAAGAAAGTCTTATTATTACCATCATGCCGTCTACAGTGCTAACACGAGTCACACAGACGTTTGAACCAAGTCCAGTTCTGCTAACTTGGCGGCTTCAGAAAAGGAATTTAAGAGAGGAGGCTGGTGACCATCATCACTGGGACATCGATCTGAACGCCAGAATCAGAAGAATCAACCGTCCAGAGAATAGAGAGAGGAAAAAACAGACACACATGGGCTGATTATAGAGTTGGATTGGTGTAAACAGACAGAAAAACAACTTAAACCATGCACATGAGTACAATACATCAAAGTCACATCAAAAGGGAAAAGGGGTTCATATATTTGATATGGGCCTCACAGGACCAAAACTGAAGAAGTACAATGGAGTTGCCTCACCAGTATTCAGATACAAGGTGAGCCGCCTGCCGCCCTGTGAGAGAAAGGAGCTGCAGCAGCGTCAGTCGGAGTGAAAGCAGGTGGATAGTGAAGGAGTCATCAGGGATCGGAGGGTACTTGAACACAGCGCCTGTTGTTCAGCGTGACCAATCAACCACATTCACTCTGTTCTGCGGGGCACACGTTGTTTTTTATGCTGTTTATATCTTGTGTTATCTTGTGATTTCTGAGGAAATCAGTGAAAAATATCTCCCCTTTTTCTTTTGAAATCTCCCTCCCTCCCTCTCTCCCTCCCCCTCCTGTGTGATGTGTGTTATCAGGTCGTCTCCAGTGCACATGGTTGCACTCGTACGCTGCCTCTTCTTCCTCTTTCTTTGTGTTTATGTTTGCTTTGCACTTCAAATCAATTCCCTTTAAATACAATGAAAACCTTTTATTCCTCTTGCTTTCAAATGTATTGATGAACGTCTGCTTCATAAAAGGATTTCCACAGATGTATGAGTCAGCCTGTCACCCATGTGTAATCTCCACATCAGCATCAGGAAATAGACATTTCGAGTTTCCTGTGTGTGTGTGTGTGTGTGTGTGTGTGTGTGTGTGTGTGTGTGTGTGTGTTGGGGGTGAGAGATGGCATGATGTCAAGATTGCTGTAAGATTGCCTGTTTGTTGCAGTTAAATAATGACACAAACTTGCTGTGTGACATGGAGCGCTACAGGCTCTCCTCATCATCAATAATGTGAGAAATAGATAAAACCTCATGTCTTAAAAATGAAGGGTATGCATACGTATGATGTTAAAGCTCATTTTTTATTTTACTTACTTTTTAAAAAACGTTTTATTCAGAGTTAAAGGAAAATTCCACCTTGGACTGTAGACTTAAGTAGATTTGTGGCGGCCATGTTTGACACACTTCTGTTATTTCAGGTGGGAGATATCAGATCCCATATTTGCTATTTTCCCAGTCGGAAGCTCATAGTTACGGTAACTCCCATTGGACCTGAATGCAGCATCAACTGGGCTTTATGTGCAGGTAGACATAGAGCAATGGCTGCAGGCTGTAGGAGTCACGCCCTCTTGTACAAAATGCAACATGTCTATTGAGGAAACTGTCTGTGGACAAACTGGTGTCTCTTCCTCTTCTACGAGGAAGATGATGATTGATGAAGCTCTTTGAGTCAGCGTGACCTGCATGACCATAAACCTGGATGTGTTGTTTTTCGGCCTGCCTTGACTTGCCGTTCCTTTCTCTATGCCAGACATGATCTGTTAGTGAAGATGGTGGGCACGTGTCTGCTGTCTGATCATCAATGAATAATAGCTCCTATAGCTGTGATCTCCTCAATGTTCACCCTGGGCTTCGTCTGAGCTCGGCGGGTTGAGACACATTTCACATCCCATCCCTTCTGCCTCTTCCCTTATCGCCCTCTACTGGTTGTTATCTATTGAAAAAGCATAAATGCCATGAAAAGTCATTCAAAATCGTCCCCATGTTGAGGGGAAAAGACCTTGTGTTTGACCAACAGATCACTTTATGATTCAGATGCGTTGTACCTGAGCGCTCGATACCGTCAAGGCTTCAGCGGCTGCTTGTTTTTACTGTCGACGCTCACAATGATTCAGTTATATTACTTTACCTCTGGGCAGGATGGCTCCGGGTCAGCGAGAGGAACAGCATTATGAAACGAGCTCTGTGACGACCGAGAAGATGTGCACTCTCTCTCTCTCTCTCTCTCACACACACACACACACACACACACACACACACACACACACACACACACAGCTGCGTCATCGCCTGTCTAATCCTGGATATGAGTCAGATTTGTAGAGATTAGATAGGTGTGGAAATGTGAACAAAGCATGAGTACACACACACACACACACACACACACACACACACACACACACACACACAGAGGAGGCGTCGGTGAAGGATGACAGATCACCCGTCAGACAGTCCAATGAAGGAACGAATAAGGGGGGGTTGGGGGGGGTTGTTTTGTACAAGAGGAGCTGGCAGGCATACGAAAAGACTCATGACTCTGGCTGTCCGTCCCCTGTCAGTAGTGCTCAGCATCAACAGGCATTTACACACTAATGCAGCATGAATGCAAGATGGAGGTTTCTACTACGGCTGCAGCTGAGATCTGGAGCTCATCGATACAGATGCAGGATGGGGAACTTCAAATATGGCTGCCTTTGTAGTTCTACGGCAGGACGGATGCAAGATTGTGCCCAGGATGGAGGATAGATGCAGGACTTCTGTTGTACTACTGCTTTTACATTTGGGTGTCAGGTCCTCTGGCACACAGGAAGTGATGCATTTTACAGTTCTGGCAGCAGCAACAAGTCGGAACAAGTAGAAGAAGAACTGATGTTATCATGAGCAGCGATAGCCGCCGTGGCCGACCCGCAGAAACTCAAAATGAATCAACAGAGAAGGAAAGAAGGAAAAACACGCCACAGTACTGGACACTGTGTGTGTGTGTGTGTGTGTGTGTGTGTGTGTGTGTGTGTGTGTGTGTGTGTGTGTGTGTGTGTGTGTGTGTGTGTGTGTGTGTGTGTGTGTGTGTGTGTGTGTGTGTGTGTGTGTGTGTGAGAGAGTGCACCAGTTTATGTTTCAGAGAGGCTAGAATGGAGGAGGAGAAAGACAGAGAGGGAGTTAGCGGGAAGTGAGGGATTGAGAGAGAAGGGGAGGGGGGGTGATAAATTGATTACTTAAGTGGAGTGTTCTCTAATGGACCAGTTACATCATCAAGAGAGATGGAGAGGGGGGGGGGGGGGGGGTAGAGAGAGAAAGAGAGAGACAGAGAGAGAGAGAGAGAGGGGGGGGGTAGAGGAATAGAGAGAGAGAGACAGAGAGAGAGAGAGAGAGAGGGAGAGAGGGGGGGTAGAGGAATAGAGAGAGAGAGAGAGAGAGAGAGGGGGGGTAGAGGAATAGAGAGAGAGAGAGAGAGAGAGGGGGGGTAGAGGAATAGAGAGAGAGAGAGAGAGAGAGAGAGAGAAATATAGAGAGAGGGGGGTAGAGGAATAGAGAGAGAGAGAGAGAGAGGGGGGGTAGAGAGAGAGAGAGAGAGAGAGAGAGGGGGGGTAGAGAGAGAGAGAGAGAGAGAGAGGTTCCATGAGGACTTGGAAATGTTTGTCAAAATGATTGCATGCTTGTTTTCTTTCTTTCTATCTCTCACTTTCTCTCTGTCTGGAATGAAACTGTGTGTGTGTGCATGTGTATGTATGTGTGTATGTGTGTGTGTGTGTGTGTGTGTGTGTGTGTCACGGTTGAGAACAGACATTGCAGTCATTAGTTAAATGTGTTTGCATAGCGGTGAACACATGGTGAACTGACAGGCCTGAGAGCTACAATCAACCTATTAGCTTGCATACACACACACACACACACACACACACACACACACAGCTGTCACAGGGACAAGATGATAAGCCATTGCCTGTGGTTGAAAAGCTCTGAAATATTTATATGGTGTACTAGTACTAGACATCTAGTACACTGTTGCTTTCAGCCATGAAACATTATTATTACTATATTATTATTATTATTATTATTATAGAATTATGATGATATTATGTGAACACTATATGGCATGGTTCATGTTTTATTTTAACACAGAACAGCAGGTTGGCTCAGAGGTAGAGAGACCCACCCGTAATGAAAAGGTTGCAGGTTCAATCCCCAGCGTGGAAGGGGGCGACTGGGAAACTGTGCATGCCATCAATGCCCAAGTACCCTTGAGCAACACACTGAATCCCAAACTGATCCAGGACACTGTGGGTGACCCTGCATGCCAGTCTGTCTCAAACAACTGCAGAGGAGTAGGAGATACTGTTGTGTGCTATAGCTAAACAAGCTGCAGCTGCCACCTAGCTGCCCCCCCCTGCTGTTGAGACCTGCAGTTAAAAGCAGTTCATTTTCTCTGGGTTGGCTCAGCACCCCTAACCCCTGAAGCCTATGGAGGTGGTAGGCCTACTGCAGGTTGATGGAGACCAAGGGAAGCCACCGGCTGTGTCACTGGCTACAGAAGCTATACCTTGCCCAGTACGTGAAGCTATACATGCTGAATGATGGTGACATGAATTAAAGCTACACTACGCAAGATTTCTATGTAAAAGAAAACAGTTTTTATCAGCCTAGATCACCAAGTGGAGACGCAGCATCAGACAGCTTCCCATCACCCACCGTCTGGAGCATCGCTGCCTGCAGTGTGAACGCAGCCTCAGCAACTTGTTACAGATGTTACACACACAGGCACGTTGTCACCAGCTCCCTCATGGAGGGGGGATGAGGACATGACAGAGGAGCAGCATGTCCATCAGAGACCCCCCCCCTCCTCCCCCAACCAACAACGATATGCCTACCGCTGTTGCTAGGCAGCAGTCGTCAGTTGCTAGGCAATGGTGACGGCGTATAGCAAGGGGGTAAGGCTGAAGACAGGCAGAGCATGACAAGGGGGGGAGGAAGGTGCGTGCTGCGTGAGACCATGATAAGAAAGACAAAGATGGAAAAGCATCCTTGAACCAGAAGGAATAGCTGAGCTGCTGTTCAATCCAACCAATCATGTTTTCATGCTCCTTTCACGCTTCTTATATACAAGCAGTGATGTTGTACAGATGTAGCCGTCAGACTCATCACACTCTGGGTGTGTGTGAATCACTACTGCTACACCCCAACAGGACTGATTTGGAAAACGTAGTCTGTTTCCTTTTCAAACTTGTGCAACTTATTTTGTATTGAAATGCCTGATTCATTTCTACTCTATGTGTACTCAGATGGATTTAATCCCGTTGTATGTAATCTGTTACTCCATGTGACACACCACTTGGCTCATCATGTGGCAACCACTCACCAGAGCAAAGCTTTGAAAGGGGCCTACACTGATTTAGAGATAGAGCACTGAAACGTTAACGTGTGTGTGTGTGTGTGTGATTTCATGTACAGCATTTACTCAGCCAACCTAGACTCTTCCTCACTTTCTTCACTTTACCCTGCCCAATTCCCACCACACTCCTCCCTTCTCTCTCTCTCTCTCTCTCTCTCTCTCTCTCTCTCTCTCTCTCTCTCGGTCTCCCTTGTCTGATTACAGAGGGTATTCCCTGTAGTAGACCAGAGGTTTCAATTACTGTCTAACCCTGTGTTAATTAGATACACACAACCTGGGGCAAGGGAAAGAAAGAAAGAGAGAGAGAGAGAGAAAGAGAGATTGTCAATTCATTGTTCAATTCCAGCCATACAGTGCCATCTAGTGGCGAGATGGTGAAAGTGCAGTTTTTCCAATAAGGCTTTTTTTCATTTATCATTTTTAAACATCAATATATCACTGTCAAATGAATGATACCTTTATCTAATAAACCAATGAGACCAATGAGGCCAGTGGTATTGATGGTACTAGTGTTTCTCAAGAACCACATGTTCCATCGACCCTGTTGCTTCCTGTCACAAAGAGGATCTTTGCTTCTTTGGTCAAAGGTTTTCTAAACATCTTCCTTCCTCTGATTCCACCATCTGCCACTCCAAGTAACTCTGAAAGCTTTACCTTTTACCTTTTTGTGCTGGAGGAACCGTCACCTTCTTCCTGTTTTGTGCTGTAAAGCAACACAGCAGATTGTGTAGAGGCCGGTAGAGGCTGCCAGTAATGGCCTCGATTCTTTACGGGTATCATACTAATGTCTGAAAATGAATGTGGCAGTGATTTATTGATGTGGAAAAGCTACACTCATGACTTAATATTATGTATTTTTGTGTGTGTGTGTGTGTGTGTGTGTGTGTCCAGCTGCAGCGGGCTCCAGTGAGAATGAGGAGCGTGTGTTTCGGGAGCGGATGCGTCCCAGGAAGCGGCAGGGCGCCGTGCGCCGGAGGGTCCACCAGGTCAACGGACACAAGTTCATGGCCACCTACCTCCGACAGCCCACCTACTGCTCTCACTGCAGGGACTTCATCTGGTAGGGACACACACACACACACACACACACACACACACAACACACACATAGACACATGTACATGCACATTCACATTCATACACACAATATGACTGGAAATCCCACTTTCAAATATAAAAATGTGAATACATCAAGTGAAAGCAATAATCCTAACACACACACACACACACACACACACACACACACTCAGATAAGGTTTGAGGTGTAGAGTGATAGAGTGCCAGCTGTGTTTATTTCCGTCCCAACTGTGTTATCTGCTTTTCTGCTGCCCTTGTTCTCCCCACACATAAAACCACACATACAGACTGAGTAGCCACGAGGCCAGGCTCCGCCCCCTTTTAGCTCTGGTCTTAAAAATACTTTAATCTGTAATTAATGCTTTAAAACAAAGAGAATAATTCTCTATTTTGTCAGTGCATTGACGTCAAAGCATCAAGTCAGAAGCCTGTAATGGAAATAATGCATTTGCTGGTTTTCACCTCCTGCTCACGTAACCTAAAAACTAGGATAAGAAAAGCAGTAAAACCTGTGAGATGAACCTGTTACTATAGTCTGGTGTGAATGGGTCCAACATGGGAATGACCCATGTTTCAATACCATGTTCACCCCGGGATCTGTGTGTGAGAGATGGATTAGAAAGCGACCACATATATATTGATTTATGGTACAAAACTCACTGTTGAAATGGTTTTATCGAATTCATCCTAACTCACCACCTTCTCTCTCTCTCTCTCTCTCTCTCTCTCTCTCTCTCTCTCTCTCTCTCTCTCTCTGCCCTCCAGGGGGGTCATAGGAAAGCAGGGGTACCAGTGTCAAGGTAAAGCGGTGTTTCTTCTTCTTCTGTGCATGCCGCTACATTCCTGTGTTCCCACGTGGATCAATTTCATTTCTATTTGTCAAGATTATCAACTGAAGGCATTTACACGTCTGTCCTGTTCATGTGTTCCTTACCTCCTATGCTGTGTGTGTGTGTGTGTGTGTGTGTGTGTGTGTGTGTGTCCCTGCTCCAGTGTGTACCTGTGTGGTCCATAAGCGATGCCATGAGCTGATCATCACCAAGTGTGCAGGGATGAAGAAACAAGAGGACACAGTAGAGGAGGTATCAACCGTTTATTATTAGCTACCACACGGTTCATCAGATGGATCGCTCCTATAGACAGGGAGTCGTGTGTTTGCAGTATAAGCAGACTGAGAGGCACAGAGGGATTCAGTAGCTGTTTGATTGGATGACAAGGACCAGGACTGGGCAGGTGGTACGAGCAACATGGCTGTACAATAATCCAGGCCAGAAGAGATGTAGTTTTACTGTGTCACCTTACTAGTCAACTGACAGAAAGAAACTTACAGCGAGGGGTTAGAGGTTAGAGGTTAGAGGTTAGAGGTTAGAGGTTAGGAAGTCAGTACTTCCTGTATGCAGTACGGAGGTCTTCCTGCAGCAGCCCCTGGTGTCTGGGGGCTCCAGCCTACAGCTAGCTCCATGTGTGTGTCTGCACAGAGCACCAGTTTCCACTTTAATCGTTCAGAAAACGTGCCCACCCTCCACTCCTGGAGAAAAGCCACCACCGCTAAAAACAGTTGTATCCAAAATACCTCACGGCCTAGATCCTGTCCTGAGACGAGCCCCTGAAAATCGTAGGTGAAGTACTAAATTTAGTGAGTTCTGTTTCTCTTGGTTTCTTCCTTGTGTCTGGTTGTACAGGCGTGCAGTGAGCCAAGTCTGGTCTGGGCTGCAGATCTCTAATCCCATGCCAGTCCAACAGTTGAAGCCTTTTGTTTTTTTTAACCTGCATTTATCCAAGAATGAATGACTGAGCACCATGCTGTTTTCCAGCAACAGACTAGTTCACATTCACACAGTTACACACAGTAGTACACAGTACAACCGCAGTCTCCACCTGTTGTCCACTGACCAGATCTACTTGGAGGTTAACAGCCTCGCTCAAGGGGACTTTGACAACGTTATTCATTCACGTTCTGCACTTTCTGCACATTTTCCCGATTCAAACCGGCGACCTTCCGGTCACACGCCTGCTCCTGCTGACTGTCCCTCTCTGCTTCTTGCAGCCAGTCGGGTCCCAGAGGTTCAGCGTCAACATGCCGCACAAGTTCAGCATCCACAACTTCAAAGTCCTCACCTTCTGTGACCACTGTGGGTCTCTGCTCTGGGGCCTGCTGCGACAGGGCCTCCAATGTAAAGGTATGAAGAGACACACTCACACAGGGCCTCCAAAATAAAAGTATGAAGAGACACACTCACACAGGGCCTCCAATGTAAAGGTATGAAGAGACACACTCACACAGGGCCTCCAAAATAAAAGTATGAAGAGACACACTCACACAGGGCCTCCAAAATAAAGGTACACACTCACAAATTTGTCCACATAAACTCTAGCTTCTGTGTGTGTGTGTGTGTGTGTGTGTGCGTGTGTGCGTGCATGCGGCGTGTCTGTCAGTGTGTAAAGTGAATGTGCACAGGCGCTGTGAGAGCAACGTGGCCCCTAACTGTGGCGTCGACGCCAGAGGCATCGCTAAAGTCCTGTCTGACCTTGGGGTCACACCAGACAAGATCTCCAGCAGCGCCCAGAGACGGAAAAAGGTGAGAGATCGGGGGGCAAGTGGGGTGAGGCTGCAACGGTACCAAGAAATCAGATCACATTTAGTTTAATACAGGAACATCACAGCTGATGGTGGTAATGACAATGATGAAGAAAGTGTTAATGATGAGGATGATGATGGTGGTGGTGGTGGTTCTCTCTGCACAGCTTCCCCAAGGGCAAGACCCCCAGCAACCGTTGTCAGGGACTCCTCAGACAGAGGACGATCGCTCAAAGTCCGCCCCTACCTCCCCATGTGACCAGGGTACACACACACAGACACACACACACACACACACACACACACACACACAAGAAAAATACCTGACTAAAATTCAAGGTTTCATGGTTACTTATCAAGGTATCCTCTTACTTGTTAACTAATAGGCAGCCCTATCCCTGAAAACAGAGAGAGATGGAGATGTAGAGATTTTTCTCATAAAAAAAAAAGATCAAATCCCAACATTCCCAAATCAAATAGGTATCCCCGCCCCAAATGAAAACCAGACACCAGAGCTGATCTTGTTCCTTCTTGTCCAGACCTGAAGGAGCTGGAGAACATCCGGAAGGCTCTGTCGTTTGACCACCGGGGAGAGGAGCACAAAAAACACCCCCTCACTTCCCCCGCCTCTGTTGCTACGGTGACGGGGGGCAGCCACGTGGGAGGAAGAGGCGGCGGGGATGCTGGCGGGGTAGTCGGGGTGGAGGGCAAAGTGGGCAGGGAGAACGGAGAGGTCAAAGGTCACGGTGCTCCGGAGGCGAAGAGGATGCACCTGAATAACTTTGTGTTCATCAAAGTCCTGGGCAAGGGCAGCTTCGGAAAGGTGTGTGTACCACCGATTCTGTTTACTGTCAGTTTATGTTTGTTTGTTTGTTTATTTGTCTGTCTGTCATCCCACCTCTACCTCCTCTTCTTCCCTCTGTCCCTGTGTATGTGTGTGAATGAGAGAATGAAAGAGCGGATGGATGGAGCTGGAAAAAGAGAAACCAGACGATTGGGGAGAGGGGAGGAAGGAATGGATTTAATGGGGAGGAAAAACAGTAGGAAGGTGTTTGGATGGTGGGAACTTTTCA
The DNA here is from genome assembly GCA_034670405.1 of Hoplostethus atlanticus. Classification (NCBI taxonomy): domain Eukaryota; kingdom Metazoa; phylum Chordata; class Actinopteri; order Trachichthyiformes; family Trachichthyidae; genus Hoplostethus; species Hoplostethus atlanticus. The sequence goes on from JAXDDX010000061.1 coordinate 2,063,819, forward strand.
TCAGGGCAAGACAGAAACAAGTAGAATTGAGGACTCTGAAGTTTAGAGTCCTGTGCCGTGTCTTCAGGTGATGCTGGCGGAGCTGAAAGGCAGCGACGAGGTGTACGCCGTCAAGGTGCTAAAGAAAGACGTGATCCTCCAGGATGACGATGTGGACTGTACCCTGACCGAGAAACGGATCCTGGCCCTGGCAAGGAAACACCCCTACCTGACACAGCTCTTCTGCTGCTTCCAGACCAAAGTAGGGACACACACACACACACACACACACACACACACACATATAGACATATATATTGCTCACACACTTGGATTCGAGGTTCTACACATGGAAATCACCAGGATTGTACCGAGCAGGAGGCCTTGCCGCCTTCACTGATGTCATGCTGTGGCGCTACATGTAATTTCAAATTTGAGCCTCCAGGGGGCAGTATCAGTTCAGATTTGAATCTGCAGTTTCCATCAGTTTGGAAACTGAAGGCTTTCATACCAAAAAAAATATTTCCACCATTTGAAAAATTGACACCCGTTCTTACAAAATGAAGGCTGGCATGAAAGTAAAGTACATCATGAGCTACTATAAAACGTATGAGGCATCTTTGACCTCAAAATAATGATGGTTTTGAGAGAAACTTTCAGGTAGCATTTTATTTCCCAAAATGGATGTATAATAATATACTGTATATTATTATAGAATAAAACCTTTTAAGTGGATTGGCAAAATGCTGTGTGAAGTTGTGCAGCCGCTCCAGAAGGAAGCACCTTGGTGGGACAGTTTCATGTCCTATTTCACCTTTAGTGACAATTAGAGAATAATAGTTACAATGCAGATTGAGATAATATGATAGTCTTGTCTGACCTTTTGTTAAGCATCAGGACGGGTATGTATCACTGCCTTTTACTGCCAACAGAGGCAGAATTGTACCTCCAATGAACTTTGCCGTAATTAAAAAGCTCATTTTTATTTTCACCCATGTATGTTTTGAAATTACAGAATATTTACAGAAATTATAGAATATGTTTTCATTGGGATTCATGACATTGATTCAACACAAAGAGGCCCCTGCAAACGTAGTTAGTAGGTTTGAGTCCAAAATGAAAAACACATGAATTAGAGGAGTTTTGGGTAGTTTACTATGTGAGTTTTGGTGTTAATACAACATAAAATCTGTCCCACAAATGTTAAAGAAACATATCAGATTAAAAATGAAGCAGCTAAAACTTCCTGAGCCTTTCTAGAATAGGAGAACTGATCCAGGATCACCACTCAGGGTTACATGACATAAACATAGACTTTGAATTAGAAGTAAACTGGTCTCAGTTCAGCAATCCTCCTCTACTTATTGATTAAATGTTGTTGTACACACTGTTAAGCAGATATCAGTCCTGTTGTTGTGGCTGGAAGGTCACCAAAGGCACAAAGCTTTGAAACTGCAGCTTCAAAAAAAAAGTCCTAACCAATTTTAACCATTAGCAAAGCATCTGGCAACAGGACGGCGAACGAGCAGCCATTTTTTTTTCCTCCCCTGTCCTTTCTACAATTCAATCGTCCACCACTCTCTTTCATGCTCTCATCTCATTTTTTCCACGTCTGAGCTAAACTGTCCGTCTATAAGTGAATGATGACAGACAGACAGACAGACACACGCAGACATAAAAGGAACCTGTGGGTGGTAGCTTGCTAATGCTAACAGCTACTGTATGTTTTGTCTATTGTATGTTGTGTAAGTGTTCCTGTAGGGAAATGCATAGGCTGAAAAGCTCAGTAGATGGCTGAGTGTGTGCGTGCATGTGTGTGTGTGTGTGTGTGTGTGTGTGTGTGTGTGTTTGCATGAGAGAGATTCCCAAGCGTGTACTTTCTGGTTTAACTACTTGTCGTGGGAACAGATCACATGCTGGGTCGATGTGCCAAATTCTTTGACTGCCACTGGAGCTTGACGGTGCTGAGATGGTCTGGGCAGGTGATGCCTCCCATCAGACACGTTACCGAAACAGTAGCTACACAAGTATTTTGCAAGTCTGAACCATTGTGACAACTTTCTATAGACACCTTTGAAGTTTTGATGTATTACTTTGTTTTGAATCGTCCGCTGAATCACTTTAAAGTACACAAACCGTCTTTAACTAGGAGCGGACTGAAGGGTTGTTGGCTCACGAGACGGCAAACGATCACAAAACAAACGCTCAGAAATATTAGGGAAATATACGGGACAGATGAAGGGAAAAGGAGGAAAGGGAAGAAAAACGAGGAGTCGGGGGAAGAAGAGGAGGAGCTGAAGGTGGAGAGCGGTGTGTGTTTATTTTCTCAGACTGTTCTGGAAAAACCTCGACTCTAATGACGGCGTCTCCTCAATTTATTTATTCCTGCTGGTTTCCCCAAACACAGCGAAGACAAACACACGATGGGTGGATGGATGGAAGAGAGAGATCACAAGGGAGGCAGATGTTACATGGTTTCTGTCTTTCTTTCTGTCTGTCTTTCTTCATTTCGGTCTGTCTTTCTGTCTTCCCTTTCTTTCTTTCTTTCCTTCTTTCTGTCTTTCTCTTTTTTCCGTCCTTCAGTCTGTCAGTCGGCGTTTGCTCGGACATAACAAGTGGATTGTTGAGGCTCTTATGTAACTGTTTGATCCTTATCAGGGGCTTGATGTGTATTCCATATGCTGTTTGTTCTCTACTTCCACCTATAGCAACACACACACACACACACACACACTGACATACAAAATGTGAGTAGGATAATGGCTCACACACACACACACACACACACACACACTAGAAATTCAACACATCTTATATAACTGCAGCTCCACTCGGCCTAGCTGGCCTAATGCAGAGAGTCACGTGCTAATGGATTAGCTCAGTTTCACCGCGGCAGTGCAGTACAGGACTATATTCCACAGCAGCAGTGCATTATGGGAATGTACTGTATAAGACGGACAGTGTGTTAACTGTTTAAACTTTCAGCTGCACTTAATCACCTCTTACGTTTCGCCTCAAGTAGCTTGGAAAGGAGCCAGAATAACGTTATCTCACTGCAGGCCGATACTGAGGGACATATTTCACCCTGGGATGACTGCTGTGGCGATGTCTTGATGTCTTCAGCCCCTTCTGAGTCATATTTCTGTTAGCTAGCGTGGTATTCGTTAAAAATAACTCTCCACTACAAATTGAGATTTGTAGATGTGAGCAAAGTCTGGCTATGCAACTTGTGTCTCAAAGCTGTGCAGGTATAGACCGGGCCGAAAGGGTTTATGGGATATATACAACAGTTTGTCTCGAGTAGTGCATCAACTTTACAGGCTTACACTGATGTACTATGTACTATATACTACATGTCCCAAATGGTTATTGCCGTACTGCCACCAACACCCTTTCTACATCCTTGTTGTTGTTTCATGAATTGTCAAATTGATTGACGCAGCTTTTGATAGAAGACTGAAAGATATCTAAACACACACAAACACAGAAGAAGAACTAAAATATCAGATGTTTCCCTGACCAGTTGTGTCTTTATTAGTTGAGTCTTTATCACTATTTTCTTCTTTCTCTCTCTTTCTCATCGTCAATGAGTAACGAGATGTAACTAACGAGATGTTGCACCCAACAGAGGCGAGTGTGCGGTTGCAATTTTACTTTCCTTTACCCCTTTTTCTCTTCAACGCCGAAGACGGTGAGCACCACTCTGACCTCCGATTGACACTTCTTTTCTCCCCTCCCTCTCTCACTTTCCCTCCTTCGTTCATACTCTCTCTCTCTCTCTCTCTCTCTCTCTCTCTCTCTCTCTCTCTCCTTTGCTTCATTGCAAATCCTCTCAATGGCTAATTTACCTGGAGGCCTAAGACTGAGCGCTGTGTGTCCAGACTTGTTGCCTTCTGGGCCAGAGCCAACGTGGGCACACACACACACACACACACCCTCTCTGTACATCGTGATGTAAAGTGTGTGTGTGTCTACATTTAAAACACACAGAACGTCTCTGTACTTTGTATGACCTATGTCCTCCCTCCTCCCCTCCCTCCCCCCTCCCTCCATACTTCCTAATCGACTGTGGGATCGCGGTCGTGCCCCTATCGGCCTAATTACCGCAGAGAAATGTAAATAACATTATACAACAGTAGCGCCGGGCCCATTCTGCTCAGGCCTCACATACACTGGCCGAGCAGAGCGAAGGAAATGGAAGAGGAGAAGGGAGGGAGAAGGATTAAGGGAAAGGGAGAAGGAGAAAGAAAGACAGGGGGAAGCCGGTTCCAGACAACAGGAGCGAGATTGTCTTACATGTCATGATTAGATGGTTGGAAAAGAGGAAAAGGAGAAAGTAGAGAGGCGAAAAGACAGGAGAGAGAAACAGTTTGGCCCAAAGTGACTGAGGAGGTAAGGGAGGGAACAGAGAGAGGGAGAGAGAGGAGAGTGATGGAGGGAGTGTTTTCTAATGAGCTGTAATTGCTGTTACATCAGAGGGAGCAGGGACAGCCAGAACCCAGCCAGGTACCTCAATGAACCTTTGTTCTCCTCCACCGAGGAGAGAGAGAGAGATGGATGGATGGATAGAGACCAAGACAGACAGAGAAAGACAGACGCACAGATGGACGGGGGAGGAGCGTCATGCAACCTGGACAGATGACAGTGAGCAGAGATGTGAGCTTATACCGTCACCGACCGAGTCTGGAGACAGAGAAGTCTGGATTTCAAAAAGCAGCATTTTAACATTTAAGATAAGAAATAGTTTGAGCTTCAGTTTAGAAACCTGAACCTGACAGGATCCATCAGGAAACCCACTCCTTCAGATGGGTTTGATTTTGATGAGGCCGACACTGGCTGATCTGTGCTCCTCAGCCAAAGACGTACTTTGATCTCTCTCAATAAAACCACAGGGTAGTTCATATAATAACTTTATTAATCTAGCACCTACATTACGCCATCAGTATCTGTTGCAGAAATATTGCAGCCCCCTTCATCCTCCTCGTGTCCTCCTTATGTGCATTTTTTGGTACCCGATTGGAGACCCAGTTGGAGATCCTGAGCTCTTACACCCCGGGTCAGACTCCCTTCCACTTGGAGTGACAGTTCAGTGCTTCACCCTCTGACTGGTTTGGGTTGGGACAGGTATCCTGTCAAGTAAGGTACCAATCTGTCTCATTTGAAAGTAAAAGCTAAAATCTTTATCTATTTATCTGCCACCCTGCTGCCTGGGTAGCCCAGGGCCTTCAACCAGATTTCAGCTTGATCAGGTTAAAAGTATGAAGTTGATTCATTTGGATGAGGGTCCCATCAGGATTATCCCTCCACATGTAAACATACTGATAAAAATAAACTGATTGAGAAACAGAGGATGAGATTGAGGCCTTAAGCTTTACTGATGGCTGGTACGTGTCTCCTGTGGAGCCAGCCCCTTGTTTGCTCCTTTTCAACAGAACTGTAGGTGTGTGTAGGTGTGTGTAGGTACATGCGTGCGTGCGTGCGGGCACATACCTCTATTGCCTCCCAAGAACAGCAAACATGCCTCCACTAATGACTAGCTCAGAAAAGAACGACTCTCTGCTGTGCCATACTGGCACATATTTGGCTGAGGAGGCTGTGTGTGTAGTGCGTGTGTGTGTGTGTGCGTGTGTGTGTGTGTGTGTGTGTGTGAGCGTTGTTGTTAAATCCACACCGACTGTATCACTTCAGGATGGTTGTGACAGGAGTCAGAGACGTGCCTCAGGCTTGCCCCAGTGTCGAGTATCTCCTTCCTTCTAGTTCCTGTGAGCTCTTGGTTTGGGGTTTAAAAAAAAACAGTTTGGTAACTCAACAGTTTGTCTTGATTAGTTTCATGAGAAACAGACTTTCAGGAAAGCTCCTTATAAAGCAATGATCAAGTACAGTGTGCAGAACCTGTGTGTGTGTGTGTGTGTGTGGTATTATAGGTAGGACTGATTGTTCTGTGTACATGTGGGTCTGTCCTCTTGTTGATGGGTCAATATATGTACACACACACACACACACTGCACATTCTGGACCATTTCTGTTTGATGTTATCACATTACATACGTTTTCCTTTCTCTCTCCATGTTTGTGTTTCTGTCTGTGAGTTTAGTCCATGCATGTGTTTGTGTGTGTACCTATAAATGGCTCTGTGTGTGTGTGTGTGTGTGTGTGTGTGTGTGTGTGTGTGTGTGCTGGTCAGTGAGTGGTCTGCTCAATGCTGAAGGCTTCATTTTACTGCTGGCTGGGTTTAAGGATAAACATTCTTGAACCGGTTCCAGGGCCACACACACAATACACTCTGTCCTCCAATTAGAATCATTTCCTGCCATTATCAAGCATTGAAAAAAACAAAACCCTGCCCACCTCTTAAAGGCACAATCCATAAAATGCATTGGATGTTGTGCGGCGGACTTCAAAAGACGACTGACACATAGTGAGTACACCGTTTTACCAGCAAATAGAACTTGAAAGCACCAATACAGAAGAAGCATCAATTGCTAATTGGACATTGAACGCATCTTACCCGAACCCACATCCGAAACCAAACAGGTTTCAGGGCTTGTTGAAGGAAATCGCTGACCGCATCTTTAGTGGGAGAACTTTGTGTGGTAATGACTAAGGACCAGGCGGTAATGGTCTGTAATGTTCCCAGGAAAATAGAGCAATTCTCTTTTTTTGTACATGCACAAAAGTTCAAACCCTATTCCCAGTACTTTTCCTGAAAGGCTCACATTATCCTCCATACACTCAGTACAGGTTTACCGTGCAGCACTAATATGAAGTTGATCAGAAGAGCTCATGGCGCCCTGCGGAGTGGACTGGCTTTCTACATGCTCTTATGTTTCATGTTGTACCTTGAAAAAGAACACCCTGTCTCTTGGTCTGTGGGAGAACATGTCTTCTCAAGGAGAAAACATGTTTAGGTTCTGGCATTTGTGTGTGTGTGTGTGTGTGTGTGTGTGTGTGTGTGTGTGTGTGTGTGTGTGAGTTAGAGAGAGAGTAAATGGGTGGTGGGTTATGTAAGGGGGCAAGTTGAGACTGGATCCATATACATTGCACTGGGATAGCATAGAGAGGGCACGTCTGTCACCACACACACACACTCACACACACACACACACACACACACACACACAATGGTCAGATAACCATCAAGACAGTCTGGAATTGTGTGTGTTAGTGTGCACATATAGGACATGCCATGAGTGTGTCTCTGTACATATACCTCTGTGTGTGTGTGTGTGTGTGTGTGTGTGTGTGTGTGTGTGTGTGTGTGCGTGTGTGTGTGTGTGTGTGTGTGTCAGCACAGGGAAGCCAGTATCTGTACATTTCTAATTACAGTCAGGAAGTGTTTATTCACGTTTGATTGGGTGGGACCAGCCGGGACCCTGGGTACATTTAAACAAACTATTTCAACATCCTGTTTAAATTCTCTTTCAGGAGGAGGAGAGAAAAAGAGGGGAAAAACTTACTGAGGTGGACCGTTGGACATTTAAATGACTTAAATGAGACCTCACGTCCTCGGGCCCCTTCAGCTCATACTGGAGGAAAGACAACAATTACGGCTTTTGAATGTCAAATTGGCCAGAAATGCGAAGCTGTTGTGGTCGAACTGCTGAATTAACTTTGAGCACCACAGCAATGAAACCTAGTGTCATCCTGGTGTAATCCTCCCTCAGTCATTCCCTGGAATCCATCACGTTGTTTTTTTCAGACTTAAAGGGTAATTCCGGTATTTTTTAAACCTGGGCTCTATTGGTACATATTAGTCATTTATAACCCACAATAAGTTGCAACGTAATCCTTTGGTGCAACTGCGCCGATCAAAGTACGTCCACTAAAAATGCTTGTTTTTGTCTCGCTCAAGGAGAAGTCTTTCGAGACTTTCGTTTTCTGGTTAAACAAAGGTCTACCTCTGTATGGATCCTTTCCGTAATGTTGTCAGACACTTCCAATAACAACCTGAGCCTGTCAGTGGCAAAAACAAAACACTTTTAGTGGACGTTCTTTGATCGGCGCAGTTGCCCCAGAGGATTACGTTGCAGCCATTGCATCACGTTTCGCGTCTGCCGACTGAGGCGATCTACCGGAGCAGTTCCAAAACTTTTTGTACCTATTTTGCGGTATAAATGACAAATTTGTACAAATAGAGCCCAGGTTTAAAAATACTGGAATTCCCCTTTAAGGCTGAGTTGTGGGTGATATCGGTGAAGGACAAGAGCTTTTACTCAGTATCCCTCTTTTTAAAATGCTCTATTTGACAGATATTTTAAGAGCGTTTCATCTTCTTGCCTTGCAGATACCTTTGATCAAGAGCTATCCAAGAAACACATAAAACTAATGCAGAAAAAACAGATACTTTGACGTGGACATTACCACGAACTTCCCACATTTGGGAAGTAATTGTTTTTTATCAGTACCAGTACTCTGAAGCTTGTATTTGTTTCTGTCCCTCTCCTAATCATATTTGCTGTATTATTTCGTAATAAGTGCAGCAGCAAGCACAATTTGTCTGGAAGAACCTTTTAAATTGTATAAAATATAGTGCGACAGTAATGTTATACTTAGCCAATAAAGAACCTCTGAGGAGTCTTTAGATTGAAGTTATCATCATCTAGGAAATAAAAAAACAAAATTACTTTTACTTAAAAGTACTTAAAAAATTGTCTATTTTTTAATTGTTGTAGAACATCTCTGAGACAAATTCTGATGTGTGATTTTCACGTTTTGTTCCATTTTTCTTTTTTACCTGATTTTATTCCTTTTGTATTCGGCTGTTTTATACCTTTTAACCTTGTTTTGAATTCATGTCTGACTTTTATCATATTAGTAAAACAGTAAAACAGTTTGTTACTCAGAAAGGTGCCATACAAATTAGATAGATATTTTATTGATCTTGGAAATTGAAATTCTGGACATTTAGTGGTCAGAATGAGGAATCGGAGTTAAACCTAAATCAGATCCTGTTGCTTGGATTCACCTTTAGTCATTTCCCCTTTGACTGTAAAAACTGTGATTTCAGGAAACATGATTTCCTACGCTTTTCCCGGACGTAGCTTCTCTCTTTGTTTCTAATGTTTGATTGAAGTATTCATCCCCATCCAGTGGCATTCCCAACACAGAGTGACAGAAAAAAGCATTTCAGCAAATATCACAGTTTATTTCTCATGCTAATAATGTAATATTTCATCATTTACCATCAAACGTATTGGTTCAGTGAGCTGCTTCTGACTGTAGACCACTGACCCTTCCTATAGGGGATCCTGTGTCCATGCCAGATGCTTTGTGGCGTATGGGAGGGGTACAGCGCCCCTAACTATGCCTCACAACCAGGGTGCTTCCTGTTATGTGGGGAAACATCCAGCCTTGTCTCCAGTTCTGTGAATACACGCTGTGGGTTTTGGGAAGTGTCTCATTGTGGTCCGGGGTATGACATATCATGTCAGCGTTCACCTTTACCGCAAACAGCCCCTACCTCTGTGAACCCTGAGGCCTCAGACAATGGCTCAGAGGGACTCCTTGTGCGCTCTTATATAGAGAGCTTTTTATATCACACCTCCCCCCCCCCCTCCCACCATTCTCTCTTTTTCTCTCACTTGATCTGATTTCCTAAATGAAGGAAGCACGCTGGAGTTCAGGAAGGGGCGCCATTTTTGCTCGAGAGCTCGTTTTCGGTACCTAAAGAATAGGGCTTGGAGGGTACGGTATAGAGGGTGTGTGTCAGAGGAAGGGCTCCTAGGGATGTGAAGACAATCAGTGTTGACCTCATAGTTCTGTATGTTGTTTTGTAGGGAGTGTGTGATTTAGTTCATATGAAATACGTTGAGTTGTATGCCCCATAATCCCTCAAAACCGGTTTCTCTTATGCACGTCTTCTTATAATCACGATATTACAGACAGAATTAAAAAAACTCTGTAAATACACACTCCATTCAAAGCATCCCCGTTCTTTTCCCCCTCCTTAGGACCGGTTATTCTTTGTGATGGAGTACGTGAACGGAGGAGACCTGATGTTCCAGATTCAACGGTCAAGGAAGTTCGACGAGGCGCGGTCTCGTTTCTACGCCGCTGAGGTCACGTCTGCACTGATGTTCCTGCACCAGCACGGCGTCATATACAGGTAACCACGGTAACGCTGTGAGCAAGTGATAGAGTGGTGCAGGAATGAGTCCTAAAACCAGGAAGGGAGTTAGCATTTTTGCACTTCCGGTTCCCTTGTCTTGAAGTCAACGGGTTTTTTGAATGGGTTTTTGCTTCAAAAATCATAAAAGTGGTGTTCATTTGTGAAGATTATCTTGCTGAACAAAACGTGTAAGTATTATAAACTTTTGTTTGCTACAGAGCTTATTTTCTGCAATAATACAAAATCCAATGGAAAAATCCCATTGGCTTTTTGTCGAGGGAACCAGGGAACTTCCGGGTTGGCCTACAAAAATACGTCATCCTTGCACCACTCTATACTAGCTGTTAGCATATACCCCTATGGATAGCAATGGTAGCTTGTTAGCATTGACTTCAGCAGGTACTATTCCTAGTTACAGGTAGCCAAGCTAACACTGTTAGCATATATCACTATAACACTCCATCTACTCTCATGCTCCTGTATTCTCTGGTATTTGTTGTTTGATGAGATAAAATAATGAATAAAATAAAATCAGTTTCTTTTGTATTTCATACTGAGGGTGACACATGCAGCCCTCTTCTATTCGGCTGTGTATAGTGAGCATGTGGGGCTATTAAATGTACAGTATATAATAACTTATCACTGGAAAACGTGATTTGACCATCTGGATGTGGTGCATTTGGTTTCAGATCTGGCAACCTAAAGGTTAGAGAAGCGAACTCTGCACAGTGGAAATGAATGAGAATAGAAATAGTTGATTTTCCTAATACAGAGTCATATAATCCTACGGGCAAAAAGAGATGAATCTATAAACTATTGTTTTTCTGATTGAACGAAAGTTATTTCATAGTATGGAATTCAACCTCAGTGAACCTGAAGAAGAAGAAGATTACCTCACTGTCCGTTTTCACGCAGCTTCCCTCTTTCACGCTACTATTATCTGTGGATGTCCCCTACAGTCATAATAGCATTGTCAACCAATACTAAACACACAGCTGGTCCCACAATGCAACTGCAGCTGAATCAAAACACTATTGTGAGGGACAGGAGAGTTACGGCTGTTTGGTCCCAGAAATAACTTTTATGTAACATGGGCACATTCTTGTTTCCAGTGTTTTCATGCGACATCATGCGATCTGCGTGTGCGTGTGCGTGTGCGTGTGCGTGTGTGTGTGTGTGTGTGTGCGTGTGTGTGTGTGAGAGAGAGAGAGAGAGAGAGAGAGACTGAGAGAAGGAGAGAAAAAGGTAGGAGATGGAGTCACAAGTGAGAGTGTCGTAACTGGGTCAGAGGTAAAATTGTGTTTGTGTGTGTGTGTGTGTGTGTGTGTGTGTGTGTGTGTGTGTGTGTGTGTGTACATACCCTCTCCTCTGCCCAGTAACAACAGTCCTGTCGAGGTTGTGTGTGTTGTTTGTTTATGACAGCGTGTTTCCTGATCGAAGCCATTTATCTCTGTTCCCTGACGCCTGCTTTATCCTCGTCATTTACCACACACACACACACACACACACACACACACACACACGCAGATGCTCACACACAAATATATACGCATGCGCATGGTCACTGAGTCACCACAAAATGAGGCTGGGAAGTAATCAAACATCAATAGTGTCCCAACTAGAAAATGAAAGGACAATGAATGACTGACTGGAAGTGATTGGAAGTGCGAGATAACTAATTTCTGCCTGTCTTTCTTTTATGCTTTATTTTTATCGTTTTATCGTTTCACTTTTCATTCTCTTGTTTTTATTCTCTCAAGTTTCATTCTGACTCTTCCTCCCTCTACATCGCGGCATCCTCTTTCTCCTCCTCATCCTCGTCTGTCTCTCTCCTTCTCCCACCACCCCTCCCCCCTCTCTGTCTGTCTTCCCCTCTCTTTCCTTTTGAGTATTTTTACGTGAACCATGAAGTTTCATCTTATCTCACAAGTGCATTTCTACTATTCAAAGTCTTTCCATTTGTTTGATCTTTTTTTGGTAGTTCCTTCACTAAGTTGAATCTTATCTTCTGCAACATTTCATTTCTTAAAATTCACGTGACGGTGAGATGGAAACAGTTTCTCTTTCACTCTCTGGCTGTCCTGCTGCTTTTTCATATTCATACATTTTTTTATTGCTATTTCTATTTTAGTTTATCCGCTCTTTATTGTCTTATTGTTATTTTGTTAGTGTTTTCTATATAGATGTGTGATTTAATGTTTACCTACCCAGTTGAAACGTGCCTCGTCCCAAACATTGTCCAGTGTAAGTGATACTGGACATATGACAATAAAAGACTTGAACTTGAACTACCTCCCTCTCTCCCCCTACAGTCTCTCTCTCTCTCTCTCTCTCTCTCTCTCTCTCTCTCTCTCTCTCTCTCTCTCTGTCGGTCTCTCTGTTTCTCTCCAGGACAGGAAAGCTGGTGAGACTGTGGTCTAGTCTTGTTGTCGCAGCACCATCAAAGCTGATCTCAGAGCAACAAATAAGCAGCCTCGGCGGTGCCTGCTATCAGGACGCATTGTCTTTACACTGCTTTTATTAATAAGCGGGACATTGTTGTGACCATGAAATTGAAATGTAATGCCATTGTGTGTGTGTGTGTGTGTGTGTGTGTGTGTGTGTGTGTGTGTGTGTGTGTTTCTTTGGGCTTCACGCCATCATTTAATTAAAGTCATTGTGGTTTAAAGCCTCAATGGAAAGCGAGCAGCCATTGTTGGCTATTGGCTACAAAACAAACCTTAATGTGTTTTATCATCAAGAACATTGAGTCAAATATCTCAAATATCAAAGATCAGTCAAGTTTTCTCAACCTCAAAACATCGAGCTCAACGTTTCATTCTGTTACTGAACGCTGAAGCCCTCTCACCTGACTCTACTCTCACCTCACTCTACTCTCACCTGACTCTACTCTCACCTGACTCTACTCACACCTGACTCTACTCACACCTGACTCTACTCTCACCTCACTCTACTCTCACCTGACTCTACTCTCACCTCACTCTACTCTCACCTGACTCTACTCTCACCTGACTCTACTCACACCTGACTCTACTCTCACCTGACTCTACTCTCACCTGACTCTACTCTCACCTCACTCTACTCTCACCTGACTCTACTCTCACCTGACTCTACTCTCACCTGACTCTACTCTCACCTCACTCTACTCTCACCTGACTCTACTCTCACCGACTCTACTCTCACCTGACTCTACTCTCACCTCACTCTACTCTCACCTGACTCTACTCTCACCTCACTCTACTCTCACCTGACTCTACTCTCACCTCGACTCTACTCTCACCTCACTCTACTCTCACCTGACTCTACTCTCACCTCACTCTTACTCTCACCTGACTCTACTCTCACCTCGACTCTACTCTCACCTCACTCTACTCTCACCTGACTCTACTCTCACCTGCACTCCTACTCTCACCTTGACTCTACTCACCTCACTCTACTCTCACCTGACTCTACTCTCACCTGACTCTACTCTCACCTCACTCTACTCTCACCTGACTCTACTCTCACCTGACTCTACTCTCACCTGCACTCTACTCTCAGCCTGACTCTACTCTCACCTCACTCTACTCTCACCTGACTCTACTCTCACCTGACTCTACTCTCACCTCACTCTACTCTCACCTCGACTCTACTCTCACCTGACTCTACTCTCACCTCACTCTACTCTCACCTGACTCTACTCTCACCTGACTCTACTCTCACCTCACTCTACTCTCACCTGACTCTACTCTCACCTGACTCTACTCTCACCTGACTCTACTCTCACCTCACTCTACTCTCACCTGACTCTACTCTCACCTCACTCTACTCTCACCTGACTCTACTCTCACCTCACTCTACTCTCACCTGACTCTACTCTCACCTCACTCTACTCTCACCTGACTCTACTCTCACCTGACTCTACTCTCACCTCACTCTACTCTCACCTGACTCTACTCTCACCTCACTCTACTCTCACCTGACTCTACTCTCACCTGACTCTACTCTCACCCACTCTTACTCTCACCTCACTCTACTCTCACCTGACTCTACTCTCACCTGACTCTACTCTCACCTCACTCTACTCTCACCTGACTCTACTCACACCTCACTCTACTCTCACCTGACTCTACTCTCACCTCACTCTACTCTCACCTGACTCTACTCACCTACTCTACTCTCACCTCACTCTACTCTCACCTCACTCTACTCTCACCTCACTCTACTCTCACCTGACTCTACTCTCACCTGACTCTACTCTCACCTCACTCTACTCTCACCTCGACTCTACTCTCACTCTGACTCTACTCTCACCTGACTCTACTCTCACCTCACCTCTACTCTCACCTGACTCTACTCTCACCTGACTCTACTCTCACCTCACTCTACTCTCACCTGACTCTACTCTCACCTCATTCTACTCTCACCTGACTCTACTCCTCACCTGACTCTACTCTCCACCTGACTCTACTCTCACCTCACTCTACTCTCACCTGACTCTACTCTCACCTGACTCTACTCTCACCTCACTCTACTCTCACCTGACTCTACTCTCACCTGACTCTACTCTCACCTGACTCTACTCTCACCTGACTCTACTCTCACCTCACTCTACTCTCACCTGACTCTACTCTCACCTCGACTCTACTCTCACCTGACTCTACTCTCACCTCACTCTACTCTCACCTGACTCTACTCTCACCTCACTCTACTCTCACCTGACTCTACTCTCACCTGACTCTACTCTCACCTCACTCTACTCTCACCTGACTCTACTCTCACCTGACTCTACTCTCACCTCACTCTACTCTCACCTGACTCTACTCTCACCTGACTCTACTCTCACCTCACTCTACTCTCACCTGACTCTACTCTCACCTGACTCTACTCTCACCTGACTCTACTCTCACCTGACTCTACTCTCACCTGACTCTACTCTCACCTCACTCTACTCTCACCTGACTCTACTCTCACCTCACTCTACTCTCACCTGACTCTACTCTCACCTCACTCTACTCTCACCTGACTCTACTCTCACCTCACTCTACTCTCACCTGACTCTACTCTCACCTGACTCTACTCTCACCTCACTCTACTCTCACCTGACTCTACTCTCACCTCACTCTACTCTCACCTGACTCTACTCTCACCTCACTCTACTCTCACCTGACTCTACTCTCACCTGACTCTACTCTCACCTGACTCTACTCTCACCTCACTCTACTCTCACCTGACTCTACTCTCACCTGACTCTACTCTCACCTCACTCTACTCTCACCTCACTCTACTCTCACCTGACTCTACTCTCACCTCACTCTACTCTCACCTGACTCTACCTACTCTCACCTGACTCTACTCTCACCTCACTCTACTCTCACCTCACTCTACTCTCACCTGACTCTACTCTCACCTCACTCTACTCTCACCTGACTCTACTCTCACCTCACTCTACTCTCACCTGACTCTACTCTCACCTCACTCTACTCTCACCTGACTCTACTCTCACCTGACTCTACTCTCACCTCACTCTACTCTCACCTAACTCTACTCTCACCTGACTCTACTCTCACCTGACTCTACTCTCACCTCACTCTACTCTCACCTCACTCTACTCTCACCTGACTCTACTCTCACCTCACTCTACTCTCACCTGACTCTACCTACTCTCACCTGACTCTACTCTCACCTGACTCTACTCTCACCTCACTCTACTCTCACCTGACTCTACTCTCACCTCACTCTACTCTCACCTGACTCTACTCTCACCTCACTCTACTCTCACCTGACTCTACTCTCACCTGACTCTACTCTCACCTCACTCTACTCTCACCTGACTCTACTCTCACCTCACTCTACTCTCACCTGACTCTACTCTCACCTGACTCTACTCTCACCTGACTCTACTCTCACCTGACTCTACTCTCACCTGACTCTACTCTCACCTCACTCTACTCTCACCTGACTCTACTCTCACCTCACTCTACTCTCACCTGACTCTACTCTCACCTGACTCTACTCTCACCTCACTCTACTCTCACCTGACTCTACTCTCACCTCACTCTACTCTCACCTGACTCTACTCTCACCTCACTCTACTCTCACCTCACTCTACTCTCACCTGACTCTACTCTCACCTCACTCTACTCTCACCTCACTCTACTCTCACCTGAGATTAATGGTTCAATCTTTTAGTCTGTTTTCTTTGTCATGCTGTTTTGATGAAGTGATTATTACTCTGTCAAAAGTTGGCAGGAGCTAGAAGCACACACACACACACACACACACACACACACACACACACATACACACACACACACACACATACACACACACACACACACACACACACACACATACACACACACACACACACACACACACAGACATGCACACCTGTGATTGCATGTTCATTTAGGTTGGCTGAGGTCTGCTTAAGATATCTATCTCTCTCTCCCTCTTTCCCTCTCTCTCCCTCTCTCTCTTTCCCTCTCTCTCTCTCTCTCTCTCTCTCCCCCCCCTCTCTCTCTCTCTCTCCCTCTCTCTGTCTCTCTCCCTCTCTCTGTCTCCCTCTCTCTGTCTCCCTCTCTCTCTCTCTTCTTCTGCCTGTCTCTCTATATTTGTCTCCCCTCGTTCTCTCCTGTCTGACCTACTTTGTTGACCAAGAGAAGATGTACAACAAGTGTTTTCGGGAACATAACGTCCCATGTCTTTCCACCCTCCCCTTGCTCCCTCCCTCCCTCCCTCTCTCTCTCTCCTTTCCTTGCACAACCCCTCCCTCACTCTCCCTCTCTCCCCCATCCCTCCTCTGCCTCCTCACTCTCCCCTGTTCTCTCCTCCTCTCCTCCCTTTCTAGCCCACTCCTCACCCACCCACGCCATTTCTCCTCTTTCCCACTGTTCCCATCAGTGCTCATAAAAAAAAAAGAAACAAAACAAACAAGAAAGCAGGCGGGGGCGGCCCTCCCCTCCCAAGAGAAACAAATGTGCTCAAGCCAGGGAGAAACCGAACGACAGACAGTAGCGTTTTGGACGTGATGTTGTTGATAAAGCAGGTTTGGACTGGTCTGAGGGCGGAGGTACCCACCAGATCCTGCCAGTGACATACCTGCAGTCTCTCGGTCACATTCAGGTTAGCGGGCTAGTGGAGGTGTATGAGGGGGCGTGGCCTAATGTCCTCTGCAGCCGCCGCTTGTGGGTTAGAGCATCGTCGTTTTTGCCGTCTGAATGTGGTTTCTGTGTGAATGGTCATCCTGAATTGTGGCACGAAGGATCGCAACTCCTGTGTATTTGTAATTGCATGCCAGGGTAGAAACACACACACACACACACACACACACACACACACACACGCTCTTAATTCTGCACTATAGATTTGAAAATATCACCGACAGAACATCTTTATATGCCGTTTCACTTAGTAGTGTATGTGCGTGCCTGCCTGTGTGTGTGTATGTGTGTGTGTGTGTGTGTGCGTGCGTGCGTGTGTGTGTGCGCACATGTTTGTCCAGGGCTGTCCAGTGTGTTTGTGTGTTTTGGTCCGGTGAGATTTGTGCTTGGAACATGTTGTTCATGTTGTAGGCAGAGAGAAGAGGGGATGCATGAACGGATGGAGGGAGAGAGAGAGAGGGATGGAGGGCTTATATATGAGAGAGAGAGAGAGAGAGAGAGAGAGAGAGAGAGAGAGAGAGAAGCTGTCACAGTGCACAGGGGTTGCTGCTGAGTACGTAATGGAAAAATCACTCAAGATTAACATGAAACACAGGAAATGCTCTCAATTGAGCCTGATTGCTGGTGTGTGTGTGTGTGCATACAGTGTGTGTGTGTGTGTGTGTGTGTGTGTGTGTGTGTGATATACAATAGAGATGGCTGCTGAACTCCAAGCAGAGGTCCTGACAGCGCTGGCAGAATAGTTCCTGTTTATTCAGCATTTATGGTTTTCTGAAGAAACATATAAAGGAATTCCAGTACGGACGCCGTGAGCTACATCAACGAGCTGAACTTCAATCCCATGAGCCTCTGGGAAGCAGTTGTCTGTTATTTTTCACGTATCGAGGGATGATTCTCTCTGATTGAGAAGTTGTTTTATATTTCATATTTTTCAGTAAAGGAAGATCAGCTGACATGTGGAGTAGAACTGTAGATCTGTAGTGACAGTGACCCCTTCCTACCTAGTGCCCACATTTCTAACACCTTCATGAGAAGTTGAATGGTAGATTAATGAATACTCAAGTCTTGTGCAATAAATAAAATTGAAAAAAATCCAATAAATAAAAGATATGAAGGTACATGTCACTTCTCCGGTATGCAACATGTCCCGTGGCCACTTGACTCGCCACGCTCTCCTTCCTCCACACCACAACAAAACCTCTTCAGATAAATAAACATCATTCCATTAGTGCCGCTGACCACCTGCAACCACTTAATATTGAATTTTGTCACGGCAAAGTGACGTGCAATAAAACGATGAACGTCGGTGGCCGGGGCAAATCCAATCACAAAGACATTACAAATCATCAGCTGTTCTTTTGCATCTCCACAATAACGTGGCGGCGGCAGCCCGGAGGTGAGGGAGGCAAACTTATAACCAGCACGTTTAGCTCTGCGTCTGGGGAAAGCACAGAACGAGCATACACGTGCCCTTGAGCAAGGCACATGAGGGGCAGCTCCCAGGTGGAGAAGTGTGAGTGTTGTTGAAATACAACCGCACACGTTCAGCAAACCCGAGTACAAATATTGGAAATGTGTCCCCTGGAAAGTAAACACAATGACCTGCAATCAATGGGTCAATATCAGAGACTTTCATTAGCTGACATGTCAACAGCACTGAATCACCAATCCTACATACTCTCTATTTCCCATGGTGGAGGTGATGGAGCCTGGGCCACCTAGAAACACAAACCTTGATCCAAGCCTGAGGGGTGAAGCTTGATGCCGAGATGCCGAGAACCATTTCTTTAACCTGACCTGAACCTGCACCATTAAGTAA
This sequence comes from Hoplostethus atlanticus, assembly GCA_034670405.1. Lineage (NCBI taxonomy): Eukaryota > Metazoa > Chordata > Actinopteri > Trachichthyiformes > Trachichthyidae > Hoplostethus > Hoplostethus atlanticus. Next base: position 2,082,870 of record JAXDDX010000061.1, read on the forward strand.
AAGTTGTCAAGCTCCACTTCAGGTGTCTGTCATGTTGTTATTCCTTCAGACTGGAGGCAGGTTGACCTTTGCCCCAGCTCCAGAGACCCGCCTCAATCGACAGCGCGTTGTTTGTGTTCGATCGAGTATTACTGGAGAGTAAATCTTTTACTGCTTCCCAGTGGGCGGTGAGAAATAGCAGCGGTGATATATGATCTTATGTATTAAGGGTAGATGAAAGAGTGGGGGGGTCGAAGGAAGAACGAGAGAGAGACGCTGTACTGTAGGTCCTTTCGCCTCCTCCTCCTCCTCTTCCTCTCTTATCTCGTCACTCCTCTTGCCTCCTCCAGGGAGATCAGAGCGCAGGGTCGGCTGTAGAGCAGCGCTAGGGCTGAACGCTTGCTGATATGGGGCAGGATGCAGGATGGTCTCTAACTACCAGGCCACCCTGCAGCCCATCAGCCACACCACACACACTCCACACACACACACTGGAGAAGATGAGAAATTGTGGCACCGATAGGAAACCCCCTCGGTGATACAGGCCCCGTCAGAGCAAAGCATGATGGGACAGAAAGAACGCACTTTCAGCTCTGACACACAATTGTTAAGCAAGCCTTTTTATGTGGGGCTTGCAAAATCAGAACGGTTGCATAAGCCCTCGACTTCAGACACACACACACACATACTGCAGACACACACACACACACACACACACACACTCTCAATCCCCTCCCTGGCTTGTCAGGGCGGCTGTGTTTTTGAAAACACCTCAGGCTGAATGACGAAGTCGAGGAGATGTTGACATTTTTGTAGCAATCAACCATCAAGCCCGAGCGGCTGCCTTCATGGTCAGTCCTGTTGCTCTCAACACTGCTGCTCTTATCTTCCTCCTCTCTCTCTCTCTCCCCTCCTTCCTCCTCTCCATCTCTCCCTCTCTCTCTCTCCCTCTCTCCCTCTCTCTCCCCTTCAACCCTGTGGTTTCTCTCCTTGTCCAGGTCTATTCACCCTCCCCTCTCCATTGATCTCTCTTGTTCTGTTTCTCCTCTGTGGTATTGGAGACATAAATAAACCTCATGACTCAGTTATGGTGACTTCCATGTTTTTACTTGTTTGGTCCCATATAACAACTAACTTGCACTTGTGTGTGTTTCCTGGATTATTATTTTCTTCAACATGCACAGTTAACCGAGTTGCCCTTGCCTGTCCACCCTCCACCCCTCCCCCCCCCCCCCCCCCACCACCCCCCCACAACCTCCCCCACCTGCAGAGACCTGAAGCTGGACAACATACTGCTGGATGCGGAGGGCCACTGTAAGCTGGCAGACTTTGGCATGTGCAAGGAGGGCGTCCTCAACGGAGTCACCACCACCACCTTCTGTGGAACGCCGGACTACATCGCACCTGAGGTAACCTTTAACCAACACACACACATCGCCACACACACCCCTACACTTTTGGGAGTCTTGCATCAAAGTGCTCTCTCCGTGTGTGTGTGTGTAGATCCTCCAAGAGCTGGACTACGGCCCGTCGGTGGACTGGTGGGCTCTGGGGGTGCTCATGTACGAGATGATGGCCGGCCAGCCGCCGTTCGAGGCCGACAACGAGGACGATCTGTTCGAGTCCATCCTCCACGACGACGTCCTCTACCCCGTCTGGCTCAGCAAGGAGGCCGTGTCTATTCTCAAAGCGGTCAGTGTGGGAGAGTGTGTGTGTGTGTGTGTTTGGTGGTGTTGGAGGTGTGTGTGTGTGTGTGTGTGGGTGCTGGGTGGGGATGTGATGTTGGGGTAGGAGGTTGCACCGATCCCATATCCAGTATTGGAATAGGAGCCAATCCCGGTGAATGTTAAAGTATCGGCATCAGCTACAGATTGTTCGATCAACCAATCCAATCTATTTATTTATTTATTACATTTCCAGCCTCCGATCAGTAAACAAGCGTTGTTTGGATCGGTGTTGGGCATCGGCTGATACTCAACATGTAAACGCCCGGATCGGTATCAGAGACAAAAAAGATGAAATTGTGACGTCCGTGGTGTCGTGTTCTGTGTTTCCTGTTTTCTTGACTGGAAGAGCATCAAGTACTTGTAATTGTGTAATTGTGTGTGTGTGTGTGTGTGTGTGCACGTGCACATTCATTTGTCCATCCATTTGTTTGTCCGTACAATTTTTCCATCACAAGCCGTGCGTTTACTTTGGCCGTTGTGCGGTTTGACTGCAAAGCCTTGTGGGAAAGTGTGTGTGTTTGTCTTGGACAAGACTATTTCTTGGACTCTGACCAGTCACTTGACCACAGCTCTGGGCTCTGATTGGCCGTGTCATCCAGCTCAAGGACTTTATTAAAGTCACATGATAAGTGCTGACCACCGTTTGAACCCGAGCTGACCACTTGGCAGCTCTGACTCTGCCGGTCCAATTTTCAAGTACTTGAGAAAATACTTTAAAAGTACAGTGGCATCTCGTAGTGGCACCCTATAGCTCTGGTGCTTTATTTTGGCGGGGTTTCATGCAGAGGCCCAATTCTGCTACTATTTTATTGATGTTAATCTTGTTTTTGTAGAATATACTGTATGTGTCGTCTTCTGTCTTGCATGTCTTTGTACTGTATGTGACATCTTGTATGTCCTACAGCCACGTGGGAGAGTAGTACTGCGTCACCTTGTTGTCAAGCCACAACACCATTCTTTCGAATGTTGGTACTTGCAAATAAAGACATTCAGATTTTTTTTCGATCAAAAAACTGCATTTAAGTCCTGTAACAACCCTTACTGGTACATATGATGCCCATCTGAATGTCATTTTGGTCATTTGAAATTGGGAAAATAAAATAGTCAGAATCATGTAACATCCCCAAATGCAAACTAAAATAGACAAGAATAACTTTTCCTTTCTCTGTCTCTTTTCCAATGTTTCTCTCTCTCTCTCTCTCTCTCTCTCTCTTTGTTTCGCTGCTCAGTTCATGACGAAGAGTCCCAACAAGCGTCTGGGCTGCGTGGTGTCTCATGGTCTGGAAGACGCCATCAAGCTCCATTCATTCTTTAAAGAGATCGACTGGACCCTGCTGGAACAGAGGAAGATCAGACCACCGTTCAAACCGCGCATTGTGAGTACACACACACACACACACACACACACACATACACATACAGTACATACACACAGATTGGAAAATAGATTATTTTTGGAAGGGGCAGAGATCAAAATGTGTATATTCTTTTTGCATGTCTGGGACCAGTTTTCTAAAAGAAGAGTTTGTAATATTTTACTTTCTGTTGGTTTTGCGTTGAGGAGTCAATAATGAATCTAATCAATAAATCGGTCTTGAAATCTGCTCCTCTTCCTTCCCTCTCCTCCCTCGTCCTCTCGTCTCCCAGAAAACCAAAAGGGATGTGAATAACTTCGACCAGGACTTCACGCGGGAGGAGCCTGTCCTGACGCCGGTGGAGGACACCATCATCAAGCAGATCAACCAAGATGAGTTCAAAGGCTTCTCCTACTTCGGAGAGGAGACTGTGGCCTAGACACACACAATCTAGTATACACACACACACACTCACACACATACATCTGACTATACACACATGTACACACATATGCGCATGTGTACTTGCTTGTGTTCATGTGTACACAGACACACACACACACACACAAATAAACTTGCAAGTGCAAAGACATAGTATTCAGTGAAACAGTGATAAGTAAGAAACTAGGCCTCTGACTGCTCCTGAACTGCCCTGACCACTCCAGGAAGTATACTAGACCATCTGTATCCCTTGTCATCATTCCTGTGCTCTTGTCTTGTTTGTCCATTTGTGCATGTCCCATCAATGTGTATGATCAAGCATCATGGAAGTGCAGGTCAAATACTGTAAGAAAGACCCCAGTACCCTTTTACTGGTCACCAGAGGTCCAGTGGATTGGTCCAGACCCGTTTCTGAACCGGTCCGAACAGCGGACCGAACCAAACTCTGAGTAGTCGGAGGGGTGGACTGTTATATGTTACGTCATCACCACCAGCCCAACCACTGGACTACGGATTGAAGGGAGAATATTTTGTTTTCAACTTGTTTGTGTACTAAAGAAGTAGGTGGGAAAGGTCATGGGCTGTGTGTGTGTGTGTGTGTGTGTGTGTGTGTGTGTGTGTGTGTGTGTACGTGCCTCTAGAAAGAGCAAAACTGTCATTTCTGTACATGTGCTGTATCTTATATGTCTTTTTCTGTGTTTAAGAATGTTTTTCTTCCCATAACACATATGTGAATGCAAAAAGTTTCATTGAACCAATGATTGTATTAAAAGATTAAAAAAAATAAGGTCTTGAAAAAAGTATTCCATGCAGTATTGAGAGAAATGTAAGAGATGTGAAAAACGTAGTAGAAAGTAAATGTTTTTGCTTTTGAAATCAAGATGAAATTAGACTTTTTGTGCTGCACTCTAAATTTAAGAGTCAACACCATCGAAACTGGGCCGTTAAAAAGACACCATGACATCTTAAATGTTAGTTAGTTTAGTCTTTTATCAACACAAAAACAAAATCACAACTTGTCCTCCTTGTTAGTATTGTTACTTTTCTTCACTGAAACCAAAAGGTACCTTTAGTTGCCAGCTAACAAACTACAGTAGCTTACCCATTGGTTTTATATGAACAATGCTAACAATGCTAACAAACTGTTTTTTGGCTGTCCCGCTACATGACGTTGTGACACGTTTCTGGTGAGGACAAATAACAAGACTAATATCTAAAATGTCAAGGTATCCCTTTAAATGGACGAGTCACACTTTGATCCAAGTCTCCTGGAATACAATCTTCCCGGGTCAACTCCTAGTCCGTGACCCCCTGGTCAGGAAACGCCTTGTGTGTGTAACGGTGGTGTGGTCGGTTACTGTACTGGACCTGTTGATGAAATCCAAATCCACATGATTCCAAATGAATGTCATGGATTTTACCAGAGGTGAATGTGTGAGTACACGTGGGTGAGTGTGTGTTAAACTGAATGTATTTGTTCTATGGTGTGTGTGTGTGTGTGTGTGTGTGTGTGTGTGTGTGTGTGTGTGTGCATGCAGCATTGGCAGGGGTCCAGAAGAAGTGCCCCCTCTCGATATTTTATGATGTTTCATTTTAATTTAAATGTAGTTTTATTTCTGTCTCTATGTTGTTTTTACTGGATGGTCTTGTTGCCCGTTAGAAATCTCTGATTTCCTGCTATGCAGCAAGACTCACGAGCACGTGGGGTCGAACAGAAAGACCATGGTGACCATGTATCTGACCCGCCCACCGTCTCTGTACAGCCCACACCTTGTAAATAAACAGCTCGTCTAGGAACCTCCTAGAGGAGTCGCCCCGTGTTGCATGGTCAGGCGTATGATAATATAGTGTATTGAATAGAATCTTAAAATCTTCAAGAAAAGTCCATGTGCAATATTCTGTGTTTGTAAGACTTTTTTCCCCAAATGTTTCTCAGTTTTTTTTTCACTGAAGCCTGTTCTGCTGCTTGATCGTTTTTCATGTGAGTTTCGTTCTTTCTTTCTTTCTTTCGTTCTTTCGTTCTTTCTTTCTTTCTTTCATTCTTTCGTTCTTTCATTCTTTCGTTCTTTCATTCTTTCTTTCGTTCTTTCTTTCATTCTTTCATTCTTTCGTTCTTTCGTTCTTTCTTTCCACCATTGATTTTCACACCTTTGAGCTTTCTTTGAGCTCCAAACCACACACACAAACACACACATACACACATAGTACATGCCAACAATAGGTACAAGGTGATATTAAGATGCATTAAGGGCCCGTAGGAGAGAGGATCCCCCCCCCACAGGTTCCCTCAGTACCTATTTAGTTTCAGTCAATCAACCTTCCTCAAGACAAGTCAAGTCTATTTCTGCGTACCTAACTTATTGAGTGCATCACTACAACTGAAGGGGTGTGAGGTGGGAATGTACACAGAGCAATAGGTGCAGAGGAAATCTAGTACTTTCTTCTATGAATGAAGTATTTGCATGTTTTTCCAGCTGCAGTACAAAGTACAAAAAAAAAAAAAGCAGCGATGTGTGTGAATGTATTTCCGTAACAGGTGAGTTACTGAGGCCGCCCAATAGTAGCAAAAGCTGAAACATAGGAAGCACTGGACATGTACTGTAGTAGTAGTGGTAGTAGTAGTCATAGTAGTAGAAGTAGTAGTAGTAGTAGTTCAGATGCAGTAGCTGTAGTGTTAGGAAAGATGATTTATTGCTTAGTGCATACCCACCCTGCACCCCGCCAAACACACACACACATTTTTGTTTTTTTCTGATTTGTCTCCTCTTCATCTTCCTCCTCCTCTTCCTCTCCTCTCCCTACTGTGTTCTGCTTTATGGTCTCCCTGTTTTTGACTGTGTCTCCTGATGCGTTTTATTTTAGTTTCAGTCTGAAACGTCAGACCCTCTCTGTCCCACAGCGACCCACAAACGACGTCCTCTCCCAGAAGTCCTCGACGCTAAATGCCAAATGCTAGCTCCAAACTTTCCACTCACAATCTCTTTATTTTGACTCTCTCAATGTTTGTGAGTGGAGGAAAAAAAAAAGAAACACACTCCACAGAGGAAGCTCCTTCTGAGTGGTTGTCAATGAAGTGAGTTGAACTGAATTTGTACATGACACGATGGCATGAGGTTGATTTCAAACGATGGAAAAGCTGATAGTATTATGTTTCTACGTACAGTATCAGACACAGCACCTTCCTCGGGTCATATGCAGTATGTTACTGTATGAGTCTGGTTTTTTGCAGTCCCTGTATTTGTGAAGCTCTGTCTGTACATTTTGTCACCTGACCTGTGTTTATTTTTTGTTTCCTTCATGAATTCCTTTTATGCCCTTTGTTTGTGTTATGTTGATGTAATCTTTTTTTTTTTTTTGCGCTGCGTGCCAAATGTACTGTACTCTAAAAGGATGTGAAGGTGTATTTTGATTTTTGGAAACCAATTAAATATAATGATGTCAAAAAACAAAATATTGGTCTTGTATATTATTTCTCTTCAGCTTGTGAATCTGATGTTTTATCGTCTTCCTGCCAACTTGAAGTCATCGATCCAGTCATAGATCCAGTCTGCTCGCTCCCCCTTGGCAGATTCTCCCTCTTGGTCACAATCAGCTCAAGCTGGGGCAAGATGGCCGACAGACTGTGGCCTGCTGGGGAGTGTAGTCCACTCCCCACAGTTTCCACTCCAGTAGCTGCAGACACCCCGCACTGACCTCCCTGAAGAAATACACATGTAAGGGTGTATGTGTGTGTATCAGGCAGGAATATGTGAAGAATGCCAATAACATCATCGTCTCCAAACGTTGGTAAACTAAGTCACTTGTGGTTTTGAGGCATTGAGTGATGAATACCAAGGAAACATTTCTCTCCGTAACATCTGAGGAGCAGAACAGCTTCCTGAAGACACGACGAGCCTAATATCTCTCTTGGCCTCGCACTGGTACTTCATCATCCCATCAGAAATGGGCAGGCCTCATAACACAACATGTTAAATATGAATGTGATAGGATGTTGTACTGTTGTTATTATGGTGCACAACATCAGGTTTAGTATTACAACCTACTGCAGGCTAAGTTAGTAGTAGAGGCTCTCCCAGCATGCATTGGGCAGGGAAACATCCTGGAAAAGGTCACCAGTCCATCACAGGCTTGTTGAATAAAATGATCCTGCCAACTTGGTTGTGATCGGAGTCTCTCGACACACAAGCGTCCATTGATTCTACAAGGAAGTTGTCAGGCAGTTTACATACCCGCGAGGATTTCCTTGTGCAAATTGATTGTTTTGATTGAAAAAACACGTTTATTTCTGCTCCTCCTCGGCCGTTCACTCGACTTTTGCAAAACTTATCGTGTAGCATCCAGGAAGCAACATCTTTAAGTGTGTGAGAGAGAAAGTCCTGACTCCAAACCGTACGGCCTCCAGACGCCATCGGACTTCGTTAACATGAGTCGTCAACAGGAATGATGTGTTTCTCAATGAAGGCATTTTCAGATTTGCACCAAACTTCACACACATGTTTACTACATAATAGAGGTGCGCAAAGTTTTGAGTCATTCAGCCACAAGGTGGCGCTATCCTTCACTGAACTCCATTCATTTATCAATTCCCTCTTTCCTGATTAGCTGTTCTATGATCCTTCATATCTTAAATTAAAGTCACAGAGGATTTGAGGAGGCTGGTGAGATTCAGGAGAGGGCCATCTGTCAATTGGCCCTAAGTGCCCCTAAGACCCGCCCCCTTTCCTAATTGGTCATTGTTTGATCCTTTATAACTTCTGAATCATTTGTCACAGAGTTGGCAGACGCCTCATTACAGTCAGTAGAGGATCCGTCTGTTTCTGAGTGGCTGTTCTTTAATGTTCTATATCTTTTGTACTGATTGGTCATAGACAGTTGGTGGGCTCATTAGACTCATGGGTGATGCCTTGAAACTCCTCCCCTTTTGCTGATTGGCCATTCTTTGCCCCTCCATAACTTATCCTTTACTAATCCTTTGTCACAGAGGATTTTGGGATGGCTGGTTGGAGACAATACCAGTCTGTCTGGGGCTCTATCCCAAAGCCCATTACTACTACTACCACTACAACTAGTACTACTACTGCTACCACTACTACTACCACTACCACTGCTACTGCTAATACAACCACTACTATGTCTTTTGCATGGCCCCTTAATTGCTGTATTATTATTATTATTATTATTATTATTACCATTATTATCATCAGCATCCAGTACTGTAGGTATCACATGGGAGGCGGTGGGGTCGGGGGGGCACAGGTGGGTGGTTTCCCCGACAGTCGGCTCAGGGGGGGCGGGGCTGCTGGAGGCGGTGCCCGGCGGCGTGCTCCACGAATCACCGGGCTGGGATTGAGCTGCGGCTGTCAGCCGGCCAGCTGAGCGCAGGGGGAGAGGAGGACCGACACCGAGGGGCTTTGGGAGTTTCAGATCAGCGAGCGAGGAAAGTTTTGACAAGTGGACCTGAGGCGGCTCTTATCAACAGCTCGTAACATAATAAGAGCCTGAGGACTTTTCCGTCGGCGAATTGGGTGAAAGGCTGTACAATCCTCGGCAGTGCTCTGAGACTGTATAGCCTTTAGCCAAGCCCGGTGAAATGGACTGAGGTGGAGGAATAGGTTCAATCACATAGTTTGAGTGGCTCGTTTGACCGCAAGTGCGTATTTCACCTCCATATTTGCGTTTCTGCGCGTTTTTCCTCGTCTCCTGAATCTCGTGCGAGAAGTTTTGCCTCTGACTTTCGGGGAATAACGCCATCTATCAACTTGTTGTTTTTATTGCATTAGAGAAAACATGACGGCCGATAAGGAGAAAAAGAGGTAAGTCCGGCTTTTCTCTCTCTCTCTCGGTGCACAGTAGTAAAGTTTATATAACCCCGTTTAGTTTTGGAGGCTTTTATTTGTGTATTTAGGTAGAGGAGTTTGGCTGGTTGCTGTAAACCTGTTGCTGCGGGACTTGACCTGCAGTCCCACTGGGTCTGATAGACAAGTTGCAATGACAGTGTATCGTTTTATCTCTCATTTATTAGAAAACAACGATTTAATGTGTAAAATGAAATGCTTTAAGGGATCAGGACCATATTGATCATCAATGAAGAATGATGCTGTCTCAGTTTTAAGGCAATGCTGGTGGAACATGTTCTTTTAAATTGGACCTGTTGTAATGGTCACAGTTGCCGAGGTGGTAGTGAAAACCCAAACCAAGTCCTAGATTTAAGTTATTATAAAATCTGAATAGGTGGAGAATATCACAAACCACAATATAATAAATAATATTAGACATTATATTTTGGATCATTGCTTTATTTTCCCATATTATTTCCATTCCTTTGAAGGTGGAATTAAAGTTTTAATGCTAAGGCAGGGATATCCTTCACATAGGAAATCACATTAGCTTTTGCAATGTGATCACACCTGCAGTACCTAGTTATAAGCCTTTAGTAATATTGCTCAATATCTGCTATTTCTTTAGTAAAGCGGTGCTGTTGTGATTTAGTGTCCTGTGAACGTCCACAGAGCCACAGAAGACATCTTCCTTCTGAAGCCAGGATGCTGAATAGTCACAATACCACCAAATAGCTCAGAGTTGACAGAAAAAGGGCAGCAGGCCGGTCTCTCTCAAAACTAAAAGTTGTCCCCAGAGTTTTGAGCTGTACTTTTCCAGGTTAAGATGTGGTACGTATGACCTCTCTGCCCCGTTTCCAGACAGACAGACAGAATACTTGCCACATTGCGAGCTTAGAGACAATAAGCAGTGACTCAATACGGTAGATAGCAGACTGTCTAGTCAGGAAGTTTCTTTCATGTAGTTGCCTGAAGACTTGCTTGAGATTTAAAACATTTAGTGCAACGTTTTCGGTGACTTCTTTGGCTTTTATGTTCATGCACTCATGCAGGTTAGTGTGCGTAGTCAACACGAGCACCCAGGGGCGTAATTCAACTCAAGTAACGTTTTACTGTAACCTGCTTGTCAAACACAGATGTACATTGAGTGGAAGACAAATGTTTTGTTCCTGCAGGAAATGAAACCTAAAAAAAGTTGAATATGATCCATTTTTAAAGAGCAGTTGACACTAAGTTGTGTCTTTGCTGGATATCTTATCATTTAGCCTTTATTTTACTTCACTTGATTTGTTCGTTTCGATATATTTGAGGTGTATATTTGTATTTGTATTTATATTTAAGTCCAAATTCTTTGTTGTTTTTGCTGTTTTGTCCCTGTGTTGTGTGCTGCTGTGTTCCTCCTCTGCTGTGGGCTGATCGTTCACCACTGGTGGCAAAGACGTGAGCTCGTCTCTCCTAATAACTCGGTTACCGGCTCCAATTTGTCCCATTGGTGTCACTAAGTCACTTCTAAGTCACTTCTAAGTCACTTCTAAGTCGCTCGTGGCTAATTGAGAAAGAACGAACCTCCTGCCTCCTGGATTCTTTCTTTCATTTGTTCTTCCTTTCTGTGGTCGACCCTTAGTCTGGCAATAAGATGTTTGACTTGTGTCCAGATTGTGGTCTGCTTATTCTGTGTGTGTGTGTGTGTGTGTGTGTGTGTGTGTGTGTGTGTGTGTGTGTGTGTGTTTGATACCTAATTGAATGCAGAAACTCAGAGAAGAGAGAAAAAATGTTATTGTCATCGTTTTTTCAACTTTTTTCACACCATCGAGGAACAAAATGATTTCAATCAGCAGAGACTTGGGATTTCGACGCCTTCTCGTCTATCCAGTCCGCCCTGGTGACGCGCTCTCTCTCTCTCTCTCTCTCTCTCTCTCTCTCTCTCCGGCTCTCACAAACACTATCAGATCAGACCTGAACATAAACAGAGCAGGTATCAAAGAAAGGGGTGAGAGACAATGGGCTGCCATCAGGGAATGAAGAGAGAGGGAGAGAGACACGGAGAAAGAGACAGAGGTAAAGGGAAAGAGAGAAAAAGGTGATATGGAGAGAGAGAGAGAGAGAGAGGTTAAGAAAGTGAGAGGAGTGGAGGAGCACTTCCTCTGAACGGAGCACGCTCAGAGCTTCCATTGGAGCTATCGGCCATTTTAGGAAAAGAGACCTGCAAGTGCCTCAGGGTGCAGATGAAAAGGCCCTCTGTGTGTGTGTGTGTGTGTGTGTGTGTGTGTGTGTGTGTGTGTGTTACGAGAGGATCCACTCACTGCGATGTCTCATGTGCTTAATGTTTACATGTGCTGGATTCCTTATTAAATCAATCTGTACTGAAATGTACTCTTTGATTAGACAGGTTCATGTGAATATTTTGCCCTTCAAAATAAAATGCATCAAAGTCAGACCACGTTTCACTAGAAGGAGACTTTTCACAAAATATAATAGAATATGATCTGGAAAGCAACCTACCACCTAAATAATTGTTGAAAAAAACCCAGATGTTTTCTTTATCTTATATAGGCCAGGGTTTTTTAGGGTAGAAACTAGGATTTGATCGAAATGTTTTTTTGAAGGATGATACAGGATATGTTTGGATTGAATCTGCCAGTCGACAATATTTTGTGGCAATATTTAAAATCCTACAATTTGATGCCAATAAATATCCCAGAGTTTGATTCTTGGCAGCCTGAGAATAACTGAAACCAAGGATGATAATAATAATATTAATAATCAATGTGGTATCCAATCCAAATATTGCATTACGGTCAATTCAGGTTCAGGGCTTCCCATAGACAACCAGTGTAGTATTGATCAATAATAAAACTGCATCAAATCCATCATATCAGAGGATATCCGACCTTTATATTGGTCTAACCCTGGTAGAAACTCCAGTGTACGATGTATAAGACTAGTCTCTCTTTCTCTCTCTCTCCAGAATCTAGTTCATCACCATCATTGTGGTCAGTTTCATCACACAGTCAATCATCAATTGATATAATGCACCACCGCCATCATCATCATCATCACTGTCCTCATCATCACCTCGTTACTGTCATCTTAAATCTGTACTTTCTGTATCTTCTGCTCTGGGTTCAAATCCCCTGTAAGCCCTCGTCAGTTTTTCTGTTTTTTTCTGTTTTTTTTTTGTTTCATTTTGATGTTTTGCTGCCATTTATTACGGTGAAGCTTTGTATCTCTGAGAAACGAGTTAGGGGGAAGGAGAGAGAGAGAGAACGAGACACTGAAAACGAGCGAGAGAAACTACGTGAGAGAGAGAGAGAGGGAGTTGTTTAACAAGGCTTTGGGTTCAAAGCAGAGACAGAGACGAGAGTTCATGTAAGGATGAACAGGACAGAGAAACGGAGATCAAGACAAAGCCGTAAAGAAAGCAAAGAAAGACAGGCTGACAAAAAAGCCCAGCCTGCTCTGGCCCTGCGTCGCGCTAGGCCTGTCAGCTCGGTGATTCACACCACAGTGGCCTTCTGCTGCTAGCCGGGCCGGGCTGGCACCGAGCCGCCGGGGCTCTTTTGTGCGCTAACCCCTGCCAACCCTGCCTCCCAAACACTACCCAAACATCACCCCACTTATAGCAGCCTTTCAACCTGCAGCCCTCGGAAGGACAGAGGAATGCAAGGAGAGAGAGAGAGAGAGAGAGAGAGAGAGAGAGAGAGAGAGAGAGAGAGAGAGAGAGAGAGAGAGAGAGAGAGAGAGAGAGAGAGAGAGAGAGAGAGAGAGAGAGAGAGGAGAGAGAGAGAGAGAGAGAAACAGAGAGAGAGGAAGACGGAGAGAAACAGAAATGGAGCGACTGAGATTCAGACAGACAAAGTAGGACAAAAAAGAGATTAAAGGGCATTGAGCAAGTGAAAGCATGGCTGGAGAGAGAGAGAGAGTGACAGAGAGAGAGAGTGACAGAGAGAGAGAGTGACAGAGAGAGAGAGAGAGAGAGAGAGAGAGAGAGAGAGCGTTATCAACTAGATAGAGATACAGATCCAGCATGTTTCCCAGCTGTGGTTGGTGGTGTATTGTGGCGGTCCTCCGAGGAGCCAGGAGGCCTTTGGAGATGTAAAGCAGCTCCTCACCGTTAGCGAGGCCGCGGCGCCGCGATGCTAACACTGGAGCACTTTGTTACTGTGCAGGCAGAAGATACTGGAAACATTAGAAATAGATCCTTTTTCATACCTTACATGCATATATCTTACTTCTTTCTATCTTATAAAACTTCCTCTTGACTTGTGTTGAAAAGAGGCATAAAGGAGACACCCGATAATATCTCTGATCCTGACCCTGTTTTTGCCAGGCTGCTGTCTTCGTGTCTTTGGGTTTGTCTTCACGTCACGAGCAGCAAACGTTCAGGAAACCTATTAGGTAAAGTTTGAAATTCACCCGTTCCTTTTTTATCTTTGTTTTCTTATTGCAAGTTTAACTTCTGGGTGTTTATTATCATGACAGATGCTCTGTAAGGCTTCCTCAGGTCGATTGTTTAAAAATAGATTGAAATATTATCAGTACTATGGAGCCATTTGGAGGCCTTTATTCCTGCTGCTGCCAAACTATGCATGTGTGCAATCGGTAACGGAAAAGCATTTACAGTTTTAATCGACTTATATTGAATGCAGAATAAGCTTAAATTCCTAAATCACCAATATTACAAGCAGCCGATAGTACAGAGTGTAACAGGATCCACTGACTGGGTAATGGATGGAACAAAATAGTCCCATAACTCCAGAATGACCATGTAGGATAGAGAATAAGAGCTGAGGGGATGAGGTAGATTTACGTTTACTGATGATCCTACTTTGAAAAGTCTGACGGATGGATAGAGAGATAGAGAGATAGATAGATAGATAGAGAGATAGATAGATAGATAGATAGATAGATAGAGAGATAGATAGATAGAGAGATAGATAGATAGATAGATAGATAGATAGAGAGATAGATAGATAGATAGAGAGATGGCTCTTTATTGTCCCCTCCCCACACATTGAATGATCTGAGCCTCCTCAGTCTGCTCTGACCTTTCCTGTGGAGGTCATCAGTGTTGTCTGACCAGTCCCATTTGTTGTTGAGGTAAACGCCCCCAGGAGCCTGTAGGATTCCACCTCCTCCACCTCCTCCACCTCCTCCACCTCCACCTCCTCACCCTGGAGGATCAGGTGGTAGGGGTCGCCACCACCAGCTCTCTTGTCTTTAGACATTGAGCTGTAGGTGGTTGTCGTCGTGTCAGACTCCTGTACTCGTCCTCGTTGTCCTCCTCGATGCAACCCGCCATGGATGAATCATCAGGGAGGTTGATGAATTGAAAGTCTGAGGGGTCGAACTGAACTTCAGCAGGGGAAGCAGCAGGGGAGGAGAGATGATGGGAAACCTCTCTCTCTCTCTCTCTCTCTCTCTCTCTCTCTCTCTCTCCCCATCTTCCCATTGTTGTTTTTATCTCGTTCACCCTTTCTTCAACTCCACCGCTGTCTCACGTGCTCTCCATTTTTGTTTTTGCTGATATCACATTCTCCCATATCCTTAACTCCCAACTGCGTTCTTCGCCTCGCCTCTCCCCTCTCTCTCTCTCTCTCTCTCTCTTTCTTGCTGCCCCCCCCCCTCTCTCCCTCCTCATTCCTTCATGTCGGTTAATGTTTCCTCCTCTCTCCTCCTTCAGAACTCTGTCTCCTTGCCGTTTCCTCTTTCCTGTCCGCTACCTCCCCTACTTCCTCTTCCTCTGCCACCAGAATGGCCTTGCTCCACCGTGTCACCTGGCTGAGCTCCAGGACTCCCCCTCCCTCCCCTCCCTCCCCTCCCTCCCTCCCTCTTATGGTTGACCATAACTCACAGGCTCATAAATCTCATGATGAATTGGACTATACAGGTAGTTCCAGTCAGCTCAAGAGAGGAAGAGGAGGAGCAAACCTTCCTCACTAGGTGTCTTTAATCTTTATCTGCTGATTACACCTTCAACTTATGACATGAAAAGAGATGAAACTCTGCCTCTTCCTTCTCTCCCTCCATCCATCCTGTCTTCTAATCTCTCAGTCCTTCCCTCCACTTCCCGTACCACTTCCACTTCTATTTTAACAGCATTTATGAGCCATTGACTACTGGGACATACTGGGACAGAGGGGGTGACGTGGCCTGGGTTGAGGGCTGGACACACATTCATTGTCCAGTGAATATGTTGAGAGTGTTTCTACTGTATTCAAGACGAAGTTCCACCAATTCTGGAGGAAATAAAATATTTAGTTTATCCTCGTTTCTTCCTGAAACCAGACAGAACCCGGTAACCCTGACAGAGGATACTGCAAAGTTTCAATATTGAAGCTTTGACTGAGTTTTCATTCCTCTGGTTGTTTTTGACTCCTGTACCTGCAGGTTGTGACAGGTAGTTTCCCCTACCCACCATATAACAGGGTGCATGCTGACTGGTGCATGCTGACTGGTCCATGCTGCCTGGTCCAGGCTGACTGGTCCAGGCTGACTGGTCCATGCTGCCTGGTCCAGGCTGACTGGTCCATGCTGACTGGTCCATGCTGACTGGTCCATGCTGACTGGTCCAGGCTGACTGGTCCATGCTGACTGGTCCAGGCTGACTGGTCCAGGCTGACTGGTCCATGCTGCCTGGTCCATGCTGCCTGGTCCAGGCTGACTGGTCCATGCTGACTGGTCCATGTTGACTGGTCCATGTTGACTGGTCCATGCTGACTGGTCCATGCCGACTGGTCCATGCTGACTGACTGGTCCATGCTGTCTGGTCCATGCTGACTGGTCCAGGCTGACTGGTCCATGCTGACTGACTGGTCCATGCTGACTGACTGGTCCATGCTGACTGGTCCAGGCTGACTGGTCCATGTTGACTGGTCCATGTTGACTGGTCCATGCTGACTGGTCCATGCCGACTGGTCCATGCTGACTGACTGGTCCATGCTGTCTGGTCCATGCTGTCTGGTCCATGCTGACTGGTCCAGGCTGACTGGTCCATGCTGACTGACTGGTCCATGCTGACTGACTGGTCCAGGCTGACTGGTCCATGCTGCCTGGTCCATGCTGACTGGTCCAGGCTGACTGTCTGGTCCATGCTGACTGGTCCAGGCTGACTGGTCCATGCTGACTGACTGGTCCATGCTGACTGGTCCATGCTGACTGGTCCATGCTGACTGGTCCAGGCTGACTGGTCCATGCTGACTGACTGGTCCATGCTGACTGGTCCATGCTGACTGGTCCAGGCTGACTGGTCCATGCTGACTGACTGGTCCATGCTGACTGGTCCATGCTGACTGGTCCATGCTGACTGGTCCAGGCTGACTGGTCCAGGCTGACTGGTCCATGCTGACTGGTCCATGCTGACTGTTCCAGGCTAACTGGTCCAGGCTGACTGGTCCATGCTGACTGACTGGTCCATGCTGACTGGTCCAGGCTGACTGGTCCATGCTGTGGTCTCCCTGTGCCTCTTCTCTCTCGTCTCCCTTCCTATTTTAAATCATGTTTGGTATTCTGATGGAGGAACCGAGTCTGGCCAGCTGACTTCCCTCTCACCACCTGTGGCGTCTCCCTCCCTCCCTTTTCTCCCCCCCTCTCTCTCTCTCTCTCTTTCTATCTCTCTCAGTCTCCGTCCTCTTTGTGCTTCCCCTTCACTCAGCCAACCATCCCAACCATCAGCGTTGTGTGGGGCTGTTTGTTTGTGCCAGAGTGTGTGTGTGTGTGTGTGTGTGTGTGTGTCTGTGTGTGTGTGTGTGTGTGTGTGTGTGCGTGTGCGTGCGCCCCTCTTTCACTATCAGAAACATCAGCAATCGCCTGCATCTTTCTTCCCCTGATTGAGCTGAGGTCAGGGCCCTGTCTGGGATGGCTGTTTGTTCGGGCCGTGTGTGTGCATGAGTGTGTGTGTGGGCGTGTGTGTGTGTGTGTGTGTGTGTGTGTGTGTGTTTGGCTGTGTTTCCAGAACTCTGTGTTCCTCAGGATCACAGATTAGCCAGCGCTGTATTGTTGCTCTCTGTTTGTGTTAGGCCAGGCGCCACAACTACAGGAAAGCCCACTGTAAGCAAGGAAAGGTGTGTGTGTGTGTGTGTGTGTGTGTGTGTGTGTGTGTGTGTGTGTGTGTGTGTGTGTGTGTGTGTGTGTGTGTGTGTGTTTACGTGCCTGCGTGCCTGCTTCTGTGCGTGGGTGTGTGCATGCATGTATATGTAAATAGGTGTGTGTGTGTGTGTGTGTGTGTGTGTGTGTGTGTGTTGGATGGGGGCATACTGTATGGCCTGTTTTGACCCTAAACCACCTTCATAGTGAAAAGTATCATCTTTCAATTTCAAACAGCGACATGAACTTATACAAACACAAGAGTGACTTACTAGAATTTAAACTCTCAGCACAGTAAAGGAATAGAAAACAGCTTCATGAAATAGAACAGAGTAAAATAGATTTGTGTCAATATGTGATATAGAATGAAGTAGAATAGAAGTGATGATCAGCAGGATATCTGGTACAGCAAATGGTCCATGAAAAACTGGCCCAGCTATCTGTCTAACACACACACACACACACACACACACACACACCCTGAGGGTTGGTAGGTCTGCAGTGACACCTGCTCTGGTTAAGGGGGATGGGTTCTGTTTCCTATAAGCACCGCTCTGCTTGTTATGACAATATCCACTCATACAGACACCAAACAGGTGGAGTGTGTGTGTGTGTGTGTGTGTGTGTGTGTGTGTGT
The DNA here is from genome assembly GCA_034670405.1 of Hoplostethus atlanticus. NCBI lineage: Eukaryota > Metazoa > Chordata > Actinopteri > Trachichthyiformes > Trachichthyidae > Hoplostethus > Hoplostethus atlanticus. Next base: position 2,100,931 of record JAXDDX010000061.1, read on the forward strand.
GTGTGTGTGTGTGTGTGTGTGGCATCAACAATATTTAATCCAGGCCCAAACTAGCAATATACAGAAAATATATGGGTCACCTTCCTACTGCTGAGCTGCACCCGATTCTGCACAAACCCTCTTTATCGTCTCCTCTCCTTCGTCTCCTCTCCTTCGTCTCCTCTCCCCTTCATGACTGAAGTGGATTTAACAGGTGAAATCAATCAAATCAATCAACCTGTCTCATGGAGCCAGCATGGTGCCCTGATGCTTGGTCCAGTCAGTGTAGTTGCGTGCGAGAGGAGAGGAAACAAAACAGGAAGTGTTGGAACTACACATGGTCAGGATTTACAACACGCGCACGCAGTTTCAGGAATAGTGAGCTGGCTGGACGGTAAACGATAGATTTCGCAAGCTGTTATCTGGTGACGTATCGACCCACGCTTCAAAATAACTGGATTCTTTGCCGTGCTGGGAGGTTGAAGGCTGTGTTGTTGTTTGCTGACCAATATGATGAATGCGTTCCCTAAATGTTTGTAATGGCTGAAAACACGGTCCCTTAGTAATTCACAGTTACTATCTGAAGGCTCATGGTTCCCCATCACCACTGGAAATAAGGGTTTGGCTCACTATAAAAACATTACCTGACGAGAATCATTTTCACCTGTCAAAATAATGGATCATTTTTCATAGGAACATGTCAACCGACCTGTTTCATGTACAGGGTCAGTTAGTGTGTGACTCAGTCAATAAAGAGACAAGAGTTTTGATTTGAACTCAGTAACCTACAACTTTTACAATGTTTATTTTTGTTTGGCTTGTTCTGTATTTCGTCTTCTTCATGTCCTCACCTTGGCATGAGGCTGGTTGGTCAGCCAGGCGTGAGAGCCAGCCAATCAGGAGCCTGTTTGATCTCGGGACATTGTTTTGCTTTGATTTCATTCATCTGCCAAAGACAATTTCTACCAGCATTTGACGCCTGGCGGGTTTTTAATTCCGCCATCTGAGCGGTCTGCCGTGTGATGTATCTTCCTGTTCAGGAGAGGACCTGCATCGTCTGGGAGGGTGTTTAGTTTGTGTCTGATCAAATCTGTTTGATGCTGATTTTTATATATTGGTACATGAACACTTTGGCAATCCAGGGTAATGTTTCCTTTCGGTAACAACACACAGTATCTAATCATGTTGTCAGACCTGTTAACAGTCTCATTAACGGCAACACTGAAGCCTCAGGCAGAAAGAGGTGCAGAGACCAGGGGGGGGGGGGGTACCCTCCGTGTATTGGTTCATCTACTCATTCATCAAACTTGTCTACATAGTTGCCTGTATATCTGTCAGTCTGTCAGTGTGTGTATCTGTCTGTCTGTCTGTCTGTCTGTCTGTCTGTCTCTGTCTGTCTGTCTGTCTGTCTGTCTGTCTATTTCATGGCCATGGCGAGTTTTCACGGCGAGTCTAGGTCACTCTGTAGGTCAGCAGGTTCCCAAAAACGCACTGAGTTTCTTCAGATTTGGGCTTGATCATGAGTGTGTGTGTGTGCGTGCTGTGTGTGTGTGTGTGCGTGCATTCTGTGTGCATGTGTATATTGATTTGT
>JAXDDX010000061.1:2107500-2112500 GCA_034670405.1 Hoplostethus atlanticus
GAAAGCAGATCTAGTCTGTGTCTTCACATATTCCCAGTTCATGTTCACCAGTCTTTTCACTGACATGAGACAGGCCTGCTGTTATTGTTTCAAGCGAAACCCAAAAGAAAGTGTGCATCTTTTTTCTTTTAATCTTCCTTTCATTTAATGCCTGTCATCATCATGTCGTTGGCACGGCTCCTGTGAAAATACAATGGAGTTTTGGACTCGCTTTGGATGTGTGAACTACAGCCTTCCTTTATAGCCTTAATCATCCTTCAGGGAGCCGCTGAGGCTTTATGGGGTCTGAATGAAGTCTTACTGCTAACACATCCTGGGCTTTATGCCTGGATGACAGACAAACGATCCTTTAGTTAGCGCTGAGGTCCTTGGAAAAACTCACAGCATCATATGATTACTCCATTCACACAGTGGGAGTTACAAAATAAGGGTTTCATTAAAGCAAATAGTCTTCTTCCCAGGCCTGCAGGGAGCCTGGATTACCGACGGGGCCTGTAGGGCGCCTGGATTACCACCGGGGCCTGCAGGGCGCCTGGATTACCGACGGGGCCTGTAGGGCGCCTGGATTACCACCGGGGCCTGCAGGGCGCCTGGATTACCGACGGGGCCTGCAGGGCGCCTGGATTACCGACGGGGCCTGCAGCACCTGTCCTGGGGCTAACTGGGAGGCAACGTGATGTGGTTGTAGTGAAGAGCAATCTTTTGCAAAGCTACACTGATGTCAGCTAACATGCTTTACATCTGTCAGTGACGTCTGGGCTCTATAACAGTTCATAACAGTAATTCAAATTGTGTTATTTTTGGTGCTGTGATGTCACAGATCCTATGCAAACTCATCTCACCTACCTACTGTACTCATTTGCAAGTTGTACAGTGTGTGTGTTGTGTGTGTTGCCATGCTACTGAAATGATGATGTGGTGTGACGTCATGTGTGGATGGCAGCAACACTCTGCTTCCACGTGCACAACTCCTCCGCTGATCGGCCACCGGGTGACAAGCCTGATGTATCGGGCCGTGTTACACCTGTGTGGTCATGAAGTATGATGCTGTTAGTATTGATTCTTGTTGGGGATTCCACATCCTGTCGCTGGTGTTTTGTGTCAGGACCTCCGAGGTGGTTAGATTATTGTTTTTCTTAATTGAAATGATTGTTTTACCATGTAGACTTCCTCCTTCCACTGTCCATGCTTCGTAGCTGTGCTCCGACCAGCTACCATCATCCTTTCCTTTGAACCACTGAACCGTTGCTCAATCAAAATCACTGGAAGGAAGTTGGATTTACTGCTATTTGTCATTTTACTGAGAATTCTACACAGGAAGTTCAGTGTCCAATCTTTAAACCTGTAACACTTTTGTGTTGATGAAGGAGAGAGGAGAGAGTAAATCTTGGTATGGGTTAGGGTTCAGAGGTGAAGACTGAGGTGAACAGGGTCTCTCTCTCTCTCTCTCTCTCTGTCTCTCTCTCTCCCTCTCCCTCTCTCTCTGTCTCTCTCTCTCTCTCTCTCTCTCTCTGTCTCTCTGTCTCTCTCTCTCTCTCTCTCTCTCTCTCTCTCTCTCTCTCTAATCCAACATATGATGACTAGGTGCTAAAGGCCCTGGCTCCATGCTTCACTCCCTTAAACCTCTCAGCAATGTCAATCCCTGTGTGTGTGTGTGTGTGTGTGTGTGTGTGTGTGTGTGTGTGTGTGTGTGTGTGTTCTGAGAGTCTGCGGTAGCGCTGCATGGGCACTAACCTGATTTCGTTGATGGAAACTTTTCAGACAGGAAACGCAGGAAGCGGGTTAGTTTGATGCACCTTGAGGTTGCTGCCCTCGCTTTCTTTCTCTCGCTCTCTCTCTCTCTCTCTGTCTCTGTCTCTGTCTCTCTCTCTCTCTCTCTCTCTCTGTCTCTGTCTCTCTCTCTCTCTCTCTGTCTCTGTCTCTGTCTCTCTCTCTCTCTCTCTCTATCTCTCTCTCTCTCTCTCTCTCTCTCTCTGAGTCACTCACTCTTTCTCTGTTTTTTCGACTCCCCCCATCTTAGACAGGAAGAGAGAGAGAGAGGAAGACATGGAAGATCAGATCAGTAGTGCTCCTTGGCCAAATAGTGATAAATCTGTAGTTGACAGTCAGTTTTACCTCAGACTGTCTTGTTTTTGGGCCGTTGAGTAGTTATTCAATTGGTTGATGAATCAAAAGAAATCAGTGCTTTAGTTTATATCAGCTTGGTTGAGTCAGAGACCTGCAGCACCAGGTCTGGGTCGAGTGTACCAGCCAATCAGCACAGTGTTTCAGGAGACTGTAGCATATACCCATAAATAGCAAAGGAGTGTGTGTGTGTGTGTGTGTGTGTGTGTGTGTGTGTGTGGAAAGTCTTGAAAAGTTTGTAAAATGCACAAAAGATGTGGAAAAATCTCGTTGTTGTTCAGTCCCACATGTCCCACATGTTATGTTGTTGTAGACCCGCTGTTGTATCACGTGTGATATTTACTCTTGTTGTTGTTTTTGTTTTGTTTTGTTTTTTGGGAGTTTTTCCTGTCCAAGGCTGGGGGATGTCGTGGACTAACCATTTACTGTTTCACATGTTGGGCACTGTGACGCCCTTAGAGACTGGAACGGTGATTAAGGGCTGTACAGATAAATGTGAAGATAAACTTTATTGTCCCTTGTAAATTTGTCTTGGATTCTGCTGATAAAAGAAACAATAAAACAGATAAGATAAATATACCACCATACAAGACAACAAACTAACAACAACCACAGAATAAGTGTTACCCGGGGCATTGAAGGCCTTAATGGATACGCCTGCATGTTGGGACCCTGAAACGTTGGAGGGGAATAGCTTGTTTTCTGGGTGGAGACGAGTCAGAGATCAGCAACTATCAGCACACATCGTATTATTGAATATTGACCAAAACGTTCAAGTAGAGCCAAGATGGACGTAAAATGGATGGAAGTGAAATCCAAGCAAAACAGCTGACGTCTCCTGTCACCTCTTCTCCCGTTCCTCCGCCAGAGGCAGCTCCGACCGGCGTAAGGAGAAGTCCCGGGATGCGGCGCGCAGCCGGCGCAGCAAGGAGACGGAGGTGTTCTACGAGCTGGCCCACCAGCTGCCGCTACCGCACAGCATCAGCACCCACCTGGACAAGGCCTCCATCATGAGGCTCGCCATCAGCTTCCTGCGCACACGCAAACTGCTGACTACAGGTAGATGCTGCACACGGACACACACACACACTCACACACAGGTTGAAGCACATGGACAGGCACGTACACACACACACACACACACACATATCAACACAGAGGTACACACAAAAATACATTCCTTTTACATGTAAGGAAATATTAAAAATGAAGACGCTGCCTCCAGAAAGTTCTTAGACAGTTGGGCAGATGATATATAGGTGTGTGTGTGTGTGTGTGTGTGTGTGGTAGGAAGGTATTAGTTGGCCCCTTTCTGGTCCTCCTTCCTCTTCTTTTATTTAAAATTAGCCGCTGCGGAAGCTGACCAGGGAGTGGTCCTATTGTTCTGGTCCGACTGCAACACTCAACATCCGCCACAGACGCTTAGAAACGACGAAGCACATTCCTTTCAGGAGCGTCGGCTCAGAGTCGCTCACCTCACTCCTCTTCCCCACAGCGCCGGGGTGGGGCAGAGTCCAATTCAGCTTTAACTCTGACACTTTAGCTGTGATCTCATTCTTCATGTGTCACACGGCGAGAGAACTTACTTCTGGATTCTTTGCCTATTAGTTTGATGTATATAGTGATGTATTTGTATATACAGTATATGGTGAAAGACGACACATTTCATTTTCTAATACAGCACATTGTTTTACAAGCTGTATGTATTTAACGTGCTACAAGCTGTGTTGGCTAACAGTTCGGTTGCTAGCGTCAACTAGCTAACCAAGTAGCCTAATATTACTGATATCATTCAAATACACTGCTGTCTGTATGTGTGTACAAATGGGCCATGAGATGAGATGGTCACTGAGATGGTCACCAGGTAGGGGAGACTCAGGAGAGACACCCATAGGTGCTCTGTGGCTTCAGAGGCGACATCTCTCTTTTTGCCCATTTTAACCTTTAGGCAGCCTCTTAAAGGGACGTCTCTCTGGATCTGACCCCAACATCATGTTCAGCTGTCATCTCAAGTATCTCAGGTGTGATTAACTGTTCACTCCAATATGAAAAGGCAAAAGGGGGATAGGGGGGATGAGGAGAGGGGACCGCTTCTTGAAACTCTAGACAATTATCAGATGGTGTCTCGCAGCGCAGCCGAGGGGGCATAGGGGAAGGAGGGGAGGGGGGAGGGGAGAGGGGAGGGAATATGGGTAGGAAAGGAGGGAGAGGAAGAGGCCAGGGAAGGGAGGATGAGAGGAAACAGGGTAGGAGAGAAGTGAGAGAAAGAGGAGAAAGGAAGGGTAAGGAGGAGGAGGAGACGGGACAAGGGTAGGCGAGCAGTGAGTGAGAGGGGAGGGAGGGGGGAGGGGGGAGGGGGGAGGATAGGACGGGGGAGATTAGTGGTGGAGTAAAGAGGAGAGATGGAGCAGGAGATTCTGTAATCGGCCTGTGCTGGTCTGATTGCTCTGTGATGGAGGGAGAGATTGGAGAGGAAGCGAGAAGCTCTGCCCATCGTTCGGCTGGCGCTGGCGTTACCCTGCTAGCCATAACACGAGCCTGCCGTGGCGCCATGCACACACGGGGACACACACACATACACACACACACACACACATGCAAGCAGCTTTAGGGGGAACACCTCTGTCATGTAACTTCAGCTCAGTTGGGACCTGATGCTCGTGGCGATTAGGAGCTGCTCGTTGTTCAGACTGTTTCTCACTTAATAGCAGTTTGACTCTGACTGGCTTACATTCACAATATTGTTATCAGTGACTTATAGGCAGGAAGTTATTAGCAGTGTTGGACCTTCGCCGTGTTCAGGCTCACAAAATGTTGCGCCCTAAGGCTCGGTTCAGGTTTGCTCAAATTTTCAGTTGACCTCAATCACAAATCCA
>JAXDDX010000061.1:2117500-2240000 GCA_034670405.1 Hoplostethus atlanticus
GCCTGTCTCTCTCTGTCTGTCCCTCCCTCCCTGTCTGTCTCTCCCTGTCTGTCTCTCTCTGTCTGTCTCTCTCTGTCTGTCTCTCCCTGTCTGTCTCTCTCTGCCTGTCTCTCTCTGTCTGTCTCTCCCTGTCTGTCTCTCCCTGTCTGTCTCTCTCTGCCCGTCTCTCTTTGCCCGTCTCTCTCTGTCTGTCTCTCTCTGTCTGTCTCTCTCTGCCTGTCTCTATCTGTCTGTCTCTCTCTGTCTGTCTCTCTCTGCCCGTCTCTCTTTGCCTGTCTCTCTCTGTCTGTCTCTCCCTGTCTGTCTCTCTCTGCCCATCTCTCTCTGCCTGTCTCTCTCTGTCTGTCTCTCTCTGCCCGTCTCTCTCTGCCCGTCTCTCTCTGCCTGTCTCTCTCTGTCTGTCTCTCTCTGCCTGTCTCTCTTTGCCTGTCTCTCTCTGTCTGTCTCTCTCTGTCTGTCTATCTCTGCCTGTCTCTCTCTGTCTGTCTATCTCTGTCTGTCTCTCTCTGCCCGTCTCTCTTTGCCTGTCTCTCTCTGTCTTTCTCTCCCTGTCTGTCTCTCTCTGTCTGTCTCTCTCTGTCTGTATCTCCCTGTCTGTCTCTCTCTGCCTGTCTCTCTCTGTCTGTCTCTCCCTGTCTGTCTCTCCCTGTCTGTCTCTCTCTGCCCGTCTCTCTTTGCCCGTCTCTCTCTGTCTGTCTCTCTCTGTCTGTCTCTCTCTGCCTGTCTCTATCTGTCTGTCTCTCTCTGTCTGTCTCTCTCTGCCTGTCTCTCTTTGCCTGTCTCTCTCTGTCTGTCTCTCCCTGTCTGTCTCTCTCTGCCCATCTCTCTCTGTCTGTCTCTCTCTGCCTGTCTCTCCCTGTCTGTCTCTCTCTGTCTGTCTCTCTCTGCCTGTCTCTCTCTGTCTGTCTATCTCTGCCTGTCTCTCTCTGTCTGTCCCTCCCTCCCTGTCTGTCTCTCTCTGTCTGTCTCTCTCTGCCTGTCTCTCTCTGCCTGTCTCTCTCTATCTGTCTCTCTCTATCTGTCTATCTCTGCCTGTCTCTCTCTGCCTGTCTCTCTCTGCCTTTCTCTCTCTGTCTGTCTATCTCTGCCTGTCTCTCTCTGTCTGTCCCTCCCTCCCTGTCTGTCTCTCTCTGTCTGTCTCTCTCTGCCTGTCTCTCTCTGCCTGTCTCTCTCTATCTGTCTATCTCTGCCTGTCTCTCTCTGCCTGTCTCTCTCTGCCTGTCTCTCTCTATCTGTCTATCTCTGCCTGTCTATCTCTGTCTGTCTCTCTCTGTCTGTCCCTCCCTGTCTGTCTCTCTTTCTGGACCACACCAGAGTGATCGGTACTTCCTAGGCCCCTTCCTGACCATGTTGATAGAACAAGGGTTATATTACACACACACACACACACACACACACACACACTTCACAACTCCACTCACACACACACACACACACACACACACACACTTCACAACTCCACTCACACACACTACAACTCTGACTTTGTGATGTAACAACTTGGCCTGTCTTCCTGTCGCCTCTCTCTCTCTCACTCTGTGTGTGTGTGTGTGTGTGTGTGTGTGTGTGTGACCTCAGCGAGTCTAACCCTTGACCCTGTAGAAGTGATTTCAGAAAGGGAGCGGCAGGCAGATAAGGGGAGGTTGTGAATGTCGTATGTTTCAAAACTGAGCTGAATCCGTTTTACTGCACTTTACTGCAATATCCTGTTCCAGTTTATTATGCTGACATGCATCACTAAGGACAGTACAGTCCAGTAAATAAAGCCATGGAAACTGACTTCATAGTAAACAATGTAATTGTTTACTATGCTAGTAGATCTGTCAGTGCAGGTTAAATGTTTTACTTTAAATCATCATCTGTTATTGATACGGAGCATTAGAATATATTTATTACATTTGACATTGCTTTCTGTGTGCTGACCTTCCAGGCAGCGGCTTCGGGAAGAAGGGCAAAGAGCTGAGCACCGACCGCGACTTCTTCATGAGGATGAAATGCACCGTGACCAACAGAGGACGCACCGTCAACCTCAAGTCAGCCAGCTGGAAGGTAAGAGAGAGACGTTGGTATAGATCACGCAACACGTTTCTCTCAAAATGGACATGTAGCAGTTTGGAAGGAAGCCGCTCAGACACAACTAGTAACTCATACTCTATTAAGACTGGCGGATGCTGGTGTGGTACATGCGGGTGTGTTGCATTCATCGTCCCGTCGCTCCCTCCAGGTGCTGCACTGCACCGGCCACCTGAAGATGTACACCAGCTGCCCTCCCCGCGTGCTGTGTGGCTTCAAGGAGCCCCCGCTCACCTGCGCGGTCCTGATGTGCGAACCCATCCCACACCCGTCCAACATCGACACGCCGCTGGACAGCAAGACCTTCCTCAGCAGACACAGCATGGACATGAAGTTCACCTACTGTGACGAGAGGTAGGGAGGTGGACGCGCACACACACACACACACACACACACACACACACACACACACGTCAGATAGACTCGTTGACTGATGACTCACTGAATCTGTTTGGTTTGGCAGGGAACCCGGTGGAAAGTAGAAACTAGAGATGACACGTTAATACTTTAATGTGGTGTTTTCACGACATCGTCACTGTGCCAAGTGTTGCAATCGCTGACACACAGGTGCACACACACACACACACACACACACACACACACACACACACACACACATACATTTCAGTAGTTCCTTAAAGCTTTCAGATATCAGATGTCTGACAACTCCGTCACACACACAGCAGCCACTGACATCAAGGAACTGATTAGATTGCACCCAAATACTGTTCTCCCACTAGCACTTGGAGGTGATGACACACACACACACACACACACACACACACACACACACAGTTACGCAAGCACAAACACACAGACGTGAAATCGTATCAAGACAAAGCCATCCTCTGGAGGAAGTGGACGTGTGTGCGTGACAATTAGGGCCCATTTTCGTGTGGGTTTAGTGTGGGTGGAGACGGTGACGGTTTCCTCACCTCACGCCTCACTGGAGGAGGTAGAGGGAGGAACTCAGACAGAAAGAGAGAGAGAGAGAGAAGAAGAAGAAGAGAGAGCGGGATAGAGAGAACCCAGCAAGCATTTGACGGTAGAGAGAGAGAGGGGTAAAGAGAGAGAGAGAGAGGGGTAAAGAGAGAGAGGGAGAGAGAGAGGGGTAAAGAGAGAGAGGGAGGGGGGTAGAGCACAGGGAGAGGAGAGGAGCTGTAATAGTTCACCTTGTTTTCTCGTGATGGAGTGATTGCCTCTGCAGGAAGGGGGAGTGAGAGTGATAGAGAGAGGATTAAAGAAGAGAGGGAGGTAGAGAATGTGTCTCCTTTTCACCCCCCTTTCCCTCCTCTCCTCTTTTAATCCCCTCACCCATTTGTTTTATACCTCCCCCCTCCAATCTGAGGCAGCTGGCTGTTACGTAACCTAAGGAGGTTCTGCACCACCTTTCTCTCTCTCTCACTCTCTCGCTCTCTCGCTCTCTCACTCTCTCTCTCTCTCTCTCTCTCTCGCTCTCTCTCTCTCTCTCTCTCTCGCTCTCTCGCTCTCTCTCTCTCTCTCTCTCTCTCCCCCAACAGATCCAGGCACTCGTTATCACCCCCGACTTGTTGATCTCCACACCACCGTGTCTCGATAAGTCTCGGCTCGACCGTTATTTGTTTCTTCCGCGGTGAAAAAAGAAACATTAACATTTCTCCGTCTCCTCCGGTGTCTTTTAATGTCAAGTCTGGTTTCTAAACTATTCGGGGAATGTGCGTTCAGCGGCTCCATGACGGATGATGGAGCGATCCCCGGAAACCCGCTCAAAATGATAATCAGTAACATTATCCAGCAGAAAGTTCGAGCTCGGCGACTCGGCCTCCAAAATCTGTGGAATAGTTTTTCTTTGGTCGGAAACGAAACGGAAAAGTTTATTTTGTCGCATTTTTGCAGCACGGCCGACTTAAAAGTGAACCAGGGCTTGTCAACAAACGTCACACGGGCTCACGAGCAGCTTGTTTTGGTGACCTGTCATCTCGCCAGGTCAGGACTTGTCTGCACTCTGCACCCTGATTTACCTGCTCAGGTGTTCATACTGGTGAAGAACACGATGAGCATCGGACTGCGGTTTGTCCTCGCTTCATGTTGTCACGCTGGGGCGGCTGGGGCTCAGGAGGTAGAGCGGGTCGTCCGCTAATCAGAAGATCGGCGGTTCGATCCCCGGCTCCTCCAGTCCGCATGTCGAAGTGTCCTTGGGCAAGACACTGAACCCCAAATTGCTCCCGAAGCTTCGCCTTCGGTGTGTGAGTGTGTATGAATGGTTAGATTCCCCTGATGTGCAGGTTGGCACCTTACATGGTAGCGCCCTGCCATCAGTGTGTGAATGGGGTGAATGTGAATGTAGTGTAAAGTGCTTTGAGTGGTACTTATATAAGTACAGTCCATTTACCATTTACCATTCATGCTAGTCTCCAAACATGATGAGCTGCTGCCCGTCTCCTCATAGCCGTAAAACCTTGTCTTCGTCGTCTCTAGTCGGCTCAGATTACCCTCTCACATCCTAACAAACCACACCGCAGACGACCAACCCACCAACACACCTTTTGTTGTAATCAGATTACTGTTATCCCATTACATGTTATCAGTCACCCTAAACCTGCTCATACGGGTTTTCATTCCTGGCAAAAGACAGGAAGGAAAGGACTAGAAGGAAAGAAGGGATTTAAAAAGCGCCAGTATCAAGATCCTCGTTAGCAACGTGACCTTGTGATGAGAGCGACGGAGAGAGATTAACTTTTCCCAGAAACAGGAGAGGGAAGAATGTGAGCAATTCTCATTTTACCTGATTGTGCTTTGGGAGAATATCCGTCCTTCTCTTTGATTTCTAAATCGAGCATGAAGCCTTTTGAAGTATCAGAGACAGGATGGGCGACTTGAAACAGACACGACAAGACAAAATCAAAAATGTAGAAGGCTTTATTCGTGTGCATTAATAAATGTGTGTGTGTGTGTGTGTGTTGCAGGGTAACAGAGTTGATGGGTTACACTCCTGAGGATCTGCTGGGTCGTTCCGTCTACGACTTCTACCACGCCCTGGACTCAGACAGCGTCACCAAGAGCCACCAGAACTGTGAGTACACACACACACACACACACACACACATACACACACACACACACACACACACACACACACACACACACACACACATATGAGTGTGTGTGTGTATGTGTGTCTACGACTTCTACCACGCCCTGGACTCAGACAGCGTCACCAAGAGCCACCAGAACTGTGAGTGTACACGCTCACACACACACACACACACACACATATGAGTGTGTGTGTGTATGTGTGTGTGTGTGTGAGCAGAACAGAGAAAGGTATTAAGATGTCTTTTATTGTATTAAGTGTAGCCAGTGATGGCCTGATAATGCTCGCACATCTGCTGCCACAAACACACACAGGGGGCCAGGTGGCCTCCATTACATTCTAATGACTGTGTGTGTGTGTGTGTGTGTGTGTGTGTGTGTGTGTGTGTGTGTGTGTGTGTATTAACTGGACTCTGAAGTGTCATGGCTTTTGTCTTCAGTGACAGTACTACATCATTAGAAGCTCTCAATGAAAGAGAATGAGTGACATGATTTTGTTCCTGTAAGACAACATATGCCCCCTGCACGTGACAGGTGTGTGTGTGTGTGTGTGTGTGTGTGTGTGTGCACGTGCAAGTGCATGTGATTTGTGTATTTTGCATATATGTGTGATCCTGTTCCTCTTACTCATCCAGTCCAAAGTCTGCTGAGATAAAAGGCTCTCTATGTGGCTTCCATCACTGAACACACACACACACACACACACACACACACACGCCCAGCTCTCATGGCCAACGTGACTAGCCTGTTGAGCAGCACGTTACTAGCGTTTTGTGGTGCATGTAATGTTGCCCTGAACTGCTCTTACACACACACACACAGTCACACACACAGTCACACACACACTCACACACACAGTCACACACACACACACAGTCACACACACACACACACACACACACACACACACAGTCACTGCCCTTACGTGTACTCTATGACCACAGTCCTGCTCCTTTCCCACGCCAGTGCTGGACCTTGGGCCGCGGCCAGCACGTCTCCTCCTCAGCTCCGTTCAGACGTCCCTCTCTGTCTTCACACACAAATAAATGTTTGTGTTTTTACTAAGTAGTCATCAGGAAAGACAACATGTATTTTAACGACGTTGTTAAATCCGACCCGACACGTCCGAAGCCTTTAAATCGAAAGTCTTTTGGCTTGACGCCCAGAAAACTGCACATGTGCAAGTTACATTACGTTCACCTTGGCTGTGACCTTCAACAAGAGGCTAATGAGATCCATTCAACTAACTCTCTCTCTCTCTCTCTCTCTCTCTCTCTCTCTCTCTCTCTCTCTCCTCTCCCTCTCCCTCTCTCGCCCTCTCTCTCTGCAGTGTGCACCAAGGGTCAGGCGGTGAGCGGTCAGTATCGCATGCTGGCGAAGAACGGCGGCTACGTCTGGCTGGAGACCCAGGGAACCGTCATCTATAACAGCCGCAACTCTCAGCCGCAGTGCATCGTGTGCATCAACTACGTCCTCAGGTGAGTGCTGCTGTCTGAAAGTCTTATCAATATGGTTAATAGATTTAGTATTGAGTGTTCCAGCTGTAAATGATTGGTGTATAAGACAAAAACGTGCTGGTTCAAGCAGCCAAGCAGCCCCCACTGCCACCAAACTATCACACGTATCGCTCCACGGCCAATAACTACACATCCATCTACACCGACGCTGACTTCTGATGCTTCGCCGTCAGATCACTTCAATAGAAAAAGCAAATTTCATCAGAAAAAACACAAAACGTCTGCTCTCGTTATTCTTGTTATCCAAACCCTGGTCAAAAAAATATCAACCACATTCCAAAATCAGTGATGTTTATTTTTCTCCACGTTACTGTTTGTCTCTACGGTCACATGGTATCACGATGCTGGCTTGACTTCGTATATCATTACGCTGTCTCGTCCCCGCAGTGACATCGAGGAGAAGTCGATGGTGCTCTCCATGGAGCAGACGGAGTCCCTGTTCAAGCCCCGCCACATGAGCAGCTTCTTCAGTGCCGGAGGTGCGGGCCCGGCAGGAGAGCCCGGCGACGCCCTCTTCACCAAACTCAAAGACGAACCGGAGGACCTCGCCCAGCTGGCGCCGACACCCGGGGATGCGATCATCGAATTTGGTGAGACGCCCAAGTTACCTTCCAGATAGCCGTTTTTCAGTGTGGAGATCTGAGTTAAAGGGGAATGAATTTGAAGATGAAGTCCTCACAGAATATCGGCACAAAATATCGGCTATCGGCTTCAATACAGAGATATCGGTCTAAAGCGCTGATCTCCATCCCATCTCTTCTCAACCGGCTGTCTTCCAGATCCCGCTCAGTTTGAGGAAGCCCAGCAGCCACCGGCATGCACCCAGGTGTCTGCCTCCTCCGTGCCCCCTCGGGGGCCTCCGTGCTGGGCTAGCGAGAGCCACAAGTCGGCGGCCCCCCCGGCCCCGGCCCCGCCTCCGGCTCCAGGGGACATGGCTAGCATGGCCGGCACATTCACCGTGCCGCAGAACCCGCCACCTGGCAGCGCTACGCCCAGCCTCAGCAGCTGCTCCACGGTAGGGACGAGGAGGGAGACGAGGGAGACGAGGGAGAGGGGGGAGACGAGGGAGAGGGGGGAGATGAGGGAGAGGAGGGAGAGGAGGGAGAGGGGGGAGATGAGGGAGAGGAGGGAGAGGAGGGAGACGAGGGAGAGGAGGGAGAGGGGGGAGGGGAGGGAGGGTTCGATTGAATGGCTGATTGCGAAAATGAATGGATTAATTAATTAGTGAGCAAGTGACGGGTTGTGTTTATTTCATAGCTTGTTTCTGTGTTGGGGGAGTGAGGGGGGGTGAGGGGGTGAGGGGGGTGAGGACACCAACAGTGGGCAGTGTGTGAGAATAGAGGGGGTGGATGATTGGAAGAAACTTCACTTAGCAGTGAATAGAGTCTTTGTCATAACTCATCTCTCTCTCTCCATCTCTCTCCCTCTCTCTCTCCCTCTCTCTCCCCTCTCCCCCCCCCCTCTCTCTCTCTCCCCACAAACTCATCTATTCTCATTTGTCATTACTCTTTCCTCTCTCTGTTTTAACTCTCTTTCCACACTCTGTCGTTCCTCCATCCCTCCTTCTCTCTATAATCATCTCCCTCCCGTCATCCATCTTTTGTTCCTCCCTCCATATCTCCCTTTCTCACTTGCTCTCTTCCTCTCCCTACCTCCACCCCTCCCCCTCCTCTTTTCATCACATCTCCATCCTCCTCCTCTCCTTCCTTCCCTTGCCCTTCTATCCATCCCTCCCTTCACTTCTGTTCCTCCTGCCTCTCACCCTTCCATCCCTTTTTCCCCTCATCCCCCATTTCCCCCTCATTTGCTCTCTTGCTCCCTCCATCCCTCTGTCTCCTCCTTTCATCCCTCTCTCCACCCCCCCCCCCCCCCTCCCCCATCTACCTACCTCCCTCCTCCCTTCATACAGCCCAGCAGCCCGGGCGACTACTGCAGCTCAGTGGAGAATGACCTGAAGGTGGAGCTGACCGAGAAACTGTTTGCCCTGGACACAGAGGGAACAGACAGCCCTGCAAACACTGAGGTAGAGGTAGAGAGAGAGAGAGAGAGAGAGAGAGAGAGAGAGAGAGAGAGAGAGAGAGAGAGAGAGAGAGAGAGAGAGAGAGAGAGAGAGAGAGAGAGAGAGAGAGAGAGAGAGAGAGAGAGAGAGAGAGAGAGAGAGAGAGAGAGAGAGAGAGAGAGAGAGAGAGCGATAGATAGAGCGATAGATAGACAGATAGAGAGATAGACGGATAGATAGAGAGATAGACAGATAGACAGACAGACAGACAGACAGATAGATAGAGAGATAGATAGACAGACAGACAGACAGATAGACAGACAGACAGACAGTAATCCATATTGCTGACTCCCATCTCCTTCTCCCAGACGGACCTGAGTGACTTGGACCTGGAGTCCCTGGCTCCCTACATCCCCATGGACGGAGAGGACGACTTCCAGCTCCATCCCATCATCCCAGAGCCAGAGTCCTCGGAAGGGGGGCCAGCAGGATCCCTGGGGGGCCACAGCCTAACCCCCCACCACCCGGCCACCCAGCACAGCTTCAGCAACATCGGCAGCCTCTTCCAGCCGCTGTCCTCCCCTCCCCCCCATTCCCAGAGCTGCTACCAGGCGGCTTCACCGTGGGCCCCCGGGGAGAAGAGGGGCCCCGGCCAGGGGACCGTGGACCCCAGGACAGGCTTCTACATGTCGGGGCAGACGCACAGTCCTGCACACCAGGCCCCCGCCAGCACCCCTCTGTCCTCCATGGGGAGCAGGCAGAATCTCCTTTGGCCCCCAGACCCCCTGTTAACCTACCAGCAACAGCCACGGGCGACCAAGGCCTACCTGATGGACCCCATGTCAGGAGAGGAGCACCCGTCCTGTCAGCACAACATGATGCCCAAACAGAGGTGAAATCACACGACGAAAAACTAAGTTCTAATGTTACTGGAGGTTTTTCATGGCAAGTAAAGAGGAAAAATAAACACAATTAACTTTAAAAACCATACCATTCCTGTGTGTCACGTCCCACAACTTCCTGCCACTGCAGTTATGGTCAATAGATAATTATGGTTATCAATATTGTCAGTAGAATTATGTCAACAATTTGTGTGTGTGTGTGTGTGTGTGTGCAGGTCTGTGGATAGTTTTGTACAAGCCTACAGAGACATGAGTCCAGCCAGAGGGGCCATGGCCAACAGTATCAAGCGCTCCTTCACCCAGATGGCTGTGGTGAGTCTCTGAGACATGAAACATATCAGAGGAGTTTCATTTCTAAATCCACCATTTGAAAAGTTAGATTTATTACTGAAATGTATTACTGTGTGTGTGTGTGTGTGTGTGTGTGTGTGTGTGTCAGGGTGAAAGTAAGCCGTCAGAAATGATGTGGAAGAAGATGAGGGGTGATAGTTGTGCCCCCCTGGACCGCTCCCTCAGCGCAGGCTCACTGGCAGGTATGGTGCTTTAGGTGATGGGACCTGCAATGCATCTTGGGTGTATTTCTACCTGGATTCAACCCAGTCACCCCAGACTCTCTCTCTCTCTCTCTCTCTCTCTCTCTCTCTCTCTCTCTCTCTCTCTCTCTCTCTCTCTCAGAGACAGCGATGGGGAGAATGTCTCAACGTCTCAACCCTCTGCAGCAACACAGGAAGTCTCAGTATCCAGGAAGTGGGATAGGTGGTGCAGCTAAGAAACCCTTCCCCCAACAGAGCTGCAAGTACACAGAATACAACATGCTGCCTTCTACCAAGACACAGGGTGAGTCTGCCTGTTTGTACCGTACGGTTTGATGCACATCGCACGATCCAAAAAGTCCAAAGCCATGCCAATCGTGGAATCTTGCACGGTTTTGTAACTGATTGAAATCACGTTAGGAGTTGCCCATACATGTACCTGTCTCATGCATCCAATTTGCATGTGACCAGAGGAGTGCAGGGTCAGCTAGGGTCAGCCCAGGAGCAGGTAGCAGCTCAGTGACCTTTTGGTGCCAGTCTTGAGATTTAAACCACCGATTCACGTTCATACAACCTTTGCTTTTGAAATACATTTGAACTGGCGTGACTCTTGGTTTCCAGTGGGAAGGATTCCCCGGGCCATATTCCATTTCCAAGTAAACCTTCATAGTGCTGTCCTCGCCAGGGGAAACCAGTTTGCCTGGTCTAAGAGGATTTCTTGGAAACACATTATACTTTAGTCAGAAACATTCCACCTTTTGGAAATGATAAAGAATCATGTTCCTGTTATACACTCCTTCCACACCGTGTCTGAAATCAGAGTAGTGAGCTGAGTCATCAAAGCACTCAGAGTAGATTCCCTCTGCTTTGTCTTCACTTCTCTCTCTGCCCAGTTTTCTGGTTCACTCACTCATTTTGTTCACCTCTCTGTCTGTCCATCCCCAGGCGTAGCCAGCCGTTTGCTGGGTCCGTCATTCGAGTCCTACTTTCTGCCGGAGTTGACCCGTTATGACTGTGAGGTCAACGTCCCGCTGCAGGGCAACCTGCACCTCCTCCAGGGCAGCGACCTGCTGAGAGCCCTGGACCAGGCCACCTAGAGCACCAGACATGACCCCTGCAGTGCACCCAGACGTACTCCCAGGCCTACACCTTTACCTTCACACCCCTGGGCCTCCTGAGAGCCCACGGCCAAGCCACCTAGATGAATGGTATTCAATGGTATTCAAACCCAAAGCCTGCCTTATTTAGCTTGCCCCCATTCCTGTCCCTCTTCGTAGTCCTCTGGCGGTAGAACTAGGCCCTTGTCCTCCCACACCCGGACAAGTCGAGGCCGCATAGTGCCATGGGATTCAGACACACAACCCGCCTTAAAAGCCAGACTCTGTCCCTGCCATGTGCCAAAACGCCTACTGCCATATATCCCTGCCTATTAGGTCTATTCCCTGCCACAGCCTGACCAGGTGAGCGCCTGTGGCCGGGCTACCTAGAGGTGTGGCATTTAAAACCTCATCCAGACCCTGTCTAGTACACAAACTCACACCCAGCTATCTCCTCCCACACACACCCCCTCTACACCGAGGCCTCTATGCAGCCCGAGACCCAGCTCCACACCCCCTAGCTCCTCCTATAGGTAGCCAGAGACTGTGCTGCCTAGACACCGATAGGAAACGCTATGATCTTTTAGCACCAACCCTCTCTTTTCAAGCCCCAGCCGAAGCTCCCATCCTTTCTCTCCCGGAGGCAGCCTACTCTATACGTGCAGGCACACACATGCAAACACCCACACACACACCCACACACACACACACACACACACACACACACACACACACACAGACAGTCACAACCTAACCCTGCCTCTTCTTGTCTGAATCCATCTCATCTGAATCATCGTGTCGTCATCCGATCATGTCTGATGAGTCTCAGGCGACGTCTCTTCTGCCATCAAAACCTCGTTGCCTTTTTACTCCTCCGTTGTTTCTCCGTGGCTGTCGGTCTGCTCGGGTCAACTTTATCCTCTTAAATTATTCTCATCATGTTGGTATTTTAGCTATTATCATGAATTTCTGTTATTGAATTGAGATATTTTTTCCCCCACATTGTTTAATCCATATTGACGCGACACTTTACCATAACAGACCATAATCTCCTTTCTCAGTTATTCTCTTCACCTCTTCCTCTACCCACCAGCTTCTTGTGTTGTTGTGTCCCTCTTACGGACACATTCATACACATATACTGCAATACATGTACGCTACTGTAAGTTTGACATTGTAAGGTTTCTTTTTATCTGTCTTTTGTCTTTTCCTCTCAAACCAGTCTTTGGTTTCTCTCTCTCTCTCTTGGTTCAACCTCATCTAGTCACTGTTATTTTTATTATAGGCCTGCATAGACTCACGCAATGCACAAGATCAGTTAGACAGGACCTCACAGACAGTGTGAGGACAGACGGACAGGAGAAACTATCATGATTCGGATGTAGTGGTTGGTTATTTCAACTATATGTACACAGGGACAGTAACCCTCAGTGCAGCAGGACGATCAGGACCTGTTGTCTTGTAATTCAAGATGCAGAGCGGCTGCCCAAAAGCTTCGACGTAGAATAATATGTTATTGATGTGTATTGATGATCGGTTTCAACTTTCTTGAGAAACATGCAAGTGTAATCTAATCCCCGTCGAGAACACGCCTCCAGTGAAAACACTTTCCTCTTCTCTCTCATTCCCATTTCCTGTTCTCGCTCTTTCTCTCTTTCGTCTTAATCTCACTCTATTTTCTGAGGTAATTGCCTTTTGTGTGGTGACCACTTCTGAGTATCAATCATAGAGCTTTGTACACGTATATGTTATGTATTTAAAGACTATAATGTTGATAGTGTTTTTAGTGTTGATGTGTCCTGGTACTTTGTCCTATCTACCCCCTGTAGATGCAGATGGAACAGATTCCTTTATGTTGATGCAGATCTCTCTTAGTGCTGTTTCCATGTTGTGGCTTTTTTTTTCAGAGTTTTATGCTAAGATGTCTATTGAATCTGTTGGCAGGCCAGTACTGTTTTTGTTCTTGCTTTAAGGAGATAAAACTAAAAAAAAAAAAAAAAAAGAAAATGACAGAAAAAAAATCAGACGAAAGATGAATATCAGTTTTCTAATTTTCACTTTTTTGACATGTAGCATTTTGAACATTGTAAACAAAGTTACCACAAAGTTAATCACATAGTTTTCCAAATGCATATATAAAGCGATGGTGCCTCATAGACGATGCATTTGTTCTTCATTTTTAGAAACGACTTTTATTACGTGTCTTGGATCCGTTTTCACTAACACTGTATTTTGATGTTCTGCTTTCTGTTTGTGCTGAAATTCTCTTTAAAGTGGATTTCTAACTGAAATGTGCCTTATCATTGCCTTATGGTTGTCTCAGTACAGACTCAACCCTGAGGTATGCCCTTCAAGTGCACAGTTTTTTCCCTGGAATCCGTAGATCAACTCTGGGGGCCGATTACAGATTACAGTCCTAACTGCCTGTCCGATTTTATCTCAAAAAGTTAAAGAAAATCCTGTTTTCCTGTTAATGGAGATCCTAAATCCTAATTTAACTTCCTATCTTAACCCGTGTCGACGCCCTAACTATTTCCTTTACTACCTGTAGTCGGGGGCAACCACAGAGGGATCCCTTCCTGACTAGTGACAGACACGTTGTCCGCCATGGTTCAGCAGCGTTGATGCAGATGCACTGTACACGACGGCCCGCAATGATATTGGCAATTACATACATGAAACCAAGTTGACACACTGCTGCAGCATTGCGTCTCCCCATGACACTGAGCCACGGTGACCATTTGGTCAACGCTGCAGGCTTTGACAGCCAGCTCACGTTAGAAAACAAAACCAGAACAAACTGTAGCAGCAATGTGAAAATACAAACTTCATCATCGTGGCGTTCACCAAGCTTCACCAATGTTACAAGTGTGTCACATACAAAAATGTAATAATGTAATATTATACCCTTATACCCTCTCTGTGTGCCAAGTCAAGGTCATGTGACAAGACGGGATATTTTAGTAATAGTACAAATCCTAAGCAAGGATCCAGTTAGGATGCTTCCATAATACTCCCCCAGGTTGTGTAGGCCAGAGCTCCTTGTTAGCTTGTTAGCCCCTATCGACCCTCTGACAACATTCATTTAGATCCCAGTAGGACATCAGCACCCATTAGTTCCTACTAGAACCCTAATAAAACCCAGACAGCGTAGGACCCCCTGGTGATGACAAGCAGAGAGGTCACAGTGGAGTCAAATAGGTTTTTAAGGAGACGGTTTCCCCTGCTCATCAGCCCGTCGGTGATGCTGCTCGTGGGTTTTGGGGTTGGTTGAAAAAGATTTAATTGCACGGGTAAAGTTCTCCTGAGGTCAGGATAGTGGCGCGCAATACATCCTGTCCAGCAAAATTGGTGCCTTGCTGTGGCTAAAGCCAAACGCAGATGCTCATTGTGCGTGAGCATAAATGCCAGAGGTCCATTGTTGTCGTTGTGGAACGAGAAAAAAACTCTGACGAAATGAATCCTGTTATGTTATATTGGTGTCTTGGCAGCTCCATGACTACACCATAACAATGGAGCCGAGACTTGCCGCGCAAATTGCCCTAAAAAATGCACTCCAGGTAATAGTGTATGTAGCTTGTCAGGGATCAATACTGTCAGAGGTACGGATGGTGCTGAAGAGGGTGACACTGAAAATTATGGATTTTTTTTAAGTATAAAAAAGCAGAAGTTTCCTTTAATGGTCTGACGGCCCGCGGTTGGTACAGTCTAGTCAAATTACATTTCTTCTAAATGACTCAATAGATAAAGAAAACAATCTCACCCCTACGCTGACAGACAGGAGCCGCCA
The DNA here is from genome assembly GCA_034670405.1 of Hoplostethus atlanticus. Lineage (NCBI taxonomy): Eukaryota > Metazoa > Chordata > Actinopteri > Trachichthyiformes > Trachichthyidae > Hoplostethus > Hoplostethus atlanticus. Next base: position 2,132,484 of record JAXDDX010000061.1, read on the forward strand.
ACAGGTTTGAGTCAGAAAACAAAAAGTAGTGCAAGGTGCCAGAGTTCAGAACAGACATGTCAGGTGTAACATGACATCTAAAGAGACAAACACTTCTCGGAGAGGCCGCGGACAGACGGACAGACTTAGATAAATATGAAGGAGAGATGAGAAGAGGGAGGTGATGCTGAGTGACAAATGATAAGATGCATCCTGCTCAGCCTGCCCACTGACGCATGTCTCTCCACTCAGCGCCTCACTCGTCTCTCTCTCTCTCTTTCTCACCCTTTCTTCACTTTCCTTTCCCTCTTTTCTGTCAGCAGTCCGTTTTAAATGAAGCCGCCCGCTCCTTGAAACTGAACCGCCTCCCTGTCAGCGCGCCGCAACATTTTGACAGAACATTGGCCTCCGCTGTCAGAGGGGCTGTATATCTGCTGTGAACTCCAAAGACACGACAGGCTATGAGAAACTCCGAGTTGCTGCTGTGCCAAAGCCAAAGGAATGTCGGACATTTCCTTTTTTAACAACCCCCACGGCCGAGAATAAACAAGCATGCAACATTAAAGGATGTATAATTTCTATCCGTCTATTTATTTGTTCTCCGTGATCAAACTGGTTGGTGCAGCTAGAGATGGTTAGACCAGGCTTAGTGCATGAAGTGAGCTTTTTATCTGAATGGACCGATGGGAGTTACCAGCTCACAGCATGACGTGCATCCATCTGAAGGGAGAAGCCGATAGCATTTTGCACAGAGCAGAAACGATGAGACTGTTACAAGACGCTTAAAGTCCCGAGGCACTTTATTGTAGATGGGAAGTTTTCGCTTTACTTCTTTCACTTTTTAGAAATCAAGCGTTTGTAAAATTTGAGAAATGATTTTTTGTGCTTCCAAAATGTTTTGTATCCATTTTGGGGGAACAAACTGTTACCTGAAATTCACCAGTCAGTATTTCAGAAATACAAATGATTATAGCCTCAAAACTTTTAAGCAAAAGTCTCATAAAAGTCACAGTAGTCCATCATTCTCTACTTTTATGCCAACAATCATTTTTTTCGGAACAAACCTTTTTCAAATTGAAATCCAAGATGAAATCCATTTCTTCATGAGGCCCCTGATATCTGTAACTTAATTTAAAGTAAATAAGTAAAATGACACAGAAAAGGACGATTCCTTATTATTTATATTGTACTTGAATGATCAGAATGATCAGCATTTGAAACCAAAGTCAGTTCGATTGGATTTCAAAAAAATAATTTTAAAAAAAGCACCTTACAGCGCTGACAAAACATTTTATCTAGCACTACTAGTATGTTTCTCACTGACAACGGAAGGTAGGACGACCCTGGTGCTGCAGTCCTGGACTTTTTGGAAACCAGAGAGGCCTTGCAGGACAATAATGCTCTGAACCCGCCCGTGGAGGATCAGACCCTCAGGACCGACGAGATTTGAACTAAATTGCGTTAATGTACGTGGAAAGAGTTGGCTGGGTGGAAGTTGATTTAAAAAACAACAACATGTTTTAGCAAGTGAAGGCGTATCACCAGGCCTAGTGCTCTAGATGCTGTGCCACTTGAAGGGCCCCCAGCTCCTCGCGCCTCCTCTTTAAAGACCATATCAGCATGTTCTCTTGTGACCAGAGGGTTTGTTTTTGTTTATTTGTTTGTTTTTTCTCATGGGATCCATGTTCAGCTTCCTGTACGCTTTGTTGATGTCATACATTACAGTTGTATTAGCTGATTCTGCAATTTTTTAATATGCTAAAAATCCATATTGACCTTATTATTATTATCATATTGTTATTACTGTAAGGGGAATTTAACCCAATAAGAAGACTGTGTCTGCACTGATATCTTATTAAAGCATACTGATCTACCCTCTCCATGTCGTGGCTTGTGGTTATTTATGACCAAAGATCAAATGTCACTTCTAGGCGCCAGAATGACATATTTCCGTGTGTGTGTGTGTGTGTGTGTGTTTGTGTGTGTGTGTGTTGCTGCAAACCAGCTCTCATATTTTACCTTTCTCACATCATTCATCCTGATGACAGAGAGAGAGAGAGTGTTTACCAGATAGTTATGTGTGTGTCAGCAGGTGAGAGCATGTGCTTACTAGTTGTTGCTTTGGCATAAAGGACACACACACACACACACACACACACTAATTTACTTGTGCAAACACTGTTATCTGTGTGTGTGTGTGTGTGTGTGTGAGAGAGAGAGAGAGAGAGAGAGAGAGAGAGAGAGAGAGAGAGAGAGAGAGAGAGAGAGAGAGAGAGAGAGAGAGAGAGAGAGAGAGAGAGAGAGAGAGAGAGAGAGAGAGCAGGTCCAAAGTGTTTAGCAGCTTCAGACATGTTAATTGAAGAACATTCCATTATAGTGTGTTCTCTCTCTCTCTCTCTCTCTCTCTCTCTCTCTCTCTCTCTCTCTCTCTCTCTCTCTCTCTCTCTCTCCCCCTCCCTCCCCATCCAGTGCCAATAACCACAGAACAGCCATAAAAGGAGGAAAGGGAGTTGGGTTGGGTTACAATCAGAGCACAGTAAAATCTCACATATGGAGACTGAATGTCGTTCCCAGTTACCAGTTCATCTTATCTCTACTGTTATTTATGTCTTTAATCAGAGCGTTGTCAAAACTCATATGCACTAATCTGCACCTGGACCTGGCAGGCTTGATGTGGGAAGCCAAGGGAATATTTTTAGTCTCACAAGGTGGCAGGCAGGGCGCTTGACTGATGGGTTGACAGGGTAATGTGTTGTTCTACAGGAGGTTGTGCCATCCCTCTACTTTATTACTATTAAAATAAGACAGGCATGTAGGACAGAACAAAGAGAAATATGCTGGCACAGCAGGAGCTGAAATTTATGGGATGTCTGCTGCTTTTTGATAGAAAAGTGGTCGTGTGAAGGAGTGGAGATATGAGTAGGGGGCGGTGGGGCGGGGCAAAGGTCACGAGTGGGATTCAAACCCAAGACGTCTTGAGTGTGTTCAGCCAACTTGGACCGGCAATGAACAAACTGCATTTTCACCATGGAGAAATGTGTGTTTTTCACCGTGCATCACATAAGTACCCCAGTAAACGATCTGCTTCTCCTCACCAAGAGCACGGCGCTTTGAAACTCTGAAATGCAACTTCAAGGCATGTTTTCCTCCACTCAGAAATTGGCTGCAAAATGTTGCTGCTGTCATGGAATCCGTCCCGCTTCCCCCGACAACATGTTTCAAAGCCTCAACTCCACCTTTGTTATTGTGCCTGATGTTTTTGTTTTGGGTTGTGATGCATATCCTCCGCTAGCCCCGGACAGACGGCCAGATAGGCACAATTAGGCACAGAAAGACAGACAGACGGAGACTTACTGTTTCCTATCTCAGCACCCTGCTGGCTTTCCTTCTAGTCATCTAATCGGGGTCGACTTTACACCTGGGATGTGATTCCCCGGTACGCTGGGTCCTGGTGAAACAGGACTGACCACCGCTGTCCTGTCTCACAGCTGTCCAACCAGGTTTTCATGTTTGGGACTTTTCAGGAAGCTGCATCGTATGAGGGAGACCTGCATCGCCTCAGTTTGCCAGAACAAACTGAATGAAAACTAGAAAACTTTATCCAAAAACACAAAATTCAAAGCATAAACGTGAAAACCAAACAGTGTTAAACTCAGATTCAGTGTCAGAGAGGCTTGGACAGTCAGAGCATTCAGGGCAAGATCAGACAAAGACTCCTGTGGTGTGATCCAGCTAGTGGAGACAGGCCTGGTCCAGGACTGATCCAGACCTCATCCAGACCTGATCCAGGACGCCTGGCTGTACAATGCCCTGATTTCCCAATTTCTTTCTTTTCATTGATAATGATAAATGATTAATAAATATTTCTCATCAAATGATAAATTGATGAGAATATGAGAGCTCATCACTTCTCGCTATATTGGATCCTGACACTGGAAAATAACAAACTAACCGAAAAGGTTGAGCTGTGAAAATACTCGTTCTCTTGTTTTGTTTTTCCAGAGGATGTTATTGTGATTTTAGGTCGTCCGATGCCAAAGAGGAGAGATCTTACTGCAAATACCCGACTGGTCCCAGCCGCCGGGTATTTATCAGCCAAAACACAGAAGTACAGAGTTTCTTCCTTCCTCTGCCAAGACTGGAGCCCAAAATGGGCACACACACACACACACACACACACACACACACACACACACACACGTTTGCTCAGTGTGTATATGGATATAAACACGTGCACAAATTCATAGAGAAATGCCTAAAAAAACACCATTGACGCATTCATGTGCCTGCTCTCTCTCCCTCTCTCTCTCTCTCTCTCTCACACACACACACACACTTGTGTCCAGAAGTCCTTTGTTCTAGCAGTCTCCGAGCCTTTTGTCTCCTTCAGGTGGGGAGTAAGGAAAACAGGCTGGAAGGTAAAATGGGAGGAACAGGCGTTTCAGGCTAATCGACTTCCTCTTGATTCAGGTTTCCACAGCGGGTCTTTATCCAGCATCTGGCGCTGAACAATTCACATCAGATGAAAACCGTTCAAAATCTCAAAGACTTTTGGAGTTGGCTCCCGTTAGCGGCCATCAACATTCCCACAAGATGGTTGGCACCGAGAGGCACGGCCTTTGTTACTCACATGTTGAGGGCATAATATTTGATTATCATCTTATTGGATGATTTATTATGTAAGTAATCAGTTTATGTTCATGACGGGCTTCTAAATCATTTACTGATGTTAACATGTTCATTTATTTCTTATAGAAATGAGCGACCAGGGAAACTCGGCCGATGTGTGCATGGAGAGAAAACCTGTCCACGGCTGAACTGTTGATGATCATGGGCTGTCAACAGCTAATCTGATTCATGAGCTTCCTTGTTTGTCTGCCAATATAGTTTTGTTTTTATTACAACTATTCAAAGCTTCCCAGTTCTCTCACAACTTTAATGTGAAAGAGAAATGAACGTGTCAAAAGCGACGGAACGGTGGCCTTCATCGTTGATACGAGCTCTGAAGCCGTTTTATTGATGTTTTTTTTCTGTTTATTTTTGATTAATGTTACCTAGTTAGCCGAGTTGGTGTGTTAACTCCTTAAAGTGATGCAACGTTATAATACCAGAGCGTCAAATAATACACGATTTCTCTGTTCAAGACATTGTAGCTGCATGAGACCACCACATAGATGCAATGGAAGACTCTCACAGCGACCCATCACCCGCTCATGAGACATTATGAGACAATATCAGGAAAACACCTTTGTGTGTCCTGCAGTCCGTATGCACCCACTAACCTTTGAATTAGAAGGATGAGGTGTATCAACCAAAGCAATAAATTGGCCTAATTTGGTCATTAATCAGTCTATGATGAATCACAGTATAATGTGAGATGTGTGCACGTACACACACACAGACACACACACATCTCAATTTGGGAGTGGGAACATTGTGTAAGCTGGCAGCGGCGTTCCACTCTGTTGAAAAACAAGAAAAGCTATTCAGAGACACACTGTCTCACAGACTCCTCCTAATTAGTCTGGTGGGTTCGGTGTGCTGCATTCTGCTGCACCTTCCTGCAGGTTGTCCAATATCTGATGTGAACTTACTTATGTGGACTGTGTGCAAAAAGATAAAGATTTAAACTGCACTAAGCTGAACTACTACTGCACATTTCACTTTTTGCACATTTTCACTTTTTTGCACATTATTATTACGATTATTTATTTATTTTATTTTTTTGCACTGAGCATTTGTATATGTTTTGCAGAGAAATAGCATATATCTTTTTTATTTTTTAACTTTATTTAACTTTATTATCCCTACTTATCTTAGTTGTGTCATTCTATGTTGTTGTTCTATGTTACTTGGCTGCTGTGACTAAGAAATCTCCCCTCAGGGATTAATAAAGTACCTACCTACCCTACCTACCTGTTGCACTTTGGCACTTTGTCAGTTTGAAGGACTTCATCGCCCAGAAATCATCTAATGAAATCAAGCGTGACTAAACTGTTATTCCTCAGACCTAAATTTTCTCATTTTAGTGGCTAGTATTGTTGAAGACGGCGAAACAAAATCTTTCGTACCTCCCTGCTGTTACGCACCACATTTCGCGCTTTGATTCGTCACTTTCTGTATGCTGAGAAGATTTTTCATCAGTGACCACACCCACACAATATGATGGATGTATTTTTCGATAAAAATCTTTCCCTTAAAAGAATCATCGTTAGAGATTGCAGCCAAATGAAGCCATGCTCATAATCACGTCTGGCTCTGGGCTGTATACCTGCACCAGTGATCTGTTGGTCGTGAAAAGCATCATCACACAGTTAGTCCAGTGGTTGAGCCTCCACAGGCCGAGGACCGAACCCTGCCAGAGCTTTTTCTCCTGTATTTCCACTTCTTCATTTCCCTCACTTATTTCCAAACGTCTAAATCAAAATATTAAAGGTCACTGGACTGCCCACTTTCCTGTTTACAAAAAGAGGATCAGAAAGAAAACATTAGAAACATCCACTCTGCCAGGTTGCAACTCCAAAGGAAAATAAAATAAATAATGGCCCCTTTCCAGAAAAAAATAATTTCAATAAATAAACCAGAAAAGGTTTCATTTTCTGAAGAAAGTTAGTGTGCTTGCTTCAGGTTGAAAATGTTTTTAAAAATAGTTGAATTAGTCAGAATCAAATCAAATCAAATCAAATCACATTTATTTGTATAGCCCTTAATCTCCGTTACAGTCTCAAAGGGCTTCACAGTGCCCAACATGTGAAACAATAAATGGTTAGTACACGACATCCCCCAGCCTTGGACCAACAGAGGACAAGGAAAAACTCTCAAAAAAAAACTTTTAAGAAAAGAAAGGTAATGTGTTAAGAAATAGTACTAGCAGTAGTAGTAGTAGCAGCAGAGGTTGTAGTAGTGGTACCATTTTGAGGTGGAATAGATGTTGATGCGCCAAAATAAAAGTCTCAGTCGTCCAGAGCTGCAAATTGCATTTTGTGAAATCAGGATTTTTTGATTTTTTAATATGATTTTTTACTGTGCCGTAATATTATATAATAAATATTTCGCGCTTGTTTGCATTGATGCTGGACCCAGACACTTCCTGCTCATCCCCGTCTGTGAAATGCTACTGAGAACTGGGAGAGACGGGGATGAGGACAGGAGTGGAAAAAAATAGTCTGCAGTCGCATCCTGTGAGTTGACCCGTCTATCCCTCTGTCCAGCGGTCCAACTGTCCTGTGGGACCTCAACAGGTCTCAAGGCAGTTGTCTGATAAGCTGATCCAGAGACAGCTTGTTTACGTTCCGGTCCAATCCCAGGGCACTAGGCTGCTCCGATAGGGGCTGACCCCAGTACAGCTAGAATCTCACTGTAAACAAACATCCTAGTTTCCCATGTTAGCCATGCTGGGTGAACGCCAACATGAAAATACAGAGAGAGAGAGAGATTGTGTTTTCTTTCATCAATATCAAAATGTTTTTCTTATATTTTTCGCCACATGTTTCGCTTTCATCTGACTTGATGGTTGTTAAGTCGTGATGGTTGTTGGGGAAAAAGTAGTAATGAAATTCATCACACAAATATTCTAAAACTGGAACTGAATGGCCTTCAGAGCTGCGTTTTCAATGTTGTGTTTTGAAACTGTTTTTAACGTGATAATAATAGGAGAAAGGAGAAAGGACAACCTGGTTTGATTTATTCCACAAATAGTTCAGTAAAATAGTTTTTTTAAATCACAAACACAAAACATCATAGATTATATAAACGAAACACAGCAGCATTGTAACTTTAAACATCACATAAACACAGTTATGAAAAGAATATTTCTCCACCAGAGATGGAAAGCATCAGTCTAAGACCTGACCTGGGCAAGTGGTCCGACATGTAGGGCGCTGTTCACTCTGTAGGACTCTGTAGGATAAGGCATAAAGAAACAATCTTGGATACAAAGAACTAACACTCTGAGGCTGAGAGCCAGGCTATGCCCTGGGGAAGATTCAGAAGCAACTGAAAACAGCAGCCAGCTAGGACATCTCACAGCTGGACAGGAGTCTTCTTCTGTCAGTCGGTGATGGTGTGATGCTGGTGGCTGCATCGAGCCAGCAGGGTCAGCTGTTTAGTTTCTTTGAGGTGTAACAGTGTTGGTGTAATGCAGTTTCTGAACTGGTGTACGGGCCTTTCCCACCTTGTACCCTGTTGTTGTTCAGATTGATGTTGACTCTGGAAACCATGGATGAGTTATATGTAAACCTATGTGTAGCTGCAGTGGTTCTCAATCCAGTCCTCAAGCACCGCCTGTCCTGCAGGTTTTAGCTCCAGCTCTACTCGGGTACACCTGAACCAATTAGAGGCTTCACGTTTTCATGATAGCTTAATTGGTTCAGGTGTGCCTGAGTAGAGCTGGAGCTAAAACCTCCAGGACAGGGGGTCCTTGAGGACTGGATTGAGAACCACTGGTATAGTGGAAGCAGTGGAATCACAGTGAACATGCAGTGTGTATGAGATATCATGTGTCAGACCAAGCCAGATTTGCCAGACCGACAATTTGTTGAATCTGACTCTCCATCTATCCATTGTGCTCAATGGATAGATGGAGAGTCAGATCGTTCCCATATTTGTTTTCAATCTTTCAATCTTTCTGAAGGAATTCATGGGAAACACAATCCTTAACCAAATCGAGTCACTCTGGTCAGAATTGTGTTTTCAGCCATTGTCCTGAGCTGGGAGGCACAAAGACAAAGGGCTTACGCAATGATTACTCAGTCATGCTAGCTGTCAAACTGCAGCACTCAGTTTGGCCCAGTCAGGGAAGGCGCCAAAAATAGGCCTTTTGATGGGATGGAGGTCAATGATTATATTCTATCAAAATAGAGAAACAATAAATACATCTGAAGAGGACAGGATATCCTGTACAGATTGCAAATAAACAAATTCTTTCAAATAACACAATCATTGGTCAGGATGTACACAGAGATAGAGACAAAAGAGTTAGTTTTCTGTTCTTCCTCCTCCGTTATGTAAGTGCCGTGTGGGATAGGGATGGTATTGGTTTTGAAACCCTTCAGTTTGAGACGCCGCCAGACACATCTGGCTGGATCTCACAGGTTTCCTTGGTTGTTTTTCCACCAGAGACACTTTTTAACTTTTTAACAGCCAACATCCTGCAGTAACACACACAGGTTTCAGAACATTTTATTACTGGAAAGCTTTCAAAACTTTAAATTTCAATAGACTTTCAGAGGGAGAATAATCTTCTCTGATCCATCATAACTCAAAACGCTGGTGTGTTTTGCTGCAGTATTTACAAATGTAAAAACACCTTTGCAACATTAAAAGTACAGTACTGTGCAAAAGTCTTTTTTAATATAAATTTAGTTTTAGATGTTTATTTTTTGTTTTCTGCATTAGTATTTTACATTATTGCTCTTTATAGTAATTTTTTGATATTTAGAAACTTTTCATTTCATTACTTTTGAAAGCATCTTCGATTTACTGAATTTACATGTGCCTTTTGCACAGTACTGTACGTGTTGAGCCGTCACATACTGTCAGTCCTGTATCAAAATCTTCTAATACATTTCAGAGTGAAAAGGAAATGTCCTCAATCCACCAAATCAATGTTTTGAAATGTCTGAATGCACATCTTGTCAGTAGCAGAAAGAATGTCCAACTGAATGAGCTGAGCTGTAGTTCTCATAGTGATATAATCATTCTCTGCTGAGACTTTTTTCAGTTCAGTTCAGTTCTGCTCTATCTAGCCAATCTTTGCGTGGCCTTCTCAAGCGAAAAAACCTGCTTGACGTCAGACTTCACATCAGACACATCACAGCCTATAGCTACAGATAGCTTTCACTGACCTTTTGACCTTATGACTGTCTGCCTTTTAACCCCTCAACAACTTTCAGAGAACTTCCTGTGGGGAGGAAACACAGACAGACAGATGGTACAAGTGTCTGTGTGTGTGTGTGTGTGTGTGTGTGTGTGTGTGTGTGTGTCTGTCTGTCTGTGTGTGTTTAAGTGAAAGCCACAGACAGAGCACGCCATGGCTTCCAGGATGTAAACATGAGCTTTCTCATGAGAACATTGTCTCTCAAATCCTCAGATTTCAGGCTGTGTGTGTGTGTGTGTGTGTGTGTGTGTCACCCTGTTGATTTAAATTAAATATGATTTGAACAGACATACATTGTGTTGAACTGTTACTGTCTTTTAATGCTGTACTTGTACCAGACGTCGCCTTGAGCGGTAAATCTCACCACCGTGACATCTGAGACGAGACATCATTTCCACGTGTGGCTGCATCATCATCTAGTGGATGAAGACACTTACTGCAGTGGGGCTCTCTCTCTCTCTCTCTCTCTCTCTCTCTCTCTCTCTCCCTCCCGCATCGTCACAACATTAAACAATAATTCCCCTCACTCTCTCTCATACCTGCAGACAGATAGCCCCCCCCCCCAAAGCTGAAATGAAACCTACACCTTTGATTATAACCCAGTACACCAGATCATACAACTGCCCCATTTTTCTCTACATCCTAGTGATGGCTGAGTATCACACTGGGCCTTTGGACCCAGCTGCCGAATTGTGTTTTTTTTTGCCCTTTTGTCCTTTGTGTGTCTTATTGTCTTCCTACCTTTTAGCCTAGTTGTTATTTTTCTCACCTTATCTAGTTCTTCTCTTTTTCATTAAGTGCATTGAGTAGCATGAAAGGTGCTCTGAAATTAAAGTTGTTATTATTATTAAATGTGATTATATAAATGTATACATGTGTATTTTTATGTGATTATTATCACATATATATGTATATGAATGAATATGAATATGAATATAAATATGATCATATTTAGCTTTAAACTGTTTTATTCTCCAATGCTTAATGCTCTTGTGTCTGATGTGACATGGTGCTTTACTTGAGTTATCTAGTCACAACTCACCTTTTCCCCTTCATTGCTGTGCACCTACTGGGAATGTAGTTGTTGTACCTTTGCTATTTACAAAGGTGACAAGCTAGTTACTGACAAAACCACTTGTGGAAGAATTTATTGTATCTCGTGATTCTATTGTATCTTGTATCTATTATGTACTTTATGATTGAAGTTTTGAAACATGAACTGTTTAAAGTCCTCCTCTCTCACAGAACAGATTGTTCAAACTAACGATTAGCATGACCTTGTAGATGTTTAGAGACTAGCCCCCTGCCCTCCCGTTGCTTTATCATCTCAGATGGTTCTCAGAGTACCGGCATACCCTACCTTGTGTGTGTACCTCTCTCCTGAGCTCAGCTTTTTGTTAATAAATATACTTAAGTAAATCACGACTTGACTCTGAATCTTTAGTTAAACATTTTTATCCAACACCACTCTAGTAAATTTAGACAATGACTGATTCTGCTAACCAAAGGAAAACGTGTTAAACAAACTCTGCAGTTCAGTCCTGCACGATCCTGACTAAGCTGCAGGTGTTTTAGCAGAGAAGACATTGTTTTAGTATTTCTCATTAAACCTGTTGAAATACAAGATCCTCACTCGGTTTCCTGGGCAGGTGAGTCATTTCCTATTATTTCCATTTCAAATCAAATCAAACTTTTTTTATATAGCACATTTTGTACATTAAGATGCAATGCAATGCACTTCACATGAAATAAAAATAAGTGTACAGATTTAAAGTGGAGAAAGGTAAAAGATGAAAACTAATACAATAAAAGATTAAAAGAAGAGATACAAAGTGATTGAAATATGTTGTTAAGTCATCCACATTGCCTATTTATTGCAGGTTTTGTTGTCCAAAGCAGATCTACTTCTCTTTGCAGTTTGAGAATGAAGTTTGAGAATATTCTGGAGGAGATCGATGGTTTCGGCCGTTTTCAAATAGCCACCATCATAGTGCTCTGCGTCCCTCGAATAGTTCTGCCTTGTCACTTCTTGCTGAATAACTTCATTGCTGCGGTGCCTCCTCACCGCTGCAACATCAGCACCCTGGATGATGGCGGGGTCTTCAGAAACTTATCCCAGGAGAAGAGACTGGCTGTCAGCATTCCTGTGCAAGACGACGGGAGTCCAAGATCCTGTGAGATGTTTGCAGAGCCCCAGTTCCAGCTCCTATCCAATGTTTCAAATGGTACCAACTTGCCGACTGTTCAGTGTCAGAGTGGATGGGTTTATGATAACTCCACCGTCACCTCTACCCTGGCAACAGAGGTAAAAATGACTGAGATTATATTGGATTAAGTAGTAAATTCTGTATGCAACCCATAACCATCATCAGATACTTCACGTTGGATTTCCAGGTACTCTTCCAGACTTTGAGACAATCTGTTTGTATTTCAGTGAGAACCTAAATCGCTTTAGTGCATCATAAACTGTGAATTAATGACAGAGTTTAAGGTCACTGAGCAAAGTTCAAGACAGACGCAGTAGGAAGAAAATCCATCAAATTTCAAATCAGTGCTACAAAACTTTTACAAAAAGATTTTTGAGAACGATGTTAACATTGAAACTATATATACTGGCTGTTCTGCAACAACGGTTTGTCTGCAGCAAGCTACAATAACAGCATGAAGTATGAAGTATTTTTGATCCATGTGACATGAGATTTCACTGCATTGCCCAGAGAGATACTGTACTCTGGGATTATTTTGACTGACTTGTGACAATGCCTTGTTTGAGATATGTAAGCATACACTAGGACATATGAAACTCTTGAGATCATGGCCTTAAGTACATTTTTCTTCTGCGCTGCTCTTCTTATAGTGGGACCTCGTCTGTAATAGAAAAAGCATGAATAAAGCCATAGGCACAATCTTCTTCTTTGGAGTGATGATTGGCGCAATAGCTTTTGGAGCCCTCTGTGATAAGTATGTGTACATTTACCTCTTACACACTGCAACACTTGTCACATTGACATAAGATATAGTATTGCATTATGTGGTCCAGTGTGTTAAAGGCAAGATTGATAGGGTTGTCAGGGTTAAGCATTGATACCCATTGATTTTGTCAGGTTTTTTGTAGGAACATCTTCCTTTACACCTGAATAAAAATGTAGTATTTAGTGTTTTTAAGAAGCATTTAAAATATGCTTTACATGAGCCTTCAGTTGAAAGGAAAATATTCTGTCTATTACATGTCAGTCACAAATTCATCTTTATGGTTTAACTCTCTTCCCAGGTTTGGGAGGAAAAGCACTCTGATGGCGTCTTACATAATAGCTATTACATTTGGCTTCTCCAGTGCATTCGCAAACTCATACCTCCTGTTTGCAGTGTTGAGATTTCTCACTGGTTTTGGACTCACGGGAATCAGCATTATCACGATTGTTCTCAGTAAGTAGTTTACCACACCAAGCTGTGCAGAATTACATCACTGTCGTCCCTGATAAAGAAAGAAAGCCAAAACAACAGTTGAAATGAAATATTTGTTTGACCAGGCCCCTTTCTTGCATGTTGATAATGAAAACCATTTTCATTATCTCAGGGAGGCTCCTGGGTTGACAGACTGAATGTTTTGTGATGTCAAATACCAAACAAACAAAAAACAAAATGAAACCCAAGTGTAAAATGCAAAGTCTCCATTTACACAGAATAAAAAGTCTATCTTTTGATCCAGTTTTTCCCCCTTACTCTCCAAGGCATCGAGTGGGTCGATGTTAAGCACAGAGCCTTCATAGGTGTGATGGGCAGCATGGCCTGGTCAGGTGGGCAACATGCTGCTGGCAGGCGTCGCCTATCTGGTGGATGACTGGCGGATGCTGATCATGACCGTTACCGCCCCTCTAGCTTGTGCGGTTTTGACTTGGTGGTAAGAGAACTACCTTTCATATCTCCATACAGTAGGATGATTGACAGCTATGTACTGTGATGTTCTTTTGGCTAATGTTGCCCTCTAGAAACAAAATGAGCTGCCCAACATTTGAAAGAAAATGACGCTTGCTTTTGCAAAATGATTGCTAGCATGAAAATAAAGCACATTATGTGTTGTTAGTGTAAGTTATCAGTCATATTAAGACTTTTGAGGGTGGAATCGTGTTTTTGAATTGTTGACAGATGAATTTCATGTAGTGACTTTTTCTCAAAATGGGATTAAAATGAGCTCCTAGTTAATGTGTCTCGTTGTGTTTCTTATAATCCAGGTGGATTCCAGAATCTGCCCGCTGGCTTTTAGCCAATGGTAAAGTAGAAAGGGCGCAGTTCTACCTTGACAAATGTGCTCGACTCAACAAGAGGCAGAAATTGTCATCCAAATTCAAATTGGAGGTAAGTTTCAATTTAGTGATACGTTTCTTCCTTTCAAATCAATTATATACGGCACTTTTTTTCCAGGGATAACCCTTTAATTTTCTTCATGTTATTTATGTAATTCATGTAATTCCACTACTCTCAAAGGCAAATCATTATAAATTTGTAATTGCAGCATTTGTGAGTGAAATTCCAACGTATGGGCTGTTTTTGTTCCAAAACAGAGTACTGGAAAGTGAGTTTTGAAAGCCTGCAATCTTTACACCTGGCAAACCTATCAACCCCCTCACACATATTTTATGGTACTTTTGTGCTGTGGACAGAAAGAAATGTTACTTTCCCCTTTAAGGTTCAGGTTAGAAACTAGACTGGCTGTGGCTGACTTCTTCTACCGATACACAGGCACTGTCCAGTATAGAGATGGAAAACCAGAACAAAAACTACTCTTACCTCAACCTAGTCAAGACCCCAAAGATGAGGCGATTATCTCTACTGACTGGGATTGTGTGGTAGGTATCCCCTCAGAAAACACCTATAATCAATAACTATACAATATAAATATCTTGTTCATTCCTCATGACATTTGCTCATTAGATTACAAAAAAAAAGATTATTTTTGTCCACAGATGTGATTTGTCAGTTTGGGCCAGATGTATAAGACAAAGTACCACACATGGGTTGGCTGTTCATTTGGCCTCTGCTGTGGAAACCAGACTGTTGATTTCTCAGTTTTATAGAGATAATATTTATACTTATTTACTCTGCAGGTACGGAGTAGCTTCAACATACTATGGAATCAGCCTGAACATAACTGGATTTGGGCTGAACATCCACCTCACCCACTTCATCTATGCTGCTATTGAAGTGCCCTCCAAGTTTATGATCTATTTCCTCCTCAACATCATTGGACGGAGAAAGTGCCAAGCAGGCACTCTTTTACTGACGGGAACCTGCATCGCTATAAACATCATCATTCCCAAAGGTTATATTAAATCACATCATATGTTTATGTGTTAAATGTGTCATACGCTGATATACTACAATGTTGTCATATTGTAAATGTACAAAAACCAAACTATATTTTCATTTCAATTCCATATTGATTGTAATGTTTTACTGACCTGAACAACAATCTTTATTTGGTGTTTTCTTGTTCTGTGTAGGTTTGTGGCATGTGCGTGCTGTTGTGGCCATTCTTGGGAAAGGCCTATCAGAAGCTTCCTTCACTACCGTCTTTCTATACACCACTGAGCTTTACCCCACAGTTGTAAGGTCAGTCACTGTCATGCATTTCCACAAAGTCATTGCATTGTACGTGAAATCTACCATTTAGGTTTTTATTGTTATATATTGTTTATTGCCGAAGGATGCTTTGTTATTTGAGTTCACAGCAGTGAGTTTAATGTGGATGACTAATACACAAAGATGCCAACAGCTCTTCCTTCATAAAGTATTTCACTATGTCATTTCCTCTGATCCACTGTCAACCCCACCCCCGACCCCATTCTCCTCTAGGCAAAACGGCATGGGCTACACCAGTTTCATGAGTCGTCTCGGTGTAGCGATAGCGCCACTCATTCTTCTCTTGGACGATGTGTGGGAACTTCTCCCGGAGGTCATCATCTGCTGCTTAGCCACCGTGTCTGGTCTCGTGTCTTTGCTGCTTCCAGAAACACTCAATGTCAGGCTGCCAGAGACGATAGAGGACATCGAACAGCCAAGGTAACAAGTGAATTCAAATGGAAAGAGTAACTAAACGGTATATGTTACTGCTGAGTATGTATTTACTCTACATGTACAGTGGAGGAAATAAGTATTTTCTTCCATTTGCGAATAATCACACCAACAGTTGTCTCCTTTTCACCAAGCTGCTTGCCGATGGTCTTGTAGCCCACTCCAGCCTTGTGCAGGTCTACAATCTTGTCCCTGACGTCCTTAGACAGATCTTTGGTCTTGCCCATGGTGGTGAGGTTGAAGATACAAAGTATGGTTCTTTGGACAGGTTTTGTGCATACACGTAACCAGTTGAGATTAGGAGTACTTTCTTAAACCGAGAGGAAAGCCGAGAGGACTAATCTGTGTGCCTCGTGGGCACATAACCCGTCTGTGGGAGCCAGAATTCTTGCTGGTCAGTAGGGGATCAAATACTTATTTCCCTTGATGAAATGCAAATCAACTTGTTATAACTGTTATTTAATGCGTTTTTCTGGATTTTTTTTGTTGATATTCTATCTCTCACTGTTCAAATAAACCTACCATTAAAATTATAGACCACTCATTTCTTTGTAAGTGGGCAAAATTGTGAAATCGGCAGGGGATCAAATATTTATTTCCCCTACTGTATTTTGAGGTTGTAAAAGTTCCAAAGAGATCAGTCCATCTCAAAATCAAGCTTTTTAAGAACAACTGACTATACCCGAAATTCAATAAATCCAATAATTTGCCGATTGTATCGATAACAGGCAAGTCCTCAGATATTATGTCTTAAGTAGTACTCCCTTGTCTGAGGCCAACTCATAGCTACGATTCTGATCAATTCCACGTGTGCAAAGAAAGTGATGTTTGGTCTAGTTTTGCAGAAATGACTATGGAGTTTAAGCATAAGAGTTATGTGCCACTGAATGTCAATGGCCAAGATTAACAGACTGAACAACTCACTGCTATATCCTTTTGTGTCGTTTCAGAAGAAATCCCATCTCTTCTCGCCCCGTGGAGAACACAGACATCATGCTGAGATCGCAGAGCACAACAGATTTACACTAGTGAAGAGATGAGAATGAGAAGGGTTTTGTTTCTGTGCTCATGGACGTCATACCATGTGTCTTAACTTGCTGTTGTGCATGTGAGAAACAGATACTAGATGTTGTGAGCACAGTGTGGAATAGCAAACCCTGTTCAGAAAAGGCCTGCTGCACTGAGAGAGCATCTCTTCTGTAATATTTGGAGGAAAACTCAGGTCAAAAACTTTGATGTTTGTGCAGTTTGTACGTAAGGATTTAAAGGTAATTTATTGATTGGAAACAGACTTAATTGGATACATTTGTCTTTATTATCCTAAATAACACTCCAATGTAGAAAATTTGATTGAATTTGTATGAACCTCCAGAATCTACAGGAAGAAAAGATTTAAAAATAGTGACACGACAAAGCGTGACTGAGTAGTATGACCATGTGAATGCACATGAAGGTGTGTGTGTCTGTGTGTGTGTTGTTAGGCTTATCACAGGGTATTTGCAAGTTCCCACGCTGTAATCCTGCAGGAGACGTACAACAACCATCTTCATAACCATGACAGCGATAAAGGCATAAACACGTATGGGTTCACATTCTGCCCACTGTCTTTACTGAACCTGAAAAAACTGAACAAATCAGTTATTATTGAATCATGGATTAAAGTATTCGGACAGTGGTGTAATATTACTTTTTGTGTTTTGAGTGACAGCTGTTTACTCTCACTGTTTAATTTCAGTAACGGGACCATAAACAATAAAGATAATTAAATTAAAGTAACTAACCATGAAACCTCAACATCAATTGAGTCAACTGAACATGCTATCATGCACTTTAGGAGATATCATAAAGAGAGAAAGACAATGATAGCTGAGCAGAAATAAAGTGGAATTAAGGAGGTCACTTTGAAACACATGTTGGAATCCACATAGAATTGAATTTGCCGCTCAAATTTCTATGTATTTTGAGAGAATACCCCCCGACAGGATCAATAAAGTATCTATCTATCTAGAATCTGGATTATGAGATTATAGGTGGCCCACACTCCGGAGCAGTAGGTGGCGGTAGTTAGAAGACAAGAAGAAGAGGAGACCGGAAGTACAGTGAAACTCTACTGGGTTGACATGTCTTCGACCCTGTTTTGACTCATGTGTTTCGACCTGGTTGTTTTAAAATGTCAGCCACCTAGCGTGTTTGTGTTTCATCCGGTTGGTGGACGTCAAAGCGAACCATATTCTTCATATTAGGAAGGTGAGGTAAGGGACAGCTCTGTCATTTAGCAGATTATTTTTGTCACCAATGCCAAATGCGACCGTTTTAACCTGCCCTTGGTCAGCGCGGCTAGCTAAATTACCGTTAATGCTAGCTTACGTGTGAACTTGGCTAACAAACGGCATTTACTTTACTAGGTGAAATAATTTAGTCTTTGCATAGACTAGATCTACAAAGGTGAATTTTGGCTCATAGTTTTCTGGTGGACCAATTTTGTAGCTTTGCTAACAACGCGGGTCTAGTTTATCCCCCGGCTCTAAGCTAACGTTAGGTCTCTCCAGGAGCACAATGTGAACTGGAGCTAACGTTAATGTTGGTAACCTTGCTAACTTGTATAAACATTGACGCAGAGGTGGAGTGTTTTAGATAGAAACCTGGCTTAAAGTCTGACTGTAACCATGATGCCCATGCAACGCAAGGCAATGCGAGCATTCATGTCAAGTTTCACCAGTGTCTATACCTGCCGCATAGATTCAATACTGCACAAAATACTTTATAAAAACAACAGTTTTCTCGTGGGGGATGGGGATGCCCGAAGCAAAGTCTTCTCAAATAGGGACCCCCAGTGTGATGAGTGATCTTTGAACATCCTTGGCATGAAAAACTTTGAGAAACTCTGGCCTGACCTGTTCAGGTTCACAGAAATGGTATGAGCAATGCAACCAGCATCACTGTTTTCACTCAACTTATTGTGCTGTGCCGTTCCAGAAACAACTCGCTACCATGTTCCTCACCTTGGCCCTGCTGAGGAAAGGCATCCCGGGGAAGCAGTGGATCGGAAAGTACCGCCGTCCACGACCCGTTACGTGGCAGATGAAACGCAACATGGTGAAGCATCTGGAGCGCGAGGCCGAGAACGAGTACTGGATCAGTCGGCCGTACATGAGCGCGGACCAGGAATTTGGTCACGCCGCAGAACGTAGAACCCAGGCTTGGCTCAAGATCAAGGAGAGCAAATTCTCAAAATTTCCCGAACACAAGTACATAACGGACCACCTGAATCACCTGAACACCACCAAGAAGTGGTCAAGTTAACACGAGGAACGAAATGGCTCTCTTGTTGAGACTGTACAGACTGTCGTTGCAATGCTGTATTTCCTTTGTCATGGAAATCTAACTTGTCTGTGTATGTGGACAAGCTGTGTTTGGTGTGTAGATGGTTGTGTTGTGGGTCTGTGTATCTGCACTGGAAAACTATCCTGATGAGTTATGAACCACAGTCGACTGTCTTTTGATTCCATCTGTGTCACTCTTAAAAGTAATCAGTAAACCTTTAATTTGTGGTTCTGTGTGACTGAGACTAAATCCGTCTGGCATCACAGTAGGAATGTAAACACTGTATATTTACTACTGTTCCTTGATAAAACATGTTTAACAAATTCTACCTGATATGTGGATACTTCTTTTAGAACTCATTAACAATATAAGCTTTCAAGTTGAGAAAATTAAGGTTTCCCACCGGTCATGGAAATTGTGGAATATCATGTAATCTTGATGTGTATTCCAGACAGGGAAAGTCAGGGAGTTTGATCATTTCTCTGGGGAGGTCAGGAAATTTTATTTTTAAATGGGTCATTTCACAGGAATATACAATATATTTTTCTACTTGTTTCACACATTCATAGCATTAGAGAGCAGTTCTGCATTGCATTAGAGATCTGTTTTTCTCCACATTCCATCCAGATTTTAACATCCATCACTGATGTAACATTCTTTGGAAGTGTTAATAAGTAATCAAATACATGATTTGAATGAAAATAGGTGTAACTGACTGTTGAAAATGCTAACTTTAAACCAAAAGAAGACTTTAATAGAGATATTCTGCTATAAATTACTGTAGCCATCTCTTAGTAATACGTATTCCTTGTACTATTTAGGATGAGGGTCTATGTAGAAACCCAGCTTGGATGTGTTTAACCTTTATTTGTATAATACTGAGTTTTCTCTTCCTGTATAATAATTTTTAAAATTCTTAAAACTCTTGTGAATTGTCGGTTTGCTTTGTGGGTAGAATTACTGGTAGATGTAGAGACACTGGAGGCAAAACGTTTCTCACAAAACCTGAACAGATGGACAGTTCTCTTCCTTCAGTATCGCCAAGATGGCTGCCATGGAACTTTCATAATGTTGCCATGGAAACAAGCATTCCTTCCTGTGAGGACAGTTCACCTTTTCCAAGACTATTCCATGACATAGCACAATTTCCATGACCAATATTTGTCAGAGTCTAGGTTTCAAATATCAAATGTCAGTTGAATATCAACTATCACTGAGGGCCGATACTATCAGGACATTTCTGATTTATTCCTCAAAGGGAAGTGGATCAACAAGCAGCCAAGCTTCATATTAAACATTTCACTGGTTGGGAGCAACACATTTCCATGACATTTGAAAAAATATATTCACATTCCATTTTCCATAACTTCACATGCCTGGAAAACAACCTTTCCATGACTTTCAGGTTTTCCATGTCTATAGGAACCCTACACCTGGCCTCTAGCGCCCCTCTGAGGGCAGTAACAGGAATAGATTGAGCTCAATTTGAAAGGGCGCAATAATATGTCTGGAGACACCTGCAGCATTCAAGAACCACAACAGGACCTAGTTCTTTAGATGTTTAAAAACTTTATTAGTCGTGCCATGCACACATTCATGGCAACCAGCATTGGCAGACATGGTAAACTTGATAAACTTGGCAGAGCAAAACAAATCAAGCTATAAACAAAATAAAGGTATTACATGTGGCAGTGTTCACAATTCACAGAGCATCATGTTAGCATACTGCTAGCCACAAGCTAACAAGGTTTCTGCTACCATTGAGAATTGATAACATTGGTAAACATTGTGACTAGCGCCTGGTGAAGGAAAATGTAATCTGTGGGCCACTGGTGCAGTCAGGTCACTAAATTCACTCAATCCACAAAACTTTTGTCTGGCACATTTGTGTCACAATTTGTGCTTGCATGTACTGTACAGAACAGTTTCTTGTTTGAAATGGTTGAATTGAACTGCCCTTAACTGTTGGACCAATTCTTGGCAAAGGATTCCAGGTTGATGCAAAGTTGCGTTCTTAACATTTTATCGTCTTGACAGCAAACATGGCCAAACATGTAAAACTCAACACAACTGACGTGACAGACTAACCAGAAAACGTTTTAGATCTGGTTCAAATTTTAAAATTTAGACCAACATACAGTACAGGGAACCTAAACTATACTTTTGAACAGTCGTGACCGCACCACGGCGATTTCAGATTACACTTCTGCATACTTTAAAATAGACAGTGCAGCGATATCTTTACAACAGGTTAAAACCTAAAATAGTCACATAAATACAAACAGAAAGTCAGTGCAAACAAAGCCAGGAACGGTGGATAAAACAACAATGCATTTGACAAATGACAATGGGATTGGCAACAACCAGATAGAGAGACAGCCTTGGCAGATTTTGTTTCTCTTATTTTTTCTTCAGCTGCCATTTGTCACATTGCAGTGAAAAGGTTTCTGTCAGCATCAAAATGTTCCTTCTATCCAGTCAGGCGTCAGGGAGAGCAGGGAGACAACAGTGGCGGGTGATACGAACATGCAATTTTCTTATTCAGTGTCATTCTATGAGTGAATGAGATTTAGAATACAGACAGCAAAATAAAAAGAGTGTTGCTCTGTGTTCAGATCACTAGCAACCACATTGCTGTGTTACTGCCCAGTGGCTGATTTGAGCAGACTCATTGGCTAATGTAGCATCAATGGTTTTGGCAGGGAATATAACACCACTAATAATTGGCTGCTGCCAGTTGAGTCGCCGTTCAGAAGTTCAACTACAGCAATATCGGTCAATGACTGGACTTCCAGCGACTGGTTTCTCTGGTTAGTTTTCTCCCTGCTCTCCCCTAGTGGAGTGTTTTTGATCTCATGACTGGTCATAAGTATCGGCCTACACACTGGTCTACTCCTCTATTTTGGTCTACAACTACAGTACCGCTGCCCTAAGCAGTTCTGACTGCAACTAGAAAGGAGAACATGAACTGTTTACATCCACACAGTATTCTGGAGAACAGCTCATATCCCAGTTAGTTGGGCATCCTCATACCTTCATAGTGTACACATACATCAACAGTGTACAACTGGAACCGAGACTTGGTTCCATTGTTTCCAGAGCAAAACATGTTTGCCTTATCAATTCCTGTTATCGATTTACATTTTTCCCCTGCTCTCTATTTCGTTTGTGAAATTAAAACCTCCTTGACAGAGAAATAAAAAAATACGCATTTTGTTACATTCAAGAACAAGCAGAACTGTGAATCAATAACAAGAATCAATATGGCAAATGGTTTTTGATTAGTCGGCTGTAATGAACACATTTCTCCCCAAGACACACACACACCTTCAGACTAGTACTACTGTGTATGTGTCTGATACATACACACACACACACACACACACACACTCAAGAACACTATATATATCTTCACTATATATACACACACACGTTAAAACCTCAGTCACACACAATCTACAGTTGTGTGTTCAGTTTTGGAGTCAAATGGATGGAGAGGAACCATAAAATAGTATAAACAGTTAAATGAGCAATTTGAACTTAAAATTCGTTGTAATTTGAGACTGACAGCAGAATCTCCTCTCAACCCCACCGATCATTACAAACCAACAGGATAAGACATACACGCCTCAGCATTCAGTAAAACGTCAGGATATCCAAAGGTAACTCACTCATCATCACAGCTCATCTGTAGGATTGAAAATGTTTAAAAGTGCAAACTAAGAAGTCTTACACCCTGAACCTTAATGGTATAGTGATGTTCATATAAACACACTCAGTCATGTCCAGACTCACAAGGGGTTTCTCTCAAGAAGATTGTGAAAGGATCGTATGCTTTCTCAAACAGGGACCCAAGTGAGAAATGTTGTGCCTTGAAACTCAATAAATCTAGTAATCGTTCTCCAACCCAGGCTCATGTTGGGGCCCATCACAAACAATACAACCAATATACATGTGTATGTACTGTATTTCTACAGTTGTAACATAGTATATTGTGATATCTGACAATATGTAGACTGAGTGGGTTTCAACACAAAACAAATGGAGGTTCAGAAGTTTGCATGAAATAAATATTATTTAAAAAGGTTTGTAATGTTTTTTTCTTGGCTGCAATTCAGGACAAACCCTTTGTAGACAAAAGGAGCAGCAAATCATCAGCAAATCATATAGCACATAACTATTTAAATACTTAAAGAACATTATGTGTTAAATCATAGAGTATTTAACTATGTCAGTACTAACACAACAGCAGCCAACTACTCTATCCATAAACAGAGTCTTATGATTAAAACTACAATCATCAATCAATCAATCAATCAGTCAAGGAAATTGTTGAGGCCATGATACCTTAGCGACATTTTGAGGTAATATAGACGGACAGTTTTACCAACAAATATGGCCAACATAACCCTTTTGCTCCTCACGGTGCATTATGTCATCCATAAAGAATTGGTTTCATTTACTAAACCCCATCCCTGCCTGTGTGCATTGTATAAGTACGTAGGCCTTTTATCTGTGACCTTTGCAATCAATCAAGAGAAAATAATCAAAAGGTGCACTTGATTGAGAGGAACCAGAAGTTGAAGACGTCATCTGTGAGATCAGATGAATCAAGCGCACCTTATTAGATCTTTGCCGAGATTTAGGTTTGCGGAAAAGTCAACTGCAATTCGTTGACAACATTGTGATGTTTTGGAGATGAGCAAGAAGAGGGGCTGGAAAATGGGGAAAAAAAGTCAATATTGATAAGAAAAAAATACTGTTAAAATATAGTTCAGTATCATTTCCTTAAAATGTCACCTGTCTATCATGGCCTGTATGTCAAAACCTTTCTTGAACTGACTGAACAGACGTCGCTGGTCGTCTTCTAGTCTCTCTACAACTGTGACGGCTGAGATTCTCTCTCAGAGGGGGCGCTGTGATCTTGCTCTGACCCCTCCTCTTCCTCGCCCTGGACCAGTTCTTCCTCCTCCTGCTGCTCCTGCTGCTGCTCCTGCTGCTGCTCCTGCTGCTGCTGCTCCTGCTGCATCTCCTCTGATTGGCTCTCTCTCTCCACTTCTTCAATAGGACCGCCCTCTTCCCCCGTCTCTTTCTCATCTGAAGAGAAGACACATGTATTAACCAGGACAAGCAGGAAAGGAGAGAAAGAGACAGAAATGGAGGACAACAAGCAGAGAAGAGAGAGTAGAAAGGAAGACAGAGAGAGACAGTACACCAAATATGATTGGCTGTTGAGAGTTCAAATCAATGGTAAATTCAAATCAATCAGCAGCATACTCTACTCTAGCTAAGGATTAAAGTTAAATCTGTGATTGAGAGTTGATTTAACAGCAGCATGCTGGCCCAGGAGGAGTAGAGAAGGTAGGGCTGCTGTAACATCCCTTAAATCTCCCTCCTCCCACCCAGTATCACTGAGCCTCAACAGGCTCAGTCAAGTGTCAAATTCTGTCTGACTGTTTTGAACACAACCACGGGACCCAGCTTAATTTACACAGACAAACACTTTTCAGCACCAAACCCAACCCCAGAGGCTCTGGTCTCACACCGGTTATAGATACAGAATCAGAATATAACAGTTCTTCTAATGATTAGTTTGCACCACTGTGGATCTAAACAATTAGATTCAATCAAAAGCACCATCAGTCCCACATTACAAGATTCATGCCATCATAGAACAAGTGATCATGACGGACTGGTTGACCAGACCAAAACAAATTACACCTAGTGTACAAAATATTAGGAACACTTGTTTTCTCCAGGAAGTAATCTGACGGGGTGAAAGCTCTGATACTTTAGCTATTTCATCCACTAAATCGACTTGTGATGACTCAATGAAAAATGGAAACTTTTAAGCTTTGAGACAGTGGAGATATGGACTGTGCCGAAGGGGTGTAACACAGTAGAAGGAAGGTGGTCCTAATATTTTGTACACTCACCGTAGACCAGATCTGGGTCAAATAATTCTTAGAATTTGGGTGGGGCTGAATTGCATCAGGACAACCACAGCAGCATACTAGCATAATAAATATTTCCTGTGATTTTATAAACTTTGTGGAACCCATTGTAACGCCCTAAGTGGGATAAAACAACCCAGAAAATGTATTTGCAATTTTAAACATTCAACCCAGGTCTGGTTTCAATTGCTGAAACACGTCGATGTTTAGTGTGGGGCAGCAATCTGTGCTAGGCATCGGCTGCAATCTGTAATGTTGATTCTACAGCAAAGAGATTTTACATATTTGGGGGATAATCAGGTCTATCAAATGACATCAATTCAAATGAAACCAAATCAGACAATGCAGGGAGAGAGGGGCTGGGGAACCTGGGTTCTGCAGAGGTTGTTTCTGAGGGTTCTCTGGGTTCTGCCAGGTCTGGAAACTGGAGAAACTGTGGACCGAACTCCATGGAGCCAGAGCCTTGGCTAGAGGCAGAATCACACTGTTAAACCCACTTGTCATGGTAATGCTAAATATGCTCAGATGTGCTACAGAGGAAATGTACTGAAGAAAAAATGTTTTCATTGTTTGAATGGTTGAATACGCCCATAGAATACTGCTAAGGCTGTTGTGACAACTTGTTATTGTCACTTTGAATGAAAGTCAATATCTCACATGAACATTTCTAAAGCCCTTTGAGGGACACCCACTCATCCCTGAAGACTGGACTTCAATTATGCTACCTGTCAACTTTTAAAATGTAATTTCCCATGTTTCCAAAGGTAAAGGTAACAAGGACATTTTTTTACATTTGAGGCATTTAGCTGACAGTCCCCAAGGTAGCACCTTCATTGTGCTGTAGCTACATCTGGCATATAGATATGAGATTTGGTGGATGGCATACATTTTTAGCATATACCCAATTAAGCTACACAGGACCACACATTATATTGTCACTTTATTCATTCATTTATTCATGTCTACTGATATTTTATGGGATTGAGTTTCATGAAAAAACGTTTCTTGCAATTAAATTGGGTTAAATTTCATGTGCAATGGTGGCCTAACAAATTGCATCTGTGCATTCTGGGAATGTGGCCATTCTGGCATGGTTGAGATAGTTTCACCTCTGCTGACTCTAAGCTCATTTGCAACTACAAAGAGATAAAATGTTGGCATCATCAAGGATAGGAATTTAAAAAAATCAAACAAACAAATGAAAAAGGTCAAATGGAATACTGTACTAAGAAGCACATGACACAGGTAGTTAGGACATAGAGCAAGTTACATAGAACAGTGTGTGTGTGTGTGTGTGTGTGTGTGTGTGTGTGTGTGTGTGTGTGTGTGTGTGTGTGTGTGTGT
Organism: Hoplostethus atlanticus; assembly: GCA_034670405.1. Classification (NCBI taxonomy): domain Eukaryota; kingdom Metazoa; phylum Chordata; class Actinopteri; order Trachichthyiformes; family Trachichthyidae; genus Hoplostethus; species Hoplostethus atlanticus. Next base: position 2,159,034 of record JAXDDX010000061.1, read on the forward strand.
GTGTGTGTGGACTCAAGTTCAGTCTCGGTCTCAAGTCAAGTCTGAACATTTCCAAAGTTCCCATCTTGTCTCAGAATCAGATCAATTCTTACTTTCGGTCTCATCTCAGATGCAATTCTGCCCAAGACTATTGCAATCAATCTCAGATTTATATAAAAATCCTCTGAGCAACGTGGTATATTCTGATAATAAACACAGCTTTACCCACCATTTTGACATTGGATTTGCCAACTATTTTAGTACTGGTGTTAATTAGGACTCTACTCCCTCTGTCATCGGTCTTGACTTGGACATAACCCCGCTCTAGTCTTGGTCTCGACTGATTTAAGTAGGCCAGGTCTTGGTCTGTCTCGGATTTACCCTAGGTGGTCTTGACTACAGCCTGTGTGTGTGTGTTTGTGCTATCAGTTTCAGTACCTCCAGAGGGGGGTGCGCTCTCCTCTGTGTCTGTCCCAGATCGTGGTGCTGGTCCAGGGGAAGGCGAGTCTGACCGCAGCCTCCTCTCGTAGCTAAACTCTGGAAGCCTGGGAGCCTGGGGGCGTGTCTTTCTGGCGGGGTTCAGGAGGTAGCAATATGCACAACGGAACGCTGGGTAGAGGGACATGGTGAGGAAAAGAGAGGGGGAGGGGCAGAGAGAGAGAGAGAGAGAGAGAGAGAGAAAATATTATCTCCATCTAGTAAAGAGAGATTTGATCTATCACCAAACCTGATCGAAGCCTGTAGGATTCATTTAGGAAAGGCAGCCAGCAAACAATCAATTGATCAATAGATAGATCAATTATTTTAAATTCATTTTAAATAACCTTAATCACTGGAAAAAAACAAGAAACAGACAAATAAATAAATATTTAAAAAATGTTTTAAATGAAATAATTATACAAATAACTGTTTTGGATTACACTTCCTTCAAATAACCATTATTTTGAAGAGGGGGTCACTAAAAGGTAGAACAGATTTTTCTGATCTGACTCTAGCTGGTCTATGAAGAAAACAGAGTGCATGATAATCTGCAGCATATTTTTAAGATATAATCTAATTCCATTCATAGTTTACAAGTAAATATCATGTGAAACAAGAAAATAGAGCGCTGGATTTGGAAAAAGAAAAGAAATCAGAAACCATGGTACTTTCTCAGTAACTAGTGTTTTATGTAGCAATGTTCTTACCTAGATACTCAAACTCCTCTTTCAGAGCCATGCCGTTATGAGAAAAACACTGTTGGCAGATCAGCGCATATCTGGACAGAGAGAGAGGGAGAGACACACACACACACACAGAGAGAGAGAGAGAGAGAGAGAGAGAGAGAGCGAGAGCGAGAGAAACAAAAAAGCTCAGTTCTACTTTGCCATTATCGTGGGTGTAATGGATTCCCCCCCCCCCCCCATAAAGAGTTTTGCTGTGGCCTTTAGTTCATTAGCTGTTGAAGTAATATCCATTGTAGAAGTCCATCTTCAAACCTTTCTGCATCAATCCTGCATTAGTACTGAAAATAATTCTGTCTTGAATGTCACACAATGCAACCAAATGAATATACTGCAATATAAAACTCCTCTAAGATCCTATTCACTTTTACATAAAACAAATTAATAACTTGGAAACTATAATTTCCCAACATAAAGCATCACTGGGGCTTTAGGCCATGCTTATTTTTCATCTGCTTCATTAACAACCAGGGATCAGTCTCTGGAACAAACGTGCAGCCCATTTTGAAGCCCCATTTAATGACAAAACTATGGAATTCATTAGGAAGACTTGTGAAGGGAAAACACATTATAGGAGGTTTGAAAGTGGACCTAAATGTTTTATAGGCAGGGAAGGACCACTCCAGCAAGTCTTTACCTGTTCTGCGGTCCGTCCCCTACCAAGTATTCTATGACTCGGTCCACAGCTCCCCTGTCTCTGGGCAGAACGGGTCTTGCTAAGGGAGGACCTGGAGGGTGCATACCTGCAAAACAGTGCACACAACGTGAGCATTACACACTCACACTCACACTCACACTCACACTCACACTCACACTCACACTCACACTCAGCTATATTATATAGATTTGAACTTATTTGTGGTTTTACATTTACATTGTCTTAATTAAAGATTTAATGTTTAAAAAATGGGCAGTAGACCACATTTCACTGTCTTTCGTTGGTGTGTCGCCATCATGGACATTGCTTCTGATTGGAGGACCTGACTTCAGACTCTCAGGGACTTGCGACATCAAAATCCAGGAACAAGCTACAGCAGAACGACGGCATCCATTTCTCTCTCACACAAATTTAAACCAAGGCACCCACAAAGGCATTACCAACCTACCTACACCTGGTATAGGGGAGCAGGGTGTTCTGGGCACTGCCCCCTGGTGGATGGAGGAAGACAAACCAGATCTTTCCGGTGGTCCTCCTGGAGCTGCAAGCACGGCAGGACCTGGAGGGGGAGCGAGAGGGGATGCAGAGACAGCCAGACAGAGACTTTAGATTTTTAATGCTCTTTAATGAAACATATCACATAAACAGAGAAAAAAAACAACTAAGAACTCCTAAACGTCACAGAGAGGCAGAATACTGGGCTTTTCATGTGTACAGTCTGCGTTACTGTTAGTTGAAGAGTTGGCTAAGGTGAGAAAGAAAAATCATGTTAGCTTGCAACTTTAGTCTGCAACTGTCAACTCCCAACTGTGCTGTATTGGTGTCAGTCTTAAACAATCAATGTATTGGTTTAGTTATGGGAGATGAATAATGCAGGCTGCCCTGTGCAGTGCACATCATCCTGATTTGAAATCAGCATGTAGCTACAGCTCAGGCTAGCTCAGTTTAAAGAAATTGTGCTTCTGTGGCTCATGACCGAGGCACACGCCATGTACTCATATCATCGATCCAACTGTGTGGATCCAGCCAAACACTTTTTGCATGTTCATGCTGTGATATTTTGTCATACTAAATGTATGTATCTGTGTGTCTCCTCTTACCCACAGGCGTGCCCCCTGGTCCTATTGGGGGCCCTGCTCCAGGTGGGGGGGTCATTGCCATTGCAATCGGGGTTCCCATCGGCATGGGTCTCATCGCTACCCCCCTCTGCCGAATCTCTGAGGAGAGGTTAGATTATCATTCCACAATCTAAGACTATACTGGTAAAAACTGTTGTATTCTGCTTCCTCATTCTGTTCCAGAATGAGAACAGAATGTTGTTTTTGTAGAAGGAAACACTTCATTAGCCTTCCCTCCTCCATTCTTAGCCTAAATCTGGGCTGATCACTCCCTAACACCACTTCTCCACAAAGGCTAAACTTGAAGATTATTGTGTGTTGATGTGTGTGTTGTACCTTGTCCTGGTCTGGGAGTCATCTGGGGACGCACTGGGGTCGACTCCAGCTCCTACATAATAACAACAATATCAAAAAAGTCAAACAATACAACAGAAAGTGGGCAAAATAAAGATAATTTCCAAAGAGAGACATAAAAAGTGCTTATATTGTCAGCTGATATTTCAATCAGGTTAAATTTGAACATACAAACAGACACCCAGACACCCATACTCACAGCTTTCTTCTTAGCCTCTGGATCAAAGCGTTCAAGGATGAGCTTGGCGTTCTTGTACGTCTCCGTCTCCATCACTTCCTCCAGCTGGAAACAGAGCAGGACAACTTTAGTTCCATAATGCAGACATAGTAGTTTGGTTTCTTGGGTAAAACGCTACTGAGAATTAGGGCTCTACTAGTAGTAATCCATCTAGTGTTCAGCAAACCTTGCATGTTGAGAACACACTAGAAAACATTCTCTAAGTTTACATGGAATGAGCAGTTGTGAAAGAAAGTGAGAAATGAATGACAGGATGCATGTTTGGGTTTGGACACTTACAATCTTTCTTTTGGTAACTTTGAAATCTTCTAGTTTCTCACCTAAAAGAAAAAAGAGACAACTTCAGGGGAAACTAATCAATTCACTTCAGTTTAATTCAGTTCAATTTCCATCCACTTCTTCGTTCATTCATTCATTTTCTTTACCCACTTATTGTTATTAGGGGCACAGGGGACTGGAGCCTATCCCAGCATGCATTGGGCGGAAAGCAGAGCAATACCCTGGACAGGTTGCCAGTCCAACACAGGGCTAACAGTGATAGACAAACACTCACATTCATACCTAATGGACAATTTAGAGTTTCCAATTCACCAAAACATTGTCAGACAGAGAGAAGAGAGTCAGACCCATAGACAGACTTACTGTTTCTCTCAGTGCGTTTGGAGAAGAGGAAAATCAACAGCTTCCTGGTGAACCACACCCTGGTGAAGAGAAAGAAAAAGAGGACAGAGAGAGAAGCACAGAGGGAAAGAATGTATCAGCTGTACAGTATTACCGTCTTCAGATTCAAACAATTATTATCTATTAACACAAGCAAGCATAATGAATACTCACAGTACAGGGAAGAAGAAGAACGGCAGGGCCATGACTAGCCTCTGAGTCCATTGTTCAGGTAGGTAGAGATAGTAGACGGTCAGACAAGTCAGCAGGTACAGGACTGACGAGTAGAGAAGCAACCGCCCGACCCACAGCTAGGGACACACACACATAGTTTCTGCTTTGTTAGCATTCTTCATTCAAACAAGTAAACATGTTGTCCCCAAATGATGCATCAACCCTCCAAGTTCCATCAGAGTTATACTGGTGGCGCCGCAATTAGTGTCGCAGTTGACCCTTTAATTGGGGTAACACCCGCCCCCCCCCCAACTTTACCTTTAGCAGACGCTGGTTTTTGGCTCTAAACTCCTCCAACTCTTTGATCTCCTACAAAAGAAAAAGGGCGGTTATTGGAGCATGCTGCTGTATTTAATCATCATGCTTGATTTTAAGTTAACATTTATGAGATTCCAGGAAATTGGTGCCTCTTGGTTGACATAAGTTATATTCTCTCCAACACTGAGTGCAAGTTTACAAGCAAAATTAGTATTCTGATATTATTTTGGATACTCAAATATGAGTGTTTGTAAGCTAAATGCCAAATCTCATCTTCAATAATCCAGAAAATCTTATATACTAAACACTATTACTATTGTAAGGCAGCATCCAAAATTTTTAAATGATCTGCCAAGAATAATTTCTACTAGCCATGATAACTAAAATACATGTTGCATAGAAATATGTCACCCTACTTGTTTTCAATGCCATTTCATGTACAGAATCAGATGCTATGTGAATTTAGGCCGAGTTGACCCTTATTGGTTTATCTGCCAAAGGTGCAATTTTCACTTTGATGGGGGTGACAGACAATAACATGCAAACATAACATTTGCTGAAGCATAACAAAACTTGATTTCCAATCCAACTACACCCTACAATTCTCCTCCATTGCAACTGCTTGCCATATTGAGCATGTCTACACCAGTCTCTTTATTCTTATGACCAAAGCTAGCAGTGATTCCATGTTCAAAACAATACGTGCCTCATCAGGATGTCAACCAAATGCTTAGTGTATAATTCCCAATTCTCAAGTAGGTAGGCACCTTACTTTGCATTTAGCAGCACGGCACTTTGCACATTTGACAATTTAGGCTTGAGGCACATGGACGTTTTATCAGGGACAGAAAAAGTTACACCCAAACACCAAGCTAACCCATCCTTAGATGCTTGCCACTACTAGTAGTAACAAGCATAAAAATGGTCAAATTTAAAGATATTGAATATTGGTGCAAAATATCAGCTATTGGCAGCTCCAGTAAAACAGTATCGGCCTTCAAAAACCCATGTCGAACCGTATGAACATATATACGTGTTTGTGTGTGTGTGTGTGTATATACCTTGTCCAAGTTCTCCAACTGCTCGACCGTGGTTGGCTTTGCCTGGATAGAGGATTAAAATAAGAAAAAGAGGGCTAAAGAGTTAGAGACTCATCTTTAAACCCAGCTTCATCAGAACAACATTCATGCTCCTCATCACTCATAGCAAACACATTCAGAACTGATTGGTGTATCAGTAAACAAACAACAGTGTTTGCCTCTGTTTTTGGCTCTTATCACACTGATTTCTCATGCCAGTACTCTGCTCCCGTAACAACACAGAGCAAAAAGACAAAAGTTAAAACCAGGGTCTGAAATTAACTTTTTGGCTCACCTGCCAGGGGGTCCTAAACTAAAACAAAATACCTGCCAAGAATCATTTTTACCAGTCCAAATAATAAATATACCTTTTTCATAGAAATACTGTATGTCACCCTACCCGTTTTCAATGCAATTTGGTGCATAGAATCAGGTACTGTTCAAATAGTCTAAAATGAACAAAACATTTGAATATTCATTTGACTTCACCCTCTCTATCTCACACCCACTTACCCTCCATCGGGATAGGACAGCCCCCATATCTGTAAGTTACAGCTGTGTCCTCTGGTCAGTTGCCTTTGGTTCACTATGGTACAGCAAGTCTCTGTTAAAGAAAATACATAAGCCTCGCCATCACTCAGAGTTCAGATAACACACAAAAGCCTGGCTCCTCTCTCAGTATACAGAATGTTTCAGGTGAACAAAGTACACAGTCTTTGTTGTCAGTTAAACAATTCCACTGTTGATGTTAAACCACGTGTATAAACTTATATCATCAGATAATTTAGAAAGCTGCCTATGGAATTACTCAACACAATGGCAATGTTGTTATTGTGGATTTAACAGGGAACTCTTTGCTTAGAGCTGTTTATATAACCTCAAAGCATGAGGCAAGGTGGACTGCAGTTCATATGGTTTTTAAACACAAGTTATATTTCAGCCTTAAAATCAGTGGGGGGTGAGTGAATGAGTTGCAGATACTTAGTATTAGCTCAGTTCAGACATTCTACACAACACAAGAACAACTTGTTGAACAAGATGTCTGAAATACCATTCCAACCTAGGGGAAAATATTACAGCCTCTTGCGGTTTGTTAATTGTAATAGTTTTGTGAAGTTGACATTCTTTTCAATTTACTGTGACGTCCCAGACAGACACAGTGCTTCCCTAAGGCTCTAAAACCTCTAAAGCAGCCATCTTTCTAGCCCCAGTTTGAACAGTTCTTTCTTTGTATGAAAGTGGACGTTGCCTAGGGTGGCCGTGCTTTAACATTCCTTTGCAGAACATGACATGACAACTTTTCCATAATCGTTTAGGTCCTATGTTTTGTAAGATAGATGCACCAGGATGGAGCACCAGGTAGGTTATTTCTGACAGATTTTGGCTTCGGCTAGTAAGTTTCTACCAAACACTTTGGCAGGTAACCATCAACCATGGTCCTGTTTATTTCTAAAAAACCTAGCTGGCTGGTAAACCAGTGGAAGTGTCTGGTTAAGTGGGATTTTCTAGCCACTGTAGACTTCAGCAAAAAGTTAGTTAGAGCATCGAACTTTAACATTACAGGAGGTGAATACACGGCAATTTAACGTTAGTAACGTTACTTAGCTAACGTCGTTAGCTGCTCCAACAAAGCACTGACTTTCAAAACGCTGCTAGCAAAGCTGGAATAACAATCTGCTTAATTGGGCGTTGACATAACAGACAGCTCGTTAGTCATAAAAGCATTAACGTTACAATAATAACGTTAGGGAGAATTCAACAAAACCCGTAACTGTTTGTAAAGTAGACGTTACCAGACTGGATAACGTTAACTTAAATGGCCGAACGTTATCTAACAACACCAGATTAGCGCCAACGTCGAGACTTGGGTGACGTTAGACAACTCAAACTAGGCCACACCAGCATTTCATTTGCGTTTATCGAAATAGACAAAGGACAAGTACTTACATTGTTTTGTGTTTCCGACAGCCAGTTAGTCGGTCACTCAGTCAGCTGGGCACTGAAGGAAACAAGCAGAGTTTTGTTTTTAGCCCAGTCACCAGAGCTGACATCTGGGCTCATCAATTGCCAAACGAGGCTCTGGCGCGTTGTGATGACGTTTCACACGCACAAAGGCTGATTTATTTTTCCCAGAATCCTCTGTGTTGTAGTCTTTTCTATTTCTGGATGGGTTCTCTCAAGGATTTAAAACTTCTCGGCGCCCTTGGCCTCACTGATAGTGTTCTTAACATGTTAACTACTCTCGGCTTTCAGCGTGTTAAGAGTACTTAGAGGGGAAGGAAGGAAGGAAGGAAGGAAGGAAATTGTCACTATTGCTTAAACCTTGGATGTGTCAGATCAATTGAGACAAAGTGATGCACTTCATTTGCAGTTATTGTTCCTTGAATGTTTTTTTGTCATTACATGCATTGACTTTTAAAATTTTGAAATATATAGCTGCCTATAGATTTAGTAGGTATTCCTTCACCAGACACTCATAGTATTTTAGGATCCATGGCATGAAAAAGTATGAAAACTCCCAGCTTAAGGAAAGGTGATATTGAAAGCTCACCTATCATTTTAGTCTGCTCCCACACAAAACACCAACAGTCGCTGAACCAACACTTGTTTTAGTTTGACAGCTTGAACTAGAATCAAAACTGTGTCCAAAACAGGGATGCATGTGCAACCAAATCCTATACCTGCAACCACAAGGAGAGAAGCTGGATTGCAGTATGATTTATCCCCACACAGGGGTGCTGGGAACCTCTCTTCTTCAGTATGTCATCTCACAGGAAGAGGAGGCGAGAGGGATGGAGGGAGTCAGTATCCAGCATGACTCCGACCCATCAGACAGTCTGCTGCAGGTGTAGGCCTTAACCCTACCGACATTCCCAACCTTCCCAGTGTGGCTGTGGGAGTGGAGCACATCAGGAATCAAGCCCTATATGGTAATATTACAGATGTAATTATATTAATGTGGAAGAAATGAATAGATATCTAAAACATCAATGGTACGTCAAGAAGTAGAGCTTCTTTCTGGAACAGACCAACCCTGTATTCTATAAAGAATTACTGCACTTATAGGACAGTTGCATGACATTCTCAATTCAGAAAGAAACAAGGGAAAATTAAATTGCTGAAAACAGTGCTTCTTTGAGGTTACATTCTGCTGTGGCATGTGTTTTAATGCATTCAAAGGTTCAATTCACCATATGAGAGTGGCCTTTGCTCCCAAAATAGACCACAAACATTCTCAAACACCCGCTTGGGCTGCATTATACTGACCACTTGTCCTTCTTGCACTGAAGATGGTGGCCTGTCCAATGAGTTGAAAAGCATATGCACCAAGTCAAATTCCTTCCTAGGCCACCTCACAAAATAAACCACCTTGATAGGAAGGTGGTTTAGGAAACCCAGTGTTTATTTCTAATTTAAAAGGAAATTTCACCCACATTCTTAAACTGTCAGAAATCATCAATCTGTGATGTTCAATGAATTCCAGGAACTATTTTGTGATGAAGAGCTGCAATTTGCTTCTTTGTTGTGTCCACCTTCCCTCAACCTACCTCATGTACTTCTACTTCGGTTAGTGATTTCCTAAGTTTCCCAGCATGCCTTTTGACAACCCCCAGAGAAGGGGCCTCAACTTGTTGCATTGAGTTGTGCTCTATACATCTAGGTGGAGGGAGAGATAGCTATAGCACAGTAAGAGCAAGAGAACAAGAGCTTTTTCAGTCAAGAAGAAGTCTCACCCCTTACTTAAAACTCAACATGTCTTGTGGCTGCATTGCATCATGGTCTATTGAGGCTGCTGTTAGTGGAGAAATTGGTATTGAAATTGGTTGTTGAACGTCAGTGCAAAATGGTGAGTCTAGAAAGATGCTCGTCTTCTTCTTGACGTAACCACTGATGTTTTAGATATCGGAAAATGTTTCTGCTATTCATTCCTGCCATTGTTGCTGTGCTGGAAATATCTTCATGTGGCATCACGTCGTCCATGTTAGCCCATTAATCTGCAGGAATAACCAACAAAATGGTCCCAGAAAGGCAAAGCACATTGCCAACAGCTGTTTTTTTTTTAACAATGTCAGTGTTCCAGGGTGGATTCTTCCTTTAACCTTCACCACATTGATAATGGATCAGAGTGACCTATTATCCCTTAAATCTTTCTGGGCTTGCTGTGGCCTAGGAGTGTCATAGACCAAAAATAACCAACTAGGTACTTCTAGGACCCAACCACCACCATCCAACCCCCCTAAAACACACATAAACACACAACATGCACACAATGTTGTGCCATGGCAGAAACACTATTGTTCCAGGTTAGCCACACCATTTAAAATGTTCTGGAGCCATCATGCTGTTGTGGCGCTGAGTGTTTTTCTGCTCTGTTCTGCTGCCAGCTGAACTGGTTCTTATTAGGCTGCAGTGTAGAGATCCAGCCTTCAGCTTTTATGCCTACAGAGGAGTCTGAAGAGTTATGGGCCTAATAAAACACCAACTCACTCTCTCTCGCTCTCTCTCTCACACACACACACAAACACAAACACAAACACACATGCACACACTAGATGTGCTGCTGATATGTATTAATCCTGATATGATGCTGATGTTATTTCCCTCCATTAACCTGTGGTAAATTTAACTATGAATGAAAATGAACAGCAATGACCTCCCTTCTATTTTGTCTCCCGTGTGTGTGCTTGGAGGGGGAAGGAAAGGAAGGAAGGAAGGAAGGAAGGAAGGAAGGAAGGAAGACGCATGTGTGTGTGCGTAGGGGTTTATGTATGTCATGTTTACTACTGTCAGTTTTCATGTTAAGATTGCTTAGAGGGGGAAGGAAGGAAGGAAGGAAGGAAGGAAAAAAAGAGGGAAGAAAGGAGGAATGTGTGTGTGTGTATGTAGGTGTTTATGTATATCATGTTGAACGAAGGAAGGAAGGAAGGAAGGAAGGAAGGAAAGATGGAAGGAAGAAGTGTGTGATGACTATTATTTGAAGTTTTTGAAATCTTGTAAAAATAAAAATTAGCAATATAAAATAAGCTAATCTATCTATCTATCTATCTATCTATCTATCTATCTGCATTCATTCGTACAATTAATATAGAATTCAAATAAAATTGGCAGCTTTTGGTTCTTGTCTCAATGTTTTTAACTCCCTAACGAAAAAATCACTCTAATCTTCCTATATAAATATTCGAGGTATTTACAGAACAATGCGGTACTCAATAGTGAGTTTATAGAGACCTATAGTTATAGTTACTATATGATTTTCTGTGATATTTGTAGTATCCTTTTAAAAGGATCACTGTATACTATACACTATACTTACCTTTTGTTTCTGTGCTGCCACCCGGTATTACCGCTATTGACTGCACGTTTATGAGCCGACAGCACACGGTTCAAGGTTTAGGGTCTTGTTTTGGACTTGGCAGTGTGTGTGGTGTTAGACAGATGGCCATGCAGGCACACAGACCGTGAATTTGGTCTGGACTAGATGCTGCTGAATGCTGGTGCTGGACAGTTTCCTCCATCCGATAAGGTAAGAAGTGTTGTTGTGTTATTCTGTCGAATGCAACTGCTGTAATGAAACTTTAGGCCAGTGGACAAAATGGAGCCAAAACGAGATGTCAACAATGTAATAAAGACATCTGTGACACACACTTATACCAAATGATGACCTGACGAAAGAGAACCAGTAAACCTATAAGACATTATAAGGGGGCAAAACAAATAATAAATATCAGTTAATAATAGTATTAATAAATACTGGATATCATGGGAATAACAATGATACAGGAGATCAAAGAAAATACCTTAAGGTACGAGAACTTCACTATAAACCCACTATTGAGACGCACTGTGAATATAGTTATTTTTCCTTATGGAAATAAAACTCATGAACAAACATTTAAATTATTTCAACAGCTGCCCGCTAAATACCCTCTAACACTTTCGATATAACTGATAATTCTGTTTTAAATATTTGATTGGCCTGATGTTACATTTTAAGTATGATATTAGTCACATATTCATACCGCAAATATAGAATTTGGCTGTGAATTTTGAGTGGCGTCCATAACAAAAATCACTTTGACTTTGACCTCGTGATATTTAATGGTATTTTTATTCTCCTGTGGTATTTCTACACGAGTTTCTGTGCTAGGCTATAATATTTCGACCTATTGTAACCAAATGTGCCAAATAATGTAATTTGTGCCTTGAGATCTGTAGCAATCTTCTCTATCCCTCGTATTTCAGCTCAATTAAGGATTCCGATTAATTTCAAATGGCTGCAGAAACAATCAGAACTATTAGGCCTCTTGTTCGAGTCAATATAAGCTCTATCTATCTATCTATCTATGTATTTATGTATCTATCTATCTATCTATCCATCTATCCATCTATCCATCTATCTATCTATCTATCTATCTATCTTCTTAACCTCAACTGGACTAAAAAGACTGCATGGTATACGAGTATAAACTTACATCCATTTTCGGCTGTTTTAAGTTAGGTTTTCTTGTTTTTTTAGGGTTGTATGCCCACTGCTGTCGCTATAGTACCATCCTTGTAGTACAAGATATCTTATATGTTGTTGAGTTTTTCTGGGAGATGATCTTGCAGAAAAATGTTTCCTCCTCAGATTTAGCCTCAAAACTAAAACTATAGGGCACAAGAAACCACAAGAACCCTTCTTGTACTTCTTTAAATCAACGACTGGATGTTTGATTTTATCTGCACAACACCTGAACAGGCCTACATCTCGTAATTGTTGATAGTTCGTTCATTTAGATCTACATGAGTAGATATGGGTCATTTTATTTCAAATTATTACCTAATTATTTTATTCTTCTGTGGAAATTTGTCGCCCAAAAACTTACCTGGTGTACCACAGCCAGAACCAAAAATTACACCAGAGATTGATGCTTTGTTTTCTTTAGTTTATTCTATATTTTATTTATTGCCGTTTTTATCTTTTATTAGACACACGCGCGATGAAATACTCAGAGGTTGTGCTGCATCGTCCCACACCCAAATACCAAACAGTCTCCGCGTAGAGAAACAGGATATTTACTGGAGTTTACCACGAGTCTCTGTTGGATTGTATAAGAGTAACAGGCACGTGCACCAGCAATTAGCTGCATCCCCCTTGATGCTTCTGTTTACTAAAGCTGCTGTATTGTAAAACATATAGTTCCGGTTCTCAGCTCTGATTGGCTTAGATACACCTGTGACCGTGTAGCAGTTTAAATGTTAATGCGCTTATCGAAAATCACACGACTTCACGTGTTGCTTTGCAACGCTGTGTAGCTACTGATCAAGAACTATATTTCTTTGCGGAATTTTTCTACTACTATCATTACTACTATTGATAATAATAGTGGTAGTAATAATAATAATAATAATAATAATAATAATAATAATAATAATAATAAACATGTGCACTCATATAACACTTCTAGCACTTTTCATAACACCGCCTAACTAGTAGCTCCATAAAATCGTGAAGAAGTAACCCATCACTCAGGACTTAAATAGTTGATGGTATTTTCTTTGATACATTTTATTTCTTAGCTGTACTTGATTTATTTAAATAGAGAAATCCTAATGACACAATGTTTTATCTAGGACGAGAGTCTGAGTGTACGGCGTCTTTCCAAAGACCAAGCTAGTGTAGTATTAGTATTTAGTATTAGTAGTGGTAATTAAAAGGTGATATTTTCTTTTTTAGAAAAGCATTAATTGTAGGGTTAGACCGGGCCAATGTTGGGCCTTTTATTAAACCTCTGATATCAGCTAGTCATGTCGCCTGCTGCCAGTATGATGCCAGTATGACCACAGCGATTTGTTTTGCCAATTTTATTTATTAATTTAATTGTTCAACAGTGTTTTTTTTCTAAATTGACTTTTCATTTAAAGGCCTAGATTATCCCAAGGTTTCCATTGAATAGTCTTGAGGAGCTGTTAACCCTGAAGGAATTTCATTAGGCTTGTAGTATCACTGTTTGAGAAGCTTTTTTTCCCTGACGAGAAAAACTTCTGGACTGAACACTGAATACTGCATTTTTTACTTTTCACTGAAATCCAAACTGACGGGTGTTTTATATTTGGTTTGGACTGGAGGTTTAGTCTTTATCACGTCAAATGAGTCCCACGAGTCTTGTGGAATGGAATATTCGATTAGGATGAAAAGAGAGAGAGAGAGAGAGAGAGAGAGAGAGAGAGAGAGAGAGAGAGAGAGAGAGCACCTGAAAAAGTCAATGTTTAGCTTTGCTCTCAGCTCATATGCATGTGTGCGTGTGTGATGTGTAGGCGAGGCTTGGATTTGACACTGACTCACTTTAAAAACAGTCAAGCCCATGGTTTTAGTTAAGTGTATTCACCAGCCCCTGTTTGGATAGACGCAAGGTCAAAACTATTCATTTCTTCTTTGATTTTAGTCTTTTCGACAGAGATTTTAGTCTTCATGAGGGTAATGAAAAAAAGCAGCTATAGGCTTATTATTTATTCTACGATTTGTAGATTGTATTCGTTTTATCCATAAAGAACTTCAAAACGCTTGGATCAGGGCGTAGGCCTTAATGTGGTTGGCCTATCAACAGGCTCTACTTGACAATTTAAGACTAAACTTACAAAAGCCAAGGTTTTAGGATGCACCATGTATGGAGCTAGGGCTATTATTGATTAGACAATTTGGTTTTATTGGACCAAAATCAGACAATCCATTAAATTACAGGCTATACCCTTTTATTTTATATTACAATATCTTAATTGGACAATTGGCTTATCACAACATAGGCTGTATTTCACACTATAACCTTAAAAATACAACAGCCTGCAGAAAGAATAAACGATGCACTATTTACCGAGCTGCATCTACTATGTATCAAAGTCTGACTTTGGCTCCGTTAATTCACCGTTTTTCACCGAGAACGAGGCCAATCAGTCGGTCCAGCTCACCAGACAAAACCACGACACAGCCTTACTGGACCCAAACAGTCAATCAACCGGGAGATTACCGGACTACCGAAACTTCTGTTTGCCTGAGCCCCTGCAGCAGCGCCGTCCACCGGGGAAATGGTCCCACTACCAGGCAAACCGTCCCGTCGCCTCCTCGCCGCCGTCCTGCTCATACACACCAGAGCAAGTTGTTTTTCATGCGGACAAGAGTCTCCAGTCCCCATCGGAGAGGATCCTCAACACTAATACCGACTGTTTTGTGTACGGCGGTGCGGTTTATAGTCCTGGTCCCCATTATCACGCCCAAGTGTTTGCCGGAGCCCCGCGGACTTTCCCCGGCAGCCGGATCCTACCGCCGGGGTTCGACCCGTTCCTCGAGGCGACCGAAGGACGGGATCCGAAAACGGAGAGGACACTGGGGAACCGCCGCGCGAATGAGTCGAACCGGGCCGGGTGGAGAGGTTGTCACAACGGGGAGAAGAGCGAGCAGAGGCCGGGTACAGAGAACCTCAGGGCGGGGAAGGAGGATGAGGAGGACGCAGCCTTATCCAGCAGCACTGAGGACATGTGTCAAGGCCTTAGTAGGTGGAAGTCATACAGAGTTTCCAAATGATGGGATTAATTATGAATTATGGGATTATATATAGAAATATAACATGATATTCTGATTTATCGATATGTCGATATGAGAGAATAGTTTCATTCCATTATGAGATGTGAATGAGACCATCTGAGAAGAATCTGAGCTCTACTCCAAAATGTTTGCTGGTATGAAAGTAAATTATGGATACTACTTAAGATATGAGTCCATTTTAAGATCTTTATTTCCAAAATAGATTGTGTGGATGTAAGCTACTCCTTTTTGATTTTAATGAATTGTATCTATTTCCTCCAAAATAGATATAGGCTAAAGGCTTTTGAAATGCAAGCCTCCATATTAGGCTATAATTGTAACTATTGCATAAAATAAATTCATAAGTGTAGGTGTTCTCTACAGGCCTCTATTAGTCCATCCAAACAAGGGGATGCATGTCATATGTGAGACAACATATATTATACATGTGGGCCTTTACATGCTTAAAATATAACTGCAGAGCTCTGGTAAACTTACATACTGATCTAGTTTTCATAAACGTGAAGCATGGCTTTATAATTGGGTTTATGCAGACAAAACAAGCCAGGATGATTGAATAATGCTTTTTATAAAGACACGCTAATAAACGACCAGGAGTGAGTTTCCGGAAAGGCATCGTCTCTTGAAAATATTTGTATTTTTTTTACAATATCCTTTGGAAAACGCACGTGAAATTTTCAAGAAATGTAGTGAGACTGTGCGTTAATGTGAATTTTCAAGTTCAGTCGCATGGTGAATCCACTGTAAAATCAGTGTGTTTATGTATTTAGTCTTCCCATTGTTTACAATTTTAGCTTAGCTGCACCTCCATCTTTGTTCTGCTCTCAATTTCGGTGTTAGTGTTAGTAGCAAACACACGTTAATTAAAAAATAAAATAAATAAAACTTGCACACACATTTCACAAGACAACAATTAAATCGGATGCAAACTTATTGTACTCACTTTAATCCACGGTCTCATATTTCTCATTAATCAATCAGTGGTTGGTGTGGTGAGGTAATCTTTACAGTTACATATTCACAAAAACAACAACTACAATTCATCTTGGAATAAATAGTTTGTGGAGTGTGTTACTGTAATAAAAGCATCAATTATATTGTCTCCATCTGAATTTACAACTCAGGCAGTAAAGTCACTATTTCTCTCCCCCCACCTTTCTTTTCCCCCTATCTCTCTGTCTCTCTCTCTCCCTCTCTCTCTCTCCTACCAGAGTCCTGTACGAAGAGGAAGAAGCGCTGTCCTTACTCCAAACATCAGATCAGAGAACTGGAGAGAGAATTTCTATACAACGTTTACATCAACAAGGACAGACGCTTGCAGCTGTCCCGGCTCCTGTGCCTGACAGATAGGTGTGTGTGCGTGCGTGTCTGTGTATGAGAGAGAGAGTGTGTGTGTGTGTGTCTTTATTGCTAATATCTGATTAAAAACTAGCAGCTACTGCACGGTAAAACAGATAGTTCCTCAGTTCTGATTGACTGACGCTCCAAACAGTTGTAAAATAACCAACAGGCACACACACCTGTGACCGCATAACAGATCATTTCGATATTAGTGCGCCACTGCTCACACTCTGGGGTGGGGTTTGATCGCTTTTGTGCGATTGATCTTGAAAATACACGACATACTTCACTCACAGTTTCACGACAGTTGTTGAAAATCCCACGTGCGTTTCCCAAAGATTAAATTTGATTACATTACATTCCTCTGAAGTGTATAGGTTAGAAAAAGTGCTTGTACATGTCGCATAATTCGCTTTATTAAAGCAATAATCCGTTCGAGGCCGCCTCGTGCATGGCAACACCTCTTATTAGCTGTAAATTCACTGTAAAGAACCCCCCTCTCCGGTGTGTGCACTGTGTGTGTGTGTGTGTGTGTGTGTGTGTGTGTGTGTGTGCAACTGCAATGTTGTTCAATTGTGTGTTGTAATATATAATGTGTGTTTAAGCTGAAGTTCTCAAACGCTCTCTACGCGTGAATAATAAAGCTTTCTATTCTATTCTATTCTATTCTATTCTATTCTATTTTATTCTATTCTATTCCAGGCAGGTGAAGATCTGGTTCCAGAACAGAAGGATGAAAGAGAAGAAACTGAACAGAGACAGAATGCAGTACTACACAAGAAACCCTCTGTTCTGATGGATGGATGGATGGATGGATGGTTGGATGGACAGATGGATGGAAGGAGAAGGAAGTGAAAGACATACAGCATATATACCAAACCCTCTTCACCCTCTTCTGTTTGCAATTCTACCATGTGTTAGCATCATTAGCATTCCTCTTTCAAAGCCATGGCCAAACTATGCATCGACCCTGTCTCATCTTCACGTTGAGGAGTAATGGTGTCCTTTCTCGCAGCACACAGGAAGTAAAAACAGAGCGTCTGTGGAAGAACTTATGTATCTTTTATGTATCCTTAGTGTATATTTTAGTTGGGTTGGTATGACATGATGAAAGTGTGCATGTGTGAAGTTCATACGTGACACGATGAACTGACTAAGTTCATCCCCTAGTTGCCACCAAGGGTGTGCCTTGATGTTAGGCCCCACTCTTTTCAAATAACAATGTGGCTATAGGCCCTTTGTCCTTCTCGTTACGCACAACCAAATACAGGCAAAAGGTGCAGACTTAGCTATCTATACTGCAACCAATCTAATTTATTTCATGAAACTGATACTCCTTCAAAGGAGATTATGGAGGTGCAAGGCTAGATGTTCTGCTCCAAACTCTGTAGCCTACACTCATTTACAAAACCTTCACTCTGTCTGCAAAACCTCATAGTCTCCGTCCTTAATTAATGCACCAACACTTTTATCCCACACTCTTAAATGTTCCAAAAACAAACACCTCCCTCCAATCCTGCATCCTGTGACGTGAATGAGCTACAACATTCTCTAAAACTGGAAATGTATAAATATGTTAGTTTTCAAGGACTCTATAATGGACAATCTCACAGATACTGCAACTGTTTCAAACGATTGTCACAATGACTGACAGTGCATTGATTTTGACATCCGACTTCCATCACTTTTTGTCCTAACTGTGCTCAACACTGCATTGTTCATGACACTTCATTGTTTTTGTGTTGCTTTTACACGATTACTCCTGTTTTTGGGTCAATGCACTTCCTATTTGCTTCGTAGTTGCTTTTTTTCTGCCTGTCTTTTGAATTAACACCCCATTTACATCCTTTAAGTTATCATTTTATAATACAGGGATTTTTACGTTTCTAGAAAAAAAACTTTTGTATCAATACCCTGCATGTTTCTTGAAAAGGGATCAAAGTAACAGTTCTTGTTTGCTAATGAGATGTGCATGCATGTCTGCACAACGACTCATGTGTTTTGTGTTTGGAGAGATGGTTGGTGAAATTTTATTATTCCAGCATAGCTTTCTAAGGACCTGAGTCATGTTAAATACAAAACCTTAGTAACTTTGTGCCAATGATGATAAAATGGCCCATTTTGATTTGTTTTCAGGTCAACTTATTGATTGTTGTGTTCATGAATGAATGCATTGAATCAGAAACAACACATACTGTATACTGATGAACATATGTGTATCCATTTCTATATCTCATAGTATCACATTTAGCCATCTATTCAACTTGTTTAGTTGACTTGTTTTAGGCATGTCAAGACAATCTATTGTAATTATTTTTATTTCTTTAGTAAGAATGTCTAGTTTATTTTTTATATGCTTTGAGGCAAAAGACTATCATGTTGAGAAAGCAAAATATGAGTGCAATCATTAGATTATAGTGCTTGTGATGTAATATTAAAATAAAAACAAAAGAAATACACCTATCAATTAATGAATCAGCTGCCTGATTGTTTAAATTGAAAGTGTGTGTGTGTGTGTGTGTGTGTGTGTGTGTGCGTGCGTGCGTACGTGCGTGCGTGCGTGCGTGTGTGTGTGTGTGTGTGTAGGAGGTTTACAGATTGAAAATCATGTAAAACTCATGTCACACACTGTGAGGCCTTGAATCAAGAGATTAGTCCGTCAAATTGTGAATGAAAAATCAAAAATGTCACATTTGACAAAATAAGTTTAAAGCAAGAAAATAATAATATTTACAATAAAAATACACACAAACTGTAATTTAAAGCAGGACAAGTATAGTTTTGTTAATTCTGATTCGAATTAAGTTTGTAATAATGCCATCATAGCATTCAAGTCCCTGTGAAGCAAATTGAATAAAACTGTGGAATAACAGTGTAATAAAAAAAAGTTGTTTTTTCAAGTTTTTTTTAGGTTAACCAAAACTGTGGCTTGAAAAAAATCTGTTTTGAAAACGTTGGTCCTTCAGGAGAAATGGTTCAAAACCCACTGAGCTTTAGTCCATAACCAGGGTCTTTTAACACAGTGTCAAAATAAAAGGAATGTCATGCGGTCATATGTGGAATAACAAAGTATACCTACAAGTGCATTTAACTAGGCTGTTTTTTCAGGCATCCTTTCCAGAGATGCTTACAATGAGTATAACGGTATAAGAAGCCTAAATTCGACCAACAGTGAGGAGTCCAAGGGTCAGAGCCACCATGCAGAAAGGAAGTAAAACTAAATATGTTGTGAAGGAGTCTGACAGGAGCTTCTCTGGCTCTCTCTCTCTCTCTCTCTTCTTTCCTGGCCGAACATTGGAGTCCCGACCCAGACTTTGAACAACACCGGACCAGACAGCGAGTCCAAGGCTGCTGATGAACCTTGAACCGCAACCACCCAACCACACCGGCAAAGACCATTTCCTAAGGATAATGACTTTATTGGGGCAATACAGACTGTCTGCTCTCGCTCTCTCACAGACACTCACTCTGTGTGTATGTGTGTGTGTGTGTGTGTGTGTGTGTGGTAAAAGGAGAGAAAAGGAGCTGAAAGGAGAACTTGTGTTATTGGCTGGAACTAAAGGCATTCACCCTTATGGCCTACAATAAACTCCACTAGCGTACCACAGCCTTTCCCTTCACAGACACAATTCAAACTGTGAGGAAGAAATCCAGTAGCCTACAATTCTCCAATTCTCTTTTTACAATTTTTCCACTATCATTGATCAATGATAGGTTTTTAATGCATAGCAGTAGCAACATCAGTAGCAATAGTAGTAGTAGTAGTAGTAATAGTAATAGTAGTAGTAGTAGTAGTAGTAGTAGCAGCAGCAGTAGTAGTGGTAGTAGTAGTAGTAGTAGTAGTAGTAGTACCACCCGAACAGTCATGATGACACTGCCATCTAGAGGTATTTACAGGTATTTCACAGGTGGATTTTCCAACTCATCTAGTCAGTGAACAACATTCCCTCTACTGGCCTGAACCCTCGAGGCTCCAGCTAAAATGAATTAGAACCCCTGATTTCATCCATTTATTTCTTCACACTATCATTCAGGCCATTTCCTGTAGCATATAACTGCATAATAAGTGACAAATTAGTGTGTGTGTGTGTGTGTGTGTGTGTGTGTGTGTGTGTTATATTGAGAGTTTGGACCCTCGTTTGAACACTGTTGCGGCTGTCTAGTGGGATGATCCACTAGTCTCTTTGGCTCGTTTAATCCTCCGGCCAGCAGGTGGCGGTAGGAGTGCATAAGGGACAGCGATCAAGCTCTTTATTAGAAGGTTGAGCCAAGTTTTTTTAGAGAGGAACTAGCGCGCGTGTCTATACACTCCCAGAATTTCACATTCACATACATACATGTCTTAGCCATGAATGACGCATCCAAAGATTGTTGAAATGGTTTTTTTTAGATTTTAATTGTTTCTTTACAATCCTTTACATTTTTAGTAGCCTGTTGCGCAATAAATCTACAAAATGTAATTGAATGCAGTTGGAATAAAGATAGAATATTTCCGTTAATGCAGTTAGAATATAGTCTGACACTGATTCATACTAGTTTCATCCTGTTTTAAGATAGAATAATTCTAATGAATATAAATAAATAAATAAATAAATAGATAGATAGATAGATAGATAGATAGATAGATAGATAGATAGATAGATATATTTTTTATATGAAACCTATATTTGGCAGAAGCAAAGAATCTTATCTATGCCATGTACATTCTGTCACACACACGCACACACACACGCACACACGCTCACTCATAAAACCCCCAACAAGCTTGTTAAATGGATCCCTGGCTTGCTTCATTCAACTCGCCTTGTAAAACTGGAAGAAATCCAACATGTTTAAAACCTTTTAGCCCACAAACTCTCGACGCTGCTCTGCTATACTAGCACACGCCTGAGTACAAAAGGATGATTTGATTTATTTCCTATATTGGGTAAATATAGTCTAACCATGTGATCCACATCATAACCAATGGCCAGCCGAGAAGCAGGCAAGAGCAGGAAAAAAAATTACTACCATTTTTAGGAGAGGATGTAAGCCTCTATACCACCCCGCCTAACGTTTTACAGTCTCCCTTAAATAGTTTTTATTGAAATAATAAAATAAACATGTCGCTAACGAATTATTATTCCATGATGGGCATCCAGACCGAGGAGCCTTACGGTGCCCATTTCATTCCGGGAGGCTTGCAGGGGACGGCCGACGGCGCAAAACCATCCCGGGGAGCAGAGGAAGAGACCCCCGGTTCACATACTTCGGATTTTTCACATTTCTTGAACAAACAAACGAGTTTAAATGGGTTTTCTACCTGGACAAACTCCCCTTCATCCTCCTCACCTTCTTCCCCCCAGCTGCAGTCCGCCCGCTCCGCCTCCATCCCCGGGCTTTTTCATCCCCACCACCTGCTGAGCCACCACCACCCCTACTACGGTCCCCAGCCCCAGACTCGCGCCGAGGATCTCGCACAGTCGGCGGCTTCGGACATCCGGTTCGTCCGCTGTTGGGAGGAGGCGACTTCCATCCCAGAGACCTCTCTGCCCCAAGTGTCGGCCGGTTTCTCAGGCTGTCTACCCGCTCAGGGTGACCTCTCTTGCGTCAACCTATCCAACCCTAGCCCGAGGTATGGGACGATTAAACCGGAGAGTTCACCGCCGCTCAAAAGTAGCCCCGTGAATTCCAGCTTCGTTAGCGCGCCGGAGGTGGTGCTGGAGCGGCTTGAGAGCGTGGAGGAGCCGGGGGGGAAGACGGAGCAAAGAGAAGCTGGGGAAAGGAAAACACAGCAGCAGCCTGACCCGAGTAAATGTAACTGTGATTTTTATTAGCGTTTTGAAGTGCAAGACAAAGTGTCTGTGAGTGTGTGTGTGTGTGTGTGTGTGTGTGTGTGTGTGTGTGTATAAGTGTATGTACATAGGCCCGTGTGTCTGAGAGAGAGAGAAAAGGGGAGAAAGCGAGGGAGAGAGAGAATGTGTCCATCAGTCTTTCTGTGCTTAGGCTTATGTACCTGTGTGTCTGTCTTTTGTGTGTGTGCGTGTGTGTATGTGTATGATGTGACTTTTATTGCGCTATAAATGTCTTGTACACACTAAAATATAAAACTTTATTGTCCATTAAAATAATTAAGCCACCATTGCCGTTATTTAGCGATTCGTCACTGTAAGAATAACTCATGTAGGCTAGCAAACAATTTCTGTGTAAACTGATTAATAAGTTATTCGCTCAAAGCCCATTTGACCAAAAATAACCAATAATCAGATATTTGAATGAATATTGCGACAACCTGACACAGAAATAACAACAAAAATAGCTTTGAATTTTGAGCTATATAAAACATGTAAAAAAAACAAAAAATAATAAAAAAAACAGGTTGAATTAAAATAGAACAAAACAATAACAGCAAAACCAGACAGAAGAGGATTTTAAGAAAAGAGGCAGAAAGGAGACTGAAGGTGAAGCAAAACGAGGAGTAACCAAGCTTATTATTATTTTTTTTTTATTATTATTATTTTTTATTATAATTGTTTTTGTTGTTGCATAATTCTAATCCTGCTTCACACTGTTGGACTGCTGGAGATGTATCTCTCATTATTGCTATTATAATAGAAATGTAGGAGTTGTTTGTTATAGTTATAAAATGCATAGACTATATTTACTTTTATAAAATGTAGTTTGCAGTTTCACTAGGCTGGTAAATTGTAGGCCTACATGCCAGAATAAATAAAACTTGGTGAATTGGTATTAACTACTATTAGAAAAACTTTGGGGTCAAACTGCCAAAAAGTCACCTATATAAGGATTCATATAATAACTACTTATAGGTCTTCTGTGTATTTGGGAAAACAATGCATAGAAATTAATGATAAATAATTTATTAAAAACCTGAAATAAAGTCAACAAATATGTTGCCTTGTGTTGTAAAATCCAGGACCAAGTCAAGTAGCTACTCACTATAGCTGTCTTTCTAACTTTAACTTTCTATCCCTCTTGGGATGCCTTACTTTTTGAGGAGGCTAATAAAACATTTGATAGAGTTTGTCAGATGTTCAAATATCCTTCTCAAAACTGCAGTTTAATAATTCAACATTCAAAATGAGGCTCAGTTGTGCTACTTATCCTGCCTGCACTCCAGACCGGACCAGACCTACCTTAGAGGGAAAACCTGCACTTATTATGACAAAATGTAGCCTAACGAGTAGTTTTTAATTTTGTCCTAAGAAGCCATATAGCTTGTGTCACATACAAGTCAACCTTTGTTACCCCCTTCCTCCAAACACACACACAATATTTAAAAAGACTTAAAATATTCTTATTTGTGGGGGGATGGAAATAATAATGTGTTCTTCTGTCTCTTCCTCTTCAGATAACCCGTCAGCCAACTGGATCCATGCCAAGTCGACCCGGAAGAAGAGGTGTCCGTACACCAAATACCAGACCCTGGAGCTGGAGAAGGAGTTCCTCTACAACATGTACCTGACCCGGGACCGGCGCCTGGAGGTGGCGGCAGTCTTAAATTTGACAGAGAGACAGATCAAAATCTGGTTCCAGAACAGACGGATGAAAATGAAAAAGCTGATGAGCCGGGACAGGCGGGGTATGAATGAATGATTGTTTTGGAGGGGGGGGGGGGGGGGGGATTCCAGGATGGGGGGAGTTTGAAGCTGGAAAAGAAACTGCCCTGAGATGCCCAACACTTTACACATCAGCTGGCACAGTCCGTAGGGGGGACCAGGGGCTGTCGTAACACTTTTTGCATTCCTGTGAATATCTATAGGCTCCTTCAAGTTACTCTGGTGTTTAATATGTGTGTGTTATAAAACAGAGTGTTTCCAACAGAGCAGGAGTTATTTTGGCTGAAAGTCAGGGGGAGAAATGTTACCGTCTATGCTGTATCCTGGGTTAGGATAAACTTAGAGTGCTTGAGCTGGTGCACACAACTTGTCTCCCTAAAAGAGAATCATATTTTTTTCATACGTTATGTTTGTTTCTGTTGTGTTGCAACTTTCAAAGATAAATCCTGAGAAGCTAATGACTGAACAGCTCAATTATAATTATAGCCCATAGACATAGATTTTGGGGGGGGGGGGGGCAGGGGGACAATGATAAATTGTCACCCAAATTATTTCTGCTTCAAACACACATACTGTATACTCGCTCTGCGTTTTTAGAAACACAGCTGAGTTTTACCAAAGCACATTTTGTGACTGGCTTTGGTCACAAGCACTAACACCCCTTCCCCTTTGAAAAAATAAAATGGAGCCCTTCACCTAGATGTTTGAATCTCCTTTTAATGCCTTTAAAGGAATTTCAACAACAAATTAGCAACATCTTCTGTATTTCACATTGATGAATAATTCTCATCACTCTATTTTATACCTGCAGACGTTTCTCATGTAAATGTTGTCTTTTGTTTCAATCTTGCTGATGAAGTGAGGGCAACCTATGCCTTTGACTTGGCCTGAAGAATAGCTACGTTTATTTGAAATGAAGCTCCATGGCCTAACAGAGGCTGAAAACAGAAGCCCGCCTGCTGTGCTTGTGAAAAATATGGTCAATCTGAATAATTAGTCAAAATGGTGACAGATGTCCATCCTTGGCAGTAGTCTTTGAATTTGAAAAGTTCTGTTTTCCAGCAGTGAGGCGTGGCTGGAAATATAGAGAAATGTGTATATTTTACGTTGGGTTAGTTGTTGAAAATGGGTTGCATCTATCCCCAAGCCATTATACAGCTAGCTATTGTAGCCTAATGGTGTAAGTCTGCTGAATGTAAGTTTCATTATTTTAGCAGCATAATAGACTGTTATGCCAACAAAAAAAGAATATTTTCCTCAAGTCAAAATCACAAATTTGTTGTCAGCGTCCAATCTGTTCAGGTGTGTCTGGTTGTTACAACAGACCCGGGTCTCCCCTATACGGCCCTGGATGTGGCTGCATGATGGCTGCAAGTGTGAGACTATCCTGATGATTGAACTGATTTGAATGAAACACACCCAAACTAAGTACACTATATGGCCAAAAGTCAGTGGACACCTGGCCGTCACACCTATATGAGCTTGCTGGACATCCCATTCTAAAACCATGGGCATTAATATGGAGTTGGACCCTTTGCAGCTATAACAGCTGCCACTCTTCTGGGAAGGCTTTCCACAAGCTGTTGGAGTGTCTGTGGGAATTTGTGCCCATTCAGCCAAAAGAGCATTAGTGAGGTCATGCAGTGATGTTGGACTAGAAGGCCTGGCTCGCAATTGACGTTCTACTTCCTCCCAAAGGTGTTCAGTGGGGTTGAGGTCAGGGCTCTGTGCAGGCCAATCGACTTCCTCCACACCAAACTGGTCTAACCATGTCTTTATGGACCTCGCTTTGTGCACAGGGGCTCAGTCATGCTGGAACAGCAAAGGACCTTCCCCAAACTGTTGTCACAATGTTGGAAAATGGCTAAAATGTCTTGGTATCCTGTAGCATTAAGATTACCCTTCACTGGAAAAGCCCAAACCCTGAAAAACACCTGAACTCAATAACTAGTAGGGGTGTCCACTGACTTTTGGCCATATAGTGTATCAACATTGATCATGGGTTGTGCTTCAAAAATGGATAAACTTCCCCTGTTTTTGCACGTATCGATACTCGTATTTGTTGTTGTTATTGTTGTCAGTGTTGTTGTCGTTGTTGTTACCTATATTTGTTGTCAATGTGGGTCTATGCAGATGAGGTTATGCCTACACTTCAAAAGACACCAGTCATGGTTAAGCTCACTTCCCTTACGGAAAACAACTAGCCTATAGTAACCCTATAGTACATGTCGGATCCGATAGGAATATTGTGGTGGTGCAGTCTGTCAGAGTATGATAAGGTCATCATCAACTTACTACTGACCACCGCAGACACACGATGAGTCAGTAGGAGGACTATAGGAGTATTATAGTCGTTTTTCGGCAGGGTGAAATAGACGCACAACAACGCATTCTCTTCGGAGAAACAAGTCGGCTATGTTAGCCTGTCAGACTGGACTTCTTCTGCTGCTGCGGCTGAATGTGTTCATTTTATATAAATATGAATAAATACTGGAATACAACCTCGTTGATAATATTGTGCCCTCCGTGTTTTCATCTTCTGTGCACCATTCTTCCATGTATTTACAGCGTATTATTATTATTATTATTATTATTATTATTATTATTATTAGTGTTTCAGTATTTTAAGGTATTACGATAATAATATATGACGCTAATAAAAACAATAACAATGATAGAAGAATAATACATACATTACCATACAATACATTATCATTATTATTATTATTGTCATCATCATTATTATTACTAGAAGAAGAGGAATGGGAGGGTTGTTATTATTATTATTATCATCATCGAAGAAGAACAAGAAGAACAAGAAGAACAAGAAGAAAGATTAGGGAAAGATTATTATTATTATTATTATTATTATCATTATTATTATTATTATTATTATTATTATTATCATTATTATCATTATTATCATTATTATTATTATTATTATTACTAGAAGAAGACGGGGAGGATTATTGTTATTGTTATTGTTATTATTATTATTCCACGTGTTTCACAAACTTAACACCAAACGTAACACCAGTCCACCGAGAGACATTTTATCTGCAGTGCCTGGTTGGATTCGTCATTTTATTGCAGCCCATATAATCTCCTCAGCCCCATCCTACTGCAGGGTCATAAACCAACAGCATGCAGTTGGTGAATAAACGTGACTTTCCTCCCATTCAAGACAGTCTCCCTCTCTCCCTCTCTCTCTCTCTCTCTCTCTCTCTCTCTCTCTCACACACACACACACACACACACACACACAGACCATAAAGTAATTCAGCCCAGACAGTCATAGCGACTATATGGTTTTATTGGACATCACTTCCTGCCTTAAAGCCTAAACTGTCAGTCAGTGACTGAGGATGAGGACTGAGGACCAACAACACGTGGTCACATGGCCTACTGGTGGGAAAAAAACAGCAAAGAAAAAAATTCTACAGCAGAAATACTTGAGTCTAATAGTTTGTCCTTATTAGCATGGCTAGTAAGTATTACGTAGCAGGAATTTTGTGCCAATCTTTCATTAAAAATCCGATTTAAATCTTTATTATAACAGTAATCTAAAAATGTTTAGGCTGTGGCTTTTAGAAGTGGCCAATAATGTCAGATAGTATTTAACTAAATAGACAATTTACAGACTGACTTTATTTTCTAGGTAAATTAATTAACCACTGAGAATCCTCTACAAGCACTATCATCATTTTCTAAACTGTGGCTGAAAAAAATTGTAATTAGATTAGAAAAAGTAATTCCAAACAGCTCGAAATGAGGGCTGTAATAAAATAAGCGAACAATTAAATGAGCATTGATTGTAAGAAAATTAAAAATCCTAGTGCAAAATGCGTTTAAAATGGTGGGAAAGTAAAATTATTATTATTATTATTATTATTATTATTATTGTTGTTGTTGTTGTTGTTATTGTGGTGGTGTTAATATATGTGTATGACTTAACGATGTTAGAAAGTACTATAAAATAAAAGGAACAAAATAACCATATTTAAAGGAATATTTGTAGATATTAAATAGACATTATGTAAACATTATGTAACGGAAATATCATTGTAACCATTTAAATGTCCAAAAAAAAATAACACTAAAGCAAAGGCAAAAAAAGGCAAATCAACAATTCAGCCAAACGTGGTTTAGTAGTAGTATTAGTGTAATAGCAGTGGTAATATATTTTCCCCTTTAATGATGAATGGGTAACTTTACCTGGGAAGAATATATCTGGAACTAAAGAGGTATGCAGAAACACTACGGATCAATAGTCTTTATTATTGTCAAACTTGTCTAAATTGCCTCAAAAATACGTCTGTGGATCATAACAGACGCAGTGGGTGAAGTTACCTATGTCCGCTAGACGGAGCTCTTGCTATGATAGAAACAGAGTGCGGTTCAAGGGGAGGGGAAGGGCTCCTCACCTTTACAAGCAATGTTAAGAGGCTCCACTTTCGTCGCCTCCAGCCCAGTCTGTCATCAATTATTGTTAGTTTAAATGAAATGTATAATGCAGTGAAAAAGTTATTGTTATTAATGGCATATCTTTCTGCTTCTGTTGCAAAAAAAACAGTGGTCAGACAGTGTTACAGTTTTTGTCTCCTGTGTGCAGCTATTTTTGAAAGTGAAGAATGTAGTGATATGAAGAATTGTTGTGCACCTTTCTATACCACAAATACACAAAACTGTTTCCAATTTTCCTAGAAGACTCTTGGTTTTCATGCCCCTCTCCAAGTCTCTCACCATATTTTGAACAAATTCCAAAATATGCTCATTTACTATATTTGTACAAAACGTCTAGGCCCTGTACTGTCACCACTGTTTCAGAATAGTCAACAAAAATAAGTTAGACAAAAAGCAGAAATTGTCATTTTGCATCACTTTGTATGTTTAGCATCTCTGCCATTTGGTGTGGTCCAAAATCTCAAATCCCAATGTGAAATATGAATGGGTTGCTGTGTTGAAAACCCACGAGATATAGGTCTACTATTTTTAAATAGTTATTTTAGTTGTTAATAGCTATTCAAACCTCCAGATAGCTAGCAAAGGACTGTTGTAGTCTACCTTGCCAAACAATTAGCATTTAGCTAGCAACAATCCATATAAAAAGTAATTGAAGGACAAAAATTCACAAAGGTGATAGTTGATGTATTTCATTTCATGGAACAAAACATAGTTTAGCTACTAAGCCACCTTTGTTAGCTGCCACTTTATTTTTGCAAATCCCATTCATGTTTTCCATGGGGATTTTGGTCTACACACCAAATGGTGGAAAAAGCGAACTCTACATGAGACTTCTTCTCTTCTTGCTCTCTCACTCTATTAAGACAGAAAGTAACAAGCCAGACAGTCACTGATTACAAACCCATATCAGTGGCTCTAGCTGCCATGATGTGTTATGTTTTGATGTCACTTTCCCTCAACCTGTCTCATCTACTTGTACTTCAGTTAGTGATTTCCTACATTTCCCAGAATATCTTTTCAACAACTCCCATAGAAGGTCGCTGAACTTGTTGCATTCAGCTGTGGGTTATACATGCAGGTGGATAGAGAGAGATAGCGGTGGGAGAGTTTTTCCAGTTGATAAAAAAACAGAGTTGTGCCCCCCTTACTCAAAACACTCAAAACTCAAAACACAACATGTCTTGTGGCTGCATTGCATTCTGGTCTATTGAGGCTACTGTCGGTGGAGAAATTGATATCTCTGACCTGTTCTCATGTCTCAAGTTCAACAGTAAATAAATAACAGGCAAGACAACAAGGATAAAATAAATAAATGCAAACGATTATAAAAAAGACCTTCCAATGAAAGTACCTTTTAAGTGAAATCAATTCTAAAACGGACAGGATGCTAAAATGAGGGGGATTTGGCCCCGTCTAGTTTTGGTTAAAAGCCTTGCTGCAGAAATTTGAACACATTGGAGCTTTTCTCCCTCTTTTTGGTTGAGAGGATGAACAGGGCATTGCAGTAGTCGAGGCCAGATCAAATAATAGTGTAATATTTCTCTCTGAATGATTGTTGAAGAAAATGGAGTGTGTAGAGAGAAACCCTTCCAGTCCAGTTATCCACAGGAACAAGAAAAACACACCAAACAACAAAATGACCGCAGGAATGCAAAATACATCTCAAGAAGCTGTTTTTAACTGTTAAAGTGTTTTAGGGTGGATTTTCCTTTAACGTGTGTGTGTGTGTGTGTGTGTGTGTGTGTGTCGCTTTCTCTTGAATGCGGCTCCAACAAATTATCTTCTGTCTGTCTTGGACAATTTACAGTGCGCGCGCACAAACACACAAACGCTCACACACACAAGGTTCTAAAACACCGTTTTACGAGCCGATGCAGCCCGCCATTGGACGCTAACGGTCATGTGTGCGCGTGCATAACTGGCAGCAGCAGCCCGTACCTCGCGCGCTCTCGGTAGCCAGAAGTGGACTGGGAGAACTGCACCGACACCCGCGCGCCCAAATGGGTTCTCTCTCTCCCTTTCTCTGTTTGCTCCTTTTTATTCCACTAAAACAGTTTTGGCGTCGTCATACACAGAAACGACACATACAGAAACAGGTATTGAAACCTACTGGCTGTAGTAGCGAAAATAGTTCATGACTTTTATTTGCTTGTTTTCTCAACTGTTTACTGCAAACTATTTTTCTATGATTTTCTGACGGAAATTTCCTTTTCCTGTTTCGTCCCTCATTATTTTCCTGTCTTTTGTCTTGTAGTCCCCAGCTGCAGAGGAAAACGGACTGACCTGCCTCTCCACATCAGGTATCAGCGTTCAGCTTTGACTTCTTAATTGCAATTTCACAATCACCACACTGTCAAAACGAAAGAATATCCAATTTTATCAGGTTGCCGTTATTATTATTATTATTATTATTATTAGTAGTAGTAGTAGTAGTAGTAGTATTAGTATTAGTATTAGTATTGTTATTATTGTTATTATTATTATTAGTAGTATTATTATTAGTAGTATTGATGAGGCAGGTGATGTCATCGTTCACAGCAGGAGCTGTGATGGTGGTCAAGGCACTTCATAAATATTTAAGCACTTTACCTTTTTAACTCAGCTGGTTGAGAGTAGTTTTGACAGTTCATATTTTAAACATATATTCTATACAGATTTTCGATTTTATTAATTTGTGTGGGTGAGTGATTCAGTAGATTTAATTTCATGCAGCAAATTTGATGAGTAGTTTTATAGATGAAACAGTCATTGCCTTCTAAAGCGTG
Organism: Hoplostethus atlanticus; assembly: GCA_034670405.1. NCBI lineage: Eukaryota > Metazoa > Chordata > Actinopteri > Trachichthyiformes > Trachichthyidae > Hoplostethus > Hoplostethus atlanticus. The sequence continues at coordinate 2,190,544 of JAXDDX010000061.1, forward strand.
CTACTTAGACTTGAAGTGTAATGATAACACATTGGGCTCTGTTGTTTCTGAATGAAGTTAATTTTAAATCACAGATTTATTTTTCCAGAGATGTAGTGCCTTGCCCTGACACACAGTAGGGCTGGTTAATACATGTATGCTGGTAGTTTTTTTTATCACAGAAACTCTGTAGCTGCTCCAGTATTTCCAAATACTGGCCAACCCTTGTTCAAATGCAGTCAGGAGATGTAGGTGGGGGGTGAAGGTGGAGGGCATCCATGTTGTTAGCGCATCATTTTGCATGCCTCCTTCATCCCAATGATGGATTTTTAATGTAAAACGAGGGAATATGACAAGCCCACCATCCCCTCTTGTTTTAATTGTGTGTAAACTGACCACAACTAACATTTATGAATGGAGATGTCTTTGCAGGCTATCAAGAAAAGAAGTGCTATGTAGAATAAATCTATAAATCTAATCTAATCTCATTTAAAGTGTGAACGTAATAGATGCTTCTATATTAGTATTTTTTACATGTTGCACCATAAGTCAGTGTATGAATTTGGCTATATTTTCATAGCTGTCTACACACAGTTAGGCAGGTTACTAATTCTCTAATAAATAAATAACCAGTAAAATCTTCTCAGAAGGGGGTTCACGAGACAGGGCTTATCAAGTCTATATCAGGGTCTTTGGAATAAAAAAAGGAGAACCTCTGCTACGTAAGACAGATTTATGTTTTTTAACACAAACAAAGAGGCTGAAAATCCTGAGATTCCTGTTGAAGGTCCTTCCCTGTTGCTCCCAAATGGTCTGACTTAAGAGAGAGACGTACTCTATGTGTGGACAGATAATGAGAAAATATTCCTCCTTCACATTTTAGCTTTCTCCCCCTTTTCCATTATCTTTCCAAGGGTTATTTTTATGAAGGTTTTGAGAGAGAAACACAATTTTTCGTTTCTTTTCCATGAGATGCAGGTGGACAGATGGACAGGGTGAGAAAGAGAGAATCCTTTTCCTCTTTTTGCTTCCTTTTTATGTTTTCTTTCACGTTGTTTTTATGAGGGCAGTTGCAGTGTGAGAGAGACAATGAGACAAAAAGACAGTATTTTCTCCCTTTTTTGCTTTTTACATTTCTTTTTTTGTGAGGGCAGGCGGAGTGTGAGAGATAGAGAGAAACAAAGACAGTATTTCACTGGTGCTGCTCAGCCGTGCTCAGCTGGCACTTAGTATTTACAACCTACTGCAATGCGGCAGGGAATCTGTCTGTCTGTCTGTGTGTGTGTGTGTGTGAGAGAGAGAGAGAGACAGACAGAGAGAGAGACCGAGAGACACAAGAAGAGGAAGAGAGGTGCAGAGAATGAGAAAGGGACAAAAAGAGAAAGAGAGACAGAAATAGAAAATGAAAGAGAGACAGAGAATGAGACAAAGACAGACAGAGTCAGAGAAAGAGAGAGAGAGAGACAGGGAGGGAGACAGAGAGACATGAGGAGAGGAAGAGAGAGAGACAAAGATAGAAACAGATAAAGAGAGAGACAGGGAGGGAGACAGACAGACGGACAGACGGACAGACAGACAGACAGACAGACATACAGACAGAGAAAGAGAGAGAGAGACAGGGAGGGAGACAGAGAGACATGAGGAGAGGAAGAGAGAGAGACAAAGATAGAAACAGATAAAGAGAGGGACAGAGACAGACAGACAGACAGACATACAGACAGACAGACAGACAGACAGAGAAAAACAGAGACACAAAGCAAAACAGACAGACAAAGAGAATGTGGTTGTTTGTGTGTGTGTGTGTGTGTGTGTGTGTGTGTGTGTGTGTGTGTGTGTGTGTGTGTGTGTGTGTGTGTGTGTGTGTGTCAGTTTGTTACCAAACATTTCCATTTCTGTCCCTGTAGGACGGCATAGAGACGTCGGTTTCAGCGAGACAGCAGCCAGCTCCAGGTTTGTCCACTGGGCCGATCACAGCCTGTATGTTAGAGAGGTTCACCTTTTAGATTTTTAACAAGAACCTCAAAATAATCATAACCAATTCTAGAGATGATATTTGGGATATTAGCATTAATGCCTGCAATGTTGCCTCTCTATCATGACCTCTCTGTTTGATGTTGGTCCCGTAGCCAGCCTGATTTACACAGATTAACTGCAAACCCATTTAAATGTATTTTACTGATAACTGATAACTGGGTTACATCAGGTTATCCAATTAATTATGAGAAAATACTATTTGAGCCTAATTAATAATCCTATCAGCCTAACTGTTAACAAAGGTGCCTATCAACAAAGGCTCAAAATGTATTGTGGCTTTTCTGTCCTCTTTTGGTTGCAGCCTGGTACCTTGCATTTACATTACATTAAACTGATAACGTGTTAATGATACTGTACTAGTATTATTTGTAGTTGTAATGTTATTTAGTAGTATGTTATTATGCAGGACTTAATGAATATTACTCAATGAATAAACAGTATCAGTCGCTGTTTTGGTCAGTTTGATGGTACATAATGGTATCTCATTGTAAAGTGTATTTATGCCAATGCTGCTGTTGTCATGATCCACCAGAGGGGGGCAGCATCCAGGACATAGACCTCACCACTCAAAATGATACACAAGGCCATTTTAGTTGGAATGTAGATGTGCAGCACTTCCAGTAACAGGTGACAAACTGAGACAAGACGTCAAAAAAAAATTCTTTCATAAAAATGTTCCTCGGAGACAAAAGAAACACTTGTCAGAAATGCCCCCAAAATTGCCCCGTTTATCACTGGCTTAAGTCAGTGATAAAATCCATGGAGGATTTTACATTGACATTTTTAAAAACACAAAAAGACCTTGAGGAGCATGTGAAAATAGCTGAAAATGACCATCCCTATTGTGGACCTGCTTCTCTTTTTTCAGTTTTCTAGGCAGAAATATTTGAAAAGTGTATATTAATAATGGGAGCGCTGCTACACGCAGAGGTGTTTACATCACCCTATTAGCAGTAATATCAGGGTTACTAGTTTGTATGTGTCAGTGTATTTACCCGCTGACTTCACTCTCATACTGGTGCTGATGCTGATGCTGTTGTCTGTATGAACGCTAGATGGCGCTGCACACTCAGGGATCAGCCCACCATGTCTTCATGGCGTCATTAAACAGATTCCAGCTCTGTGAATGCCTGTCTTCGCTCTGGATCATCTAGTTAGGAGGTCACAACCCTCTGTTTTCCCAGCTACCTCAAATGCACCTTCGCCACTTTTTGTTCCAGGGTTGTTTTTGGCTTCAGCGGCTAGGAGGCGATGTTAGGCCCGTGGCCAAGCCAAGCCGTTGTAAATCACGGCCTCCACTGGCTTACTTTTATTGGAAAACGGCGGTAACACGCTATTGTATATAAAAAGTGTTTTATTCTCTTCAAGCACCAGAGCTCTTGAACAGTAAACAACGTGGTAGCTGAGCGACATTTAAGCGCTGAGTGCATTAATATTTAAAGGAACTGTGCATTTATGAGATATTTTGCAATTATTTTGTCAGGAAGGCTGGTTCCCATGGTTCCACACATTCAGTGCACCTCAAAAATAAAAATTTGAGATTACTGTCCTTGCGAATTAAAATAAAGCTTGTAGTTCTTGCTGATGTTATAGGGCACGATTTCATACGACTTTTCAAGACCTGCATGTGATATAGTGTTATTGTTATTGTTATTATTGATAATAATAATAATAGGGATATTATTATGTTATTGGTAGTATAATTTACTACGTTTTCTAAGATCTTTTAGATAGTTTAGCTTTTGGTTTGATGTGCTGTTTTGGCGCTTAATGTCCTCACCAGCCGCTGAGCTGTTAAAGCAAGCAAACCGGTGTCCAGTTTGACACACACACACACACACACACACACACACACACAGACGGTTTGTTTTCACAGAGGCTGTTTATGGTTTTATTGCTCCCCATTTACGGAAATCAAAGCAGGAAGCAAATGTTCCGACTGGCATTCCAGAAACATCCAGAAAAATGCAAATGGCGTTTAGTCTCTTCTGCATTTTTTTGTAGGTGGATTTAAGGAGAAGGTTGTATAGTCATGCTGCATAGGGACTTTAATACAGTCTCAACTTCATGCAGACGTCCTGTTTTACGCACATGAAACATCATCTTTACGCACGGACTTCAATCCACTTACAAATGTTCAATCCAGCATCTAAAAACGTGCCTTGCGGTTAATAAATTGTTCTCCATTAAACAACAACAACATCAACAAAATCAAAAGTAATATTTCGATTATAACTCGAGCAGCACAATTAGAATCGGCTCTATAGGTCTTTCTTTGTAAGTTCCGTATCTCACAAAATGTCCAGCCCCTCTCCCAAAATATAAACAAACAATCATGATAATAAAATAATTTGAAAAAACGATTTGTAAGCACGGAAACGATCTTGTAGTTAAATTGAAATCACAACAACTCCCGATTGTATTGAAACTCCAGCAGCACTAACATCTAGAGATGCAGTGTTTGCTTCTCTTTGTATTTTTCTGGCGCCACCATTAAGTCAAGTGGCTCGCGGTGTAGGCCTAATAATTTATGAACCCGCGTGGGAGCAGCAGGGGAAGAAAAAAAAAACCAGAGCACGTGACGGTAATAAAGTGTGTTTTATTGCCGCCGGTTGACAAGCCCCAAAATATAACTCACACAGAATAGCCGACGGCGGGCCAGATGGGATATATTTGGCCGAAAACAACAGCACGCTCTTTGTGTCGGTAAAGAGCAACAGCTCCGGTTGGCAACCGGATTAGCTGCGTTCCGACGGGATTTTACAGTAACGAATATTTGTATTTTAACGCGAGATCAGAAAGCAAGTAAGTGTCTCTTGTTTTCATATTGGGAAGCGATAGTAAGTTATGACTGTAGAGCAGGGGCTTCCCAAGGTGGCTGTCCTGGAACCCCCGGGGATCCTTGACGGAGGTTTCCAGGATCCAACAGCAATAGTTTAATTTCTCTGTTATTTACACTGGAGAAATTTTAAGGGTGATCATGGGTTTTACACTCTGAACTGTTATTAACTGTTGTTATCTCCCCACCTATAGTATAGAGAGATTTAATTCTGAATAATTAAGTCATATCTAACAACAAATATCTTCTCAGGTGGAAACCCCTGGTCACAAAATCAAACGGGGGTCTACGCTCTAATGTACTACGTCTATTTGGGGTCCTTGACATGAAAAAGTTTGGGAGCTCCTGTACTCAGAGATATATGTAGCGAGTTTGGACAGTGTGTGTGTGTGTGTGTGTATGTGTGTGTGTGTGTGCGACCGATTTCCACAACCTGTGTGTTCTCAAGTGGGCATATATCCGAAATGAAACCTGTTCCATCTGTTGTAGATTATCAGGCCTGCACATTTTATTTTGAAATGAATTCGCCTCGTTTCCAGGATATTCGTTGAATTATACTTTTTTAAATTAGACATTAAGTACAATTAGACACTTTGAAGGCGTTGTTTCTATTTTTGTTCCTGTACATTATTATTATTATTATTATTATTATTATTATTATTATTATGTGTGAGCTACTGTGTATTTTTCATATCCAGGGCAGGAAGCTATACTGTCTACAAGCCACATTGGCTGGTTGGATTGCAAAAATCCACTAGCCACTTTCACCGTTTTACCAGCCAACTATGTGTTTTGGTGAACAGGACCTGTAAATGGGTGCTGGTCATCGGACCATCTCTCCTGCATGGTTGCAGTACTGGATGTGTGTTTGGACGTAAAAAAAGAGTCTTCACGAGCTTTCACGTTACGACACTTGTCCATGTGTTTTACTGCTATCTTTACTGTCATCAAGCCTTTATAAGCAGAAGTAAATACCGTGAGAACAACACAACCGCAGTTTATGACAAGGAGAAAATAACTGATTACAGCATTTAAATTTACGATACACGAAAACCGCAATATCGTCCTAAAAGCCATCTCTTGCTCTCTAACGAAAATGGAGCCTATATCGAAAATGGGGGTTTAGGTTTGAATCAGAGAACCCTTGTTGGTGCTATGAAGAACCTTTAACATCTTGATTTGTTTATGCAAAGACAGAACAATATTTAGGTTAGTAAATGTTCTGTGTAGGATAGTTACCAATACAAATGACACACTATCTTTTACTACAGTAGACCCAAAAAACATTTCGTTTTTGCACTTATAGTAAAGAAAAAAAAAGCATATCACCTATAATCATATAATTATCCTAATCAATATCCTCTAATAGATTAAAACAATTTTCGCAACAATTTCCTATAACATCCAAACGCATAATCCATAACGTCCAAAAGACTGTTGATATTTTCATAAAAGTGAAGCAACATTTCAAATTAAAAGACAAGTCTGCTCTCATTCAACAAACACACGATAGTATTCTGTGTTGTTCAATATTTTTGTATAGTACAATATTTAAATCAAATATTATACTGCATTTGCGTCTCCGGCAAAACCAGAAAGTTTTATATGGAACCTCGTGTGATTTTAATGACTGATTTTAAAACGCTGCTCTTACGATTATTATAGCAACACATTTGTATTTTAGGCTTTAAAATGTCGGGATATGGTGGCATTTATGTAGAATACAGCCACAATTGTACTTGATAACAACTAGACCACAAATATGAGAATAAGGAATCGGCCCATTGACTTATCACTAGGCTATTTAAACTGATCTGTATCAATGAACTAGATTAATTATAATTGTAATTGCCTCATGCTTATTATGCATTCCACACAGTTGGAGTTTTATTATTGTAGGCATAACATAACAAATTATACAATTATGAAATGTTTAGTCTATCAATAGGCTATGAATAAGCTTTTTGCCTATGTGTTGAATTTGATTTTCTTTAACATTTATGTCTGAACCTGCTCAATAATCGATTTGCCCAATTTACAGTCAATATATTCAGCTTTATTTCTTCGCATAATAATAGCTCAACCCTAGACGGTGGATTCCCAGGGCTAGAGGTCGGAGTTAATGTCTAAACCGGGTTAAAGCGCCTCTCAGCTCGGCTTTGACCCGGCAGAGGGCCGGGGGTGGAGGGGTGAGCCGGCGGTCAGCCTGTCTAAGATGAAAAAGTGAAACGACCCCAGAAAGAAAAGCCACATTTGAATGGCTTTATATCATGGAGGCAACTCGGGATGAGAGGTGGATTTAGCCCGCATTTTAAGATAGCCTGTAAAGAGTTGATCTGTTTGTCTATTTCATACATATTACATACTTACTTACCTATAACCTATTTATGCTTAGGACCTCAACTCACGGTTGCTGTGTTGAGTGTCGAATTCAAACTTGGGAAACCGAGATCTGCTTATAAATGTATAAATTCAAAAATAATTTATAACATCAGAAATGATAAAACTATCAAATGTAGCCTATGATGGTTTATAGGCTGGCTTAAATGTCCATTAACAAAACATTATTTTCATAATTTTGGGTAGTTGTCTTTCGCTATGTAAGCCAATATCAGCATATATAGTGCATCTACAACAATGCACGCGCGTTAGTAGCCTGCTACCAGCTACATCTGACGTCATCTCAAGTGATTGGACGTTAATCAATACCAATAATTTGAGGATAGCCTTATAGAGTAGGGTAAACCACCTTTTAGGCGTTTATGACATATGACATAAATTCATAGTGGAATAGCATAGTATAAGGGGGAAAAATAAATTAATAGTTTTCTTAAAATATAATTGTTTTGATTTTATTGATATTTACTGAGGTCATACCCACCTTTTAATCTTACATGCCACGAGCATTTTCCTTTACGTCGACCAACAATAATTTTTCTTAACCTGCCCATATTTGGTATTCCTGTTTGTCTGTGAGGATATCGCGGCTGACCAGGGAGAGAGACCAGTACAGAACAATGGCTCGCGGCTCCCGCAGGCCGCGTGAACTCTGGATGGTCCCAAGCTCGAGCCCCTGCGTGGCCCTGTCCAGCGCTAGGACTAATGGAACGGTGAAGCAGCGGTCAATGATTCTGATTGACCCTCTCGCGACCTGATGGCAGCTAGGCTACATTCTTAGGGAAGAATGCTCTTTCAAAAACTGAAACATCACTCAGTTGTTGTTGCTTTAAAAGAACCCACAAAAGTTCAGAGCTAGGGGATCCCATTGAAAGGTGATGTAAGCTAATGACTTTAGTGTTCAAACCCCCTTTTTAGAGGAAGAATTTAAGCCAGAATAATCCTGAAAAATGAAAGTTTTAGGTCAAAGTCCTTTTTCACTCAAGGCATGGATTAATAGTCCCAAATTGAATAGATTTTTGCTCATTTGCAGGTTCTTAATGTCTAAAGGTCAATGTTCTAAACTCCGAGGGCAGTTTCAGGCAACAAAACCATTCTGAAAAGGCACAGATCAAACTTTACTCATCAATGGATACCTTTTTATTGCTTATAATACAAAAACCTTGCTTTACAAAAAAGTCGCCTTAGTCCATGCAGTCCCTAGCCCTCTAGCACCAAATAGTTCAAAGCAGAGTCATATCCTCCCAAATGGCCATGGGACATTTCTAAATGTCATCACCAAAAATGAATGTCTGCGTCCTGAAACGATAACAGGCAATTAGGCTCATGGGTAGAATAGAGAACAGAACATCCCTGTGGCAGAATTTACACAGTGACGAGTTGCATATCACTTGGGCCAATAGTTACATTACTTGCATACAAGCCTTAAGACCATGATACATTGGCAACAGTTTGAGGGAAAGGACAGGGCAATGTTGCCTTCAGCAGGGCTGGGGATTGGTCAATGGGATAAAAATCAATATGGATAATATATTAATATGAATTCAATTTATATTAATAATTATAATATAATAATAAAACACTGTGAATTATACTGTTATTCATATTATTGGCAGAATTGCCCTTAATTGCTTCAAAATGTTGTCTATATTGGAAAATATTGGATATAGCCTGTGATATCCAGACAGTTTCAATCGTCCATCAAAAACTGATTCCAACCAGGATTTAAATGAGAAATTGTGCCTGTGGTTTGTTTACTTTACCAGCTATGTTGGCAGGTGACCAACCATAATTTGGGGGTCCTCTTCTGTTCTCAAAACCTGGTTGGTGGGTCAAATGACTGGCTGGTGGATTTGAGGATTTACCAGCTGCTGTGGCCTGTTGACAAAATGGATTGTTTCCTGCCCTGGTCCATCCTCAGAGTCTCAGAAACCAGGATATTCAGGATCAGGCTTGTTCAGTTGAATAGATAAAATGTCTGTAGGCCAAAAGTAGCAAACTGTTGAAACGTTGTTTGAACATAATTCAAGTTTCGTTGTTATTCAACCCAACCATGGCTTGTGATTTCACAGTTTTCACTATTTGATTTACTCTATGACATTATTTCCCAGTCAGCCTCAGCAGCAACAAAACTCAATGGGAAGAGCATGGCACTAACACTGACGGGTTTGATGGTTAAGATGATTGTTAGTGCTAGTGTTTCTCAAAATTAAGTCCACAATTCCCATTAACCCACGTTGTTTCCTGTTGCAAAGAGGATGTTGCTACTTGTCCCTCCTCCGTGTGTTTGTTTTCTCTTTACTGATGAAGATAAACATGATGTGATGTTTCCAGCGCCCTTTCACTCCTTCCACCATCTGCAACTGCGAGAAACTCTGAAAGCTTTAGCTGCATTTGCGCAGGAATAACAGCGCCCTCTTCCTGTTTTGTGCCGTAAAGCAATCGGTACACACGATATAAAACACAGTGTAGAGGCCGGTAGATGCTACCAGTCTTCTCTGCAATGGTCCTCGTTTGTTTACAGTAATTATACTTGAAGTGTCAAAATTAATGCAGTAATGATTTATTTTTGTTAAAAGGCGACACATGGTACCTTTAATGGTTTCAACAAATCATACAATGACACTGGTCCATCCCACGCTCAAGAGACAACAGTCAAGGAACATCAGAGACAAAACAGGGCACTTCCATTAAGGGATGGGTTGAATGCCGTTTTTAAGTACTGCAATTATTTTTTATGTGGACATGTGTTTTCATTGAAAGTGATGGTAAATAAAATGGACATACAGAGATACACTATGAGTGACCTGGGGCGCCGGGCAAATCCCTGACGACAACAGCAACAACAACAGAATAAAGCTGAAGACAAACTTCGCCTATATATACCCTGTAGAACCGAATGTGTGTGGAGCTGCCTCGGTCACAGATTGGGTTCTAGGGGAGTCTATGGGCGACGACTAGCCATCTGTCAAACCCACAGAGTGGAATAACTGAGCATGCATGCCCTTCTTCAGTACTGCCTCTTTTAACTTCTACTACAGGAAACAGAGGTTTAAATGCCTTGCTCAAGGGCACCTCAATGGTAGCTGTTGAGGGAATGGACTCATTTGCAAGTTTTCCAGTCAGGAAAATCAGGAAAATGTTAACAAAATGTGTTGGCAACAATGGAGATCTCCCTTTCTAAAACAATCTCTATGCTACAGTGGAGTGCATACAGACTGCCCCCCACCACCCCACCCCCCTTGCTTAGTGCCTCTACTATTATTTTTCATGTAAACATGTATTAGTCTCAAGTTAACTAGTCCTTAAATGTAGCAGCAAGGTGCCACTGCTTACCATTCACCAAGACAAAAGGAGAAAACGGTTTAAGTGAGAGTGACAATAAAACCAGATTCAGCTGGATTCGCCTTAAACCCCCTTTACTGGTAATTTAGTCATTTTACATTAATTTACGGCCATCATTCAGTTTGGGCTATTCAGAGCAAATGACTCGTGTAATAGTAGCTTAGTCCGATATAGTCGTTGGTTATCTTGGAGTCTTTCAGCCATGCCAAAGCCTTTGCCATTAAACCGCCTCCATGAGCAACATTTAATGTCAGAGCCAAGCAATTATGTGATTGGCATCGCTCCCCAAAACACCTTCCTCTTCCTCTTCTTCCCACATCATCATTATTATTATTATGATTATTATATAAGTGGTACTAGAGTATTAGACGGTTCTGATGCTTTCTTAGCATCCTTAGAGACGCAGTTTGTGACTGAGCTGCAGCCTAAAGCAGAAATCTCCACGTTATTGTCCACAAGGCTCAAGCAGCCCAGCGATAAGCAGCATTGTGCACGTCTATTAGCACCCTCATTATCTCGGGATTACTTTGCACATCACCTATTTCGATTACAGCTTCATTTTTTAAATCCTGCCTCATTTTTCTCCCGTTCAGCATGTTTTGGCTTCATTTTTTAAAGCCCCCTTTAAAAGCCGAGTTGGTGAGCGGGACACCTCGGGATGACCCCGGCCTAACAAAGCCAACTACTAGTCACTGTCTGGGAACCTTTTATTCTATTCTTTTATTGGAGGCCTTTCTGACCGGCCACGTTTTGTTGTCAGTCTTTTGACTAGCCACAAGGCCAAATATGGCCCCGCCGTCTCTCAATATGGGCGAGATTAATTTTTCAGCTCCGGCCATCTGTGTGGGGTAGAAGTCATTCAGCTAAAAGTCATAAATCTACTAAATCTACTGTCCAGCGTTTCAATAGGCCGTGTGTGTGTGTGTGTGTGTGCGTGTGTGGGGGGTGGGGGAGCAAAGAGAGAGAGGGAGGAGATAGGCTAGACATTGAAATAGATAGATAGATAGATAGATAGATAGATAGATAGATAGATCATTAATTCTTTAGGATTTGGAACCCAGATATTATCATTTTAGTCTGGATAGGTGCGTAATTATTTAATATCTTGTCATTTAATTGTGACTCTAAATCATGTATCAGTCCAGCTTTCAGTGTTTTCTTTATTCTACAAGCCTCTTCATTGTCTTACAATGCCTCCACACAAGTCGTCTTAGCGATTTCTCCCTCCAGCAAATGAGCATCGAAACGAGCATTTTTTATCCAAATTATCCCATTACGTGTGATATAAACAACTCGATATACAGCCCCCCATTGGCTGGCCGCGGGGTCACGTGAGCTACGTGGCCGTCCGTCTATTTGACAGCCGCAGGATGGCTTGATGCCAGAGGGGGAGAAAGAGAGAGAGAGGGAGAGAAAGAAAAATTAGTATTCTCCTACCAGCCTCGCTATAAATCAATCATGGAGTCCTATGTGCTGAGCTGTAAATATGTTGAGCCGCAGTTCCCGCCTTGTGAGGAAGATTACAGTAATTTTAGTGACCAAGGGGGGTATTACAACCCCCAGGACAGTGGTAGTTATGCAGGGGGCTACCACCCCCAGCCCCCTCCGCCTCCATACACACCACAACAAACCAGCTACCAACACCCTGTGCAGGGGCAACACCCGGGGCATCAGCGGGACGATGAGGACCACTCACACGCCAGAGATGCGCCCTTCCCCGGCTACAAAGAGTCAAGCGACACGTTTAAGGAGCGGTTCTCCGTGGGTGATCAGTGCCAGGCCTGGGTGACCTGTAAGCCTGCTCAGGTGCAGAGGAAATCGGCCTGCCAGGGCAAAGACAAGCCGCCCGTTGTTGTCTACCCGTGGATGAAGAAAGTGCACATCGCCCATAGTAAGATAAGGACTCTTGTGATTCTCTCTGTCTCATTCTCTCAATTTCTTTCTCTCTCTCACCATTTCTTTCTCTCTCTGTCTATCTCTCTCTCCATTTCTTTCTCTATCTGTCTCCATCTTTTCTGTTTCTGCTCATCTCCCCACTGCATATCTCACATCTCTGTTCTCCGTTCCTCTTTATCTCTACTGTCCATCTCCCACTCGTCTTTTTGTCCGTTTGTGTGCAGTGTTTTTTGGGTTGTCGGGTTATTTATGATCTCAGTGAGAGCCAGGGAGAATTACAACCCCTATAAAGTTTTATGGCTCTGCCACAGTGTGTGTGTGTGCGGGTGTGTGTGTGTGTGTGTGTGTGTGTGTGTGTGTGTGTGCGTGCGTGCGTGCATGATGCTGAACAAAAGCTGCAAGTTACAAGTGAAATTGTTTCTTGGAGCGCTTCCCAGTCAGCCACACATACAGATTAACATTAAATAAAATCCAGATATTTTTTTTAAGATTTTTTTTTTTTTAAGATTTAAATTCCTAGAGATGATGTGATTTAACGGTTATTTCATGTTCGGATAATAATAAAATAATAATAATAGTGATAATAATAATGTTGCAGACTAAATAAAATGATTTAAAAAATAACTGCTCTCTCTCTCTCTTTCTGTCTGTCTCTCTCTCTCTCTCTCTGTGTGTGTGTGTGTGTGTGTGTGTGTGTGTGTGTGTGTGTGTGTGTCTCAATCTGTCTGTCTGTCTGTCTGTCTGTCTCTCTCTTTCTCTCTCTCACTCTCTCTCTCTCTCTCTCTCTCTCTCTCTCTCTCTCTCTCTCACTCTCTTGTCTGTCTCTTTCTCCATCCCTTCTTTTCCAGTCAACCCCAACCACACGGGCCCGGAGCCCAAGCGGCTGCGGACGGCCTACACGCGCCAGCAGATACTGGAGCTCGAGAAGGAGTTCCATTTCAGTCGCTACCTCACGCGCCGCCGCAGGGTCGAGGTGGCTCACACGCTCTGCCTGTCCGAGCGGCAGGTCAAAGTGTGGTTCCAGAACCGGCGCATGCGCTGGAAGAAGGACAACAAACTGCCCAACACTAAAGGACGGAACAAGAATAACAAATCAACGGATAACAACAATAACAACAACAACAATAATAATATGAATAATAATGTAAAAGAAGTGATAGCCGTTTGAAGTCTGATCCGTAGACACGCAGAGTTTGGCGGTTACAGTTTTCCGTGACGGCCATGTTAGCGCCCAACCCGTCTCCGTTGTTGCTAAATTACTGGTTATTCTGACCAGATGATCAAGGCTGTCTGCAGGTCGTTAAATGTCTTAAATTCTATTACCTGAGATCACAGACTTCAAGGTTTTGCATTAGAATTCTTTGTCTTAAATTCAGTTTTCAAGGTCTTTAAAATATTTCTCTGTGATGGGCCCAATGTATGCTGGGGTAGGCCCCAGCCCCCCGTGACCATCAATGGGAATGAACGGATAAAGACAATGAATTAATTAATAAAAAAAGATTTCTCGTTGCGCCATTTCATCCCAGTCGCACAGACCTACAGACCACATTCTTACTAAACTCGTTTCATCTTAACGTTTATTTCAATTGCGACTTTGGTCTTATATTTCATTCCAACTGGCATTAACGAAAGTCTTAAAAAGTCTTAAATTTAGGCTAAGTTGTAATTTGCAGACACCCTGGCTGATCATTACGTCTGACATCTCTATGGTATTTTACATCCTTGCCAAACTCTGCCTGTCTATGGATCTGGTAAGCGAGGAAAGACGTTGTGTCGTTTGGAGAAAACAGGGTTTTTATTTCTACAGGGTACACAAAATACATGGTTTTATTCTACCGAAAAGACAAAATAAGACATGTATATGCACATACACCAAAATGTCGCCACATGGATTCACTTTTAATTCTCGAAGGACCACAAACACCAAATACGGCTGACCTGCCGTGTTAAAAACGTCCTGTTCAAGGAATTGCATCCAAAATGAACAGTGAGACAGACTAAGCTGGGCTGGACAAAGAATGTTTAAACATTAAAGAAGTAGTGTTTATTTTGTACACATAGCAGCATCCAAAAACAATGAATTCTTAGTTAGGACAACTAGCCATATCGTGCAAAAAACACTTATCTCCAAAAGGGGAACTTTTCAGAAATTGGGGGTGGAAATATACTGACATCCAGGATATAATACATTTTATACATGGGGGCAATGTCCAAATAAACAAAATAAGAATAAAAATCAATTAAAAATGGACAAATCGGAGATATGAGTTTTCTGCACGACACAGATAAATGTATAAATGTAGCTACGTTTCTCAGGGTTACAGGGTTGTAAAGAAAAAAACTTTCTAAAACGTTTTTTTTTATTATATTGAACACAGAGAGGTTACAAATAATACTCTCTGAAATAATGTTGCATTTTAAGCGTTTGTTGCGTATGTTTCCAGTTCAATATGCTATTGATTGGTATTATTACACTATAGTACTTATTTTGTATTATTTAGAAGCCTATTTTATTCTTTGTAGTAATTATTATCTGTGTGCTTTATAAGTGTTCTTTTTGGGAGTAAATTGTTTGGTAAGAATTTCATATGTGGAAATTTGTGATAAAATATTTAGATTAAAAAAACAATAAAAATGTTTCAAACAGTGAACTGTGAATATTTATTTTTCTCATTATCTTCTTCTTCTTCTTCTTCTTCTTCTTCTTATTATTATTATTATTATTATTATTATTATTATGATTATTATTATTATCATCATCATTATTAATCAACACTTTAGGACACGTACGTACTATTCTTCTAAATCACTGCCGATTTTAGGATAGATGACTTGGGGCAGCGGAAGTGACGTAGAAATCAACCTGAGCATGATTTATTGCTGGAAGAGGAAGTTATAGTTCACATCTTTGGCTCCTGCATGGTTTGGCCAGAGAGGAGAAAGAAGCAAAGAGCTCTCACTCCGCCCATACCTCCGGGTACCACAAACATCAACCCTGACCAGAATCGTCTTTTAATGTTAATGGGAATAATGGGAAATTGGAGTATTAATGGGAAGGTTGCGAGGAAAGCGCATGCGTGAGTGTTAATGTTCAGCTTTGCAGAGCGTTAGGTGGATCATACTTTTACTAACGAGCGATCCATCTTCTATAACGTATACAATCTTCGTTTTGGTTTACCCTACTCCGACTCATAACATATGAGAGCGTCAAGCCGTTTGAACGGAGCCAAGACAAATAGTCCAGGATGTCTCAATTGAACCAGGGATTTTCAATTATTGTGGAGAAGTTGGTACTAAACACAGCGCTACTGGTATCGACAACGTTTTGACTGGTTGGAGTGACAGCTGCTTAAACTGGGAGCCAAGACAAATCTCTCAGTTAAGATCCAGGGACGGAGAAAGCTGCTCTATCACTATCTAGATCTAGCTAAATCACGGGTACATTTCAATTAAATTAAATTATGGAGAACCTATTAAATTGGTAATACAATTTAGTTTAGTTTGGTATGCTATAGAGTTCCCCTCCGAGTCCATGGACTGTAAGAATAAAATAAATAATAATGAATAAAATATGAAGTAGTTAGTTAGTTGAGTTTCTTTAAATGTATAGACAGATAAACACAAACACACGCTATTAATATCTCTGTACTTATCGTATCGTAACGATACAGGGTAATATACAGCGAGGAAACTTTTGTGCGCGTTTTACGCATCGTTTACGCACAGCACCTACAGACGCTACAGGCTATAGTGAAATAAGTCTTAAGTCTCTCTCTCTCTCTCTCTCTCTCTCTCTCTCTCGCTCTCTCTCTCTCGCTCTCTCTCTCTCTCTCTCTCTCTCTCTCCCTCCTTCTCTCTCTCTCTCCCTCCTTCTCTCTCTCTCACCCTCTGTGTGTGTGTGTGTGTGTGTGTGTGTGCCGTAAGGGAAATGAGTGCGGAGAGCCTTTAATCGGTGGCTTCCGGTCCAGACGTGGTTTGGTCTGAACTCCGAGGAAAGGCACAGCAGGCTGACAGACGGAGAGGATCCTGGCATGTCAATCAATCACCAGCTGTTGGTCTGTAGATCCACTTTAAATGTAACCAATCAGACTGACAGAGGCCAAAATATTAATTCAGAAACCAAAGGCCAAGACACTCTCAACACCCTGACGACTATTTTGGTCGTTTAACTGCTTATTTTAATCGAAGGAAAATATTAGTAAACCGCAAAACAATAACAAACTCTAATCTTGAATTAATGCAAAGGTCTGGCATATATTTAGAGATATGCTTCAAAATACACAAACAATTTACATTCAATTGATAATATTAAACATACTACACACTACAAATTATACTTCTACAATAACATAAAAGTAAACATCTACTTGTGGCCAAAATATATTATTACACAAATATATATACACATCTCTAATAGCATATTCTGAAGTATGTGCGATGTATGTATTGGTCCATTCATGTATGTATGTATGTATGTATGTATGTATGTATGTATTTATTTATTTATTTATTTATTCCATGTGGGGATAGTGTGTATCACAACAAGCAGTCAAATAAACATCTACTTTTGAAACAGGCTTTAAATTGAGTGGCCAAAATATATTATTACACAAATATATATACACACATTTCTAATAGCATATTCTGAAGTGTGCCTGATGTATTTTCCTATCCCACGTACCACAACAAGCAGCCTTGATAGCGACTGTCCTAATGTTGGAACAGGACTGCCCTCCTGAGGTAGCAATGGGTATTGCAGTCAAAAAGAGAAATAAAACAAACCAAGATCTTGTTGGAGTTTTAACAAGCTCGTACCTGATATTCTGCATTAAGTAGTTATGAATTTGAATACAGATAAATGTATTTGAGAGGGTGGGTATACTGTGATCCCATGTACAGACAACATATTCTCTATAGGTCAGAGAAAGTACACAACACACTACACAAACTAACACGGATAAGAGACTGACGATGATTGACAAAGGAAACCAAGTAAGTCGCCTACCTTTTAAAATGGTAAGTTTTACGTTGCCAGGCGTCGCTCCGCTTTTGAACACGCAGGCGTAAAACGGAACAGAAAATCCGAGTTAATTTACTGCCCGGAACATATAACGCGACGGACCATTCGGTGGTTGCAGAAGCACTTGCCCTTAACCTTGTAAACAGAAGAATAACTTCAACATCTGTCTAGTTTGGATTTTGATTTATAAAGATATTACAAGGATTGCGCCATGTCTCTTGCGGCAGAGGCTTTTGTATCCCAGATGGCAGGTAAAGTATTGAATTAGCAGCAAAATGTCAACCGTTTTTGTTATTAACCAGTTAAGCTAGCTAACGTTAAAGACATATAGGTTAATATACCTTTATCGTCATGTCTAGCCAACTCTAACTCTAAGATGTACTTTCTTCTACATCATTTTCTATTTTACAAGGTACGACGAGCTTGGCTAACCATGGGGATATGTAGTCTTTGCACCAGTATAGGGGCGTGTCTGTTAGCGCGCAGGTACACTGGCAGGATGCTAATTGTCACACAAGGAACCTTCTGGCTACCTAAGGTGCAGCTAAATTATCCTCTCTCTCTGTCTCTGTCTGTCTGTGACAGCTGCTGAACCTTGGCCTGAAAATGCCACCTTGTACCAACCGCTGAAGGGTAAGGTGTGTGTGTGTGTGTGTGTGTGTGTGTGTGTGTGTGTGTGTGTGTGTGTGTGTGAGTGAGTGAGTGAGTGAGTGTGTGAGTGTGTGAGTGAGTGAGTGAGTGAGTGAGAGAGAGCTAGCTAGCTATTTGTGTGTGAGACGTGTGTGTATCTGTGTAATGAGTTGTCACCACACAAACGTTTTTTTCCAGAGGACCAAATTCTGCTCTCTGACTGCGCCTCATCTCTGGCTGTGCAGGTGAGACTGTGTGTGTGTGTGTGCGTGTGCGTGTGCGCGTGCGCAGTTGTGGTTGCGCACGTGTGTATATGTTGTTGCCTGAGCAATTACGGCGGTATGTGTGTTCCTGTCCACCTGTCTGTCTGTCTGTCTGTGTTTTAGCATGTATGGATGTGCAGTCATACTAGTCCTCTGTGTGTGTGTGTGTGTGTGTGTGTGTGTGTGTGTGTGTGTGTGTGTGTGTTTAATGTTATGTTTGCATGTAATGACACTATCCTGTTTCTCCCCTGTGCAGGCCTACCTAAGGATGTGCAGTCTACCAGTGCAGGTGGCTTGCAGAGCTAACGCTGAATACATGTCACCTTCCGGTTAGTTCACACGCTAGTCAAGATGTGAATTTCCTCTTGCCAGGCCGTTTTTTGAAAATAATTATGGGTGAATCCCAGTCCGGTCTCACGGCCTCATGGACTTTGAGGTGGACTCCTGCTAAGTCCACAAGGGCTAAGGGCTGTTTGATTGGTTCACGGTCAGAGAAAGTGTGCGATAACCAAGCCACCAAATGTTATTGCCTCAAGAAGATACTGGCCAGCGTGCTGGGTGACTCATATTCATTTATCCACCAAAGACATATTTTACCTGTATGTGGTGCTTGGCTGGTGAACATGAGGTTTGGCTCCCCTCATGTTTCTCCTTGTCTTCTGTCCCTCCTCCTCCCAGCCTCCCTCTCCCCTCCAGCCTCCCTCTCCCCTCCCAGCCTCCCTCTCCCCTCCCATGTCTCTCTCTGCCCCTCCCTCTTTCTTTATCCCTGTTTGACCCTCTCTGACTTTTCCTATTTCTCTCTCTAGGTAAGGTTCCATTTGTCCAGGTAGGGAACCAGGTGGTGTCTGAGCTGGGTCCAATAGTCCAGTTCACCAAGGCTAAGGTAAGCAACACACAGCCTGTTGATCCTCCAGGAAATTTGTTTTAAGACTTTTGAATACCTGAAGTTCTCATGGATTTAATTTGCTAGGAATATCACTCATTTTGGGAATTCACATACATTGTTCTTATATCCTTAGACGGTGCAACGTGGTTCAGAAAGTCTAGTTGTCCATCTGTGTATTTGTCTGATAGGATTCATTCAAGATGGGAGGAAAACTAAATCTGTCAGTGTGTTTCTGTTTCCAGGGTCATTCTCTGAGCGATGGCTTGGATGATGTTCAGAGAGCTGAAATGAAAGCTTACATGGAGTTAGTCAACAACATGCTGCTTACTGCTGAGGTAGACACACCGAAACAGATGAACACACACACACACACACAATACACTACACACTTGGACAACAATTTGCTGCTCACTGCTAAGACACAGTACACATACACAAGTCAAACAATATGCTGCATTCTTGGAAAGCCAACACAGCTGGACACGCGTGTTGTGAACGTGCACTAATACTCTCCTCTCCTCTACAGTTGTACATCCAGTGGTGTGACGACGCTACAGCTTCTGAGGTCAGTACTCATGATGTAATATTAAAACTAAATACAACTATCAATTAATTAGTGTCTGTGTGTGTGTGTGTCTGTGTGTGTGCACGTCCCTTTGATCTGATTTTCAGGGGCATTTTTGGGGGCAATTTTATTGAAGTATAATATATTTGGCAAATAAACACTCTACTACTCTACTAAACTACTTTCTACTGTTGGAAACTGGCGGCAGGACGGTCCTGTTTTCCTCATTCTGTCCCCAACCAAGTCCATCTTCCACCCCTCCATTGAGTTTTTTACAATATTGGTTATTTTATTGAGCGGTTTGTCTGCGGTCAGCGTTTACTTCGACTGCTGGCTGTTCTGGTGTCATCATTTTCTACTTCAGGCTTTTCGCTCAGGTGATTGCTGATGAAAAAACACTCCATTTTTCTCTTCCTGAACGCACTGGAAAGAAATGATCAGAGGCTCTTCTGAATCATCCATGACTACATTAGAAGTCAACTATTAAAATATGAACAGGGTGAAATGGAAAACAGGGAACTCCTTATTACTGGTGACTGGGTTAATTGGCAGTTGACCTCAATTTTAATCTCACAGGCATTTAATGAATTTACAAGGTATCTCTGCCCCGAGCCACTGTTCATTTCCGACCCTGGAGTGTGTGTGTGTGTGTGTGTGTGTGTGTGTGTGTGTGTGTGTGTGTGTGTGTGTGTGTGTGTGTGTGTGTGTGTGTGTGTGTGTGTGTGTGTGTGTTTCCCGTGTGTGCATAGATTTCTAGTCTTAGATTTAGCAGTGATTATCCATTGCCTCTCAACCGTGTGTGTGTGTGTGTGTGTGTGTGTGTGTGTGTGTGTGTGTGTGTGTGTGTGTGTGTGTGTGTGTGTGTGTGTGTGTGTGTGTGTGTGATTTAGCAGTGATTATCCATTGCCTCTCAACCGTGTGTGTGTTGTGTGTGTGTGTGTGTGTTGCATAGATCTCTCGTCCGAGATACAGCAGCCCCTATTCGTGGCCTTTGAACCACATTCTAGCCTATCAGAAGCAGTGGGAGGTTCGCAGGAAAATGAACGCCATTGGCTGGGGGGGAAAGACCCTGGAGCAGGTTAGCAACCACCCGGCAATTTTATACCTTCATATATATTTTCAGAATTTCCTTTTCAGGTTTACAGAATACACTTGAGACTTGAGACAAAATAAAACAATAAAATGAATTTGTAGTTCACCAAAATCTTGACAACCATTCACAAACTTGTGAGCATGACTAAAGCAACAAACTGTCCTCTACTGTACTCTAGGTCTATGAGGATGTGAGTCAGCAGTATTTTATTTTGTAGTAACTAACTGTCCTCTACTGTACTCTAGGTCTATGAGGATGTGAGTCGGTGGTATTTTATTTTGTTAGTAGTAACTAACTGTCCTCTACTGTACTCTAGGTCTATGAGAATGTGAGTCAGCAGTATTTTATTTTGTAGTAACTAACTGTCTTCTACTGTACTCTAGGTCTATGAGGATGTGAGCCAGTGGTATTTTATTTTGTTAGTAGTAACTAACTGTCCTCTACTGTACTCTAGGTCTATGAGGATGTGAGTCAGCAGTATTTTATTTTGTAGTAACTAACTGTCCTCTACTGTACTCTAGGTCTATGAGGATGTGAGTCAGTGGTATTTCATTTTGTTAGTAGTAACTAACTGTCCTCTACTGTACTCTAGGTCTATGAGAATGTGAGTCAGCAGTATTTTATTTTGTAGTAACTAACTGTCTTCTACTGTACTCTAGGTCTATGAGGATGTGAGCCAGTGGTATTTTATTTTGTTAGTAGTAACTAACTGTCCTCTACTGTACTCTAGGTCTATGAGGATGTGAGTCAGCAATATTTTATTTTGTAGTAACTAACTGTCCTCTACTGTACTCTAGGTCTATGAGGATGTGAGTCAGTGGTATTTTATTTTGTTAGTAGTAACTAACTGTCCTCTACTGTACTCTAGGTCTATGAGGATGTGAGCCAGTGGTATTTTATTTTGTTAGTAGTAACTAACTGTCCTCTACTGTCCTCTAGGTCTATGAGGATGTGAGCCAGTGGTATTTTATTTTGTTAGTAGTAACTAACTGTCCTCTACTGTACTCTAGGTCTATGAGGATGTGAGCCAGTGGTATTTTATTTTGTAGTAACTAACTGTCCTCTACTGTACTCTAGGTCTATGAGGATGTGAGCCAGTGGTATTTTATTTTGTAGTATCTAACTGTCCTCTACTGTCCTCTAGGTCTATGAGGATGTGAGCCAGTGGTATTTTATTTTGTAGTAACTAACTGTCCTCTACTGTACTCTAGGTCTATGAGGATGTGAGCCAGTGCTGCCAGGCGCTCTCTCAGCGGCTGGGGACCCAAACATTTTTCTTCAACAAACAGTATGTATACTGTCTGTCTCTCTGTCTGTCCATCAGTCAGATGTATCTGTCTTTCTCTCTGTCTATCAGTCTTCTGTTATTCTGTCTAACTACTGGGGTTAGACCAAAATGGGTTTTCGAAGTGGAAGTCCAACAGACAGAAATAACCGATTGCTGATATTTTGTGCCGAAGTATTCAGTGTTTCCTCCGACATTTACTTCTTGGTAGTGTGAAAAGGCCTCTGAAACAGTTCGACCAGGGGACACGAAAACTCTCCACTGAAACCGATAGCAGCAACTCTTTAAGGCAGGGGGACCTACCCCACCTGTTCAGTTGAAGGTTAAACTCACTTACTGAGTTTCACCGTAACAATTAATTTGCAAAAACATTATTGAACAATTCCGCTGAAGGACGCTTTACTAGCATGAGTGTCAGAAGTTAATATTGCCAAAACAGTTTACGGCCAGAGTGGGAAGTGATTCATTTATCCTCTCACATCACAAAATATGGTGAAAGTGGCTGTTGAGTTTTGCTGTGGTCAGAGGATGAAACAGTTTCCTGCCCAGTTTAAACAGCATTCAAACGTTGAGCAATATGAAAAATCAATAATTGATTGGTTGATTGCAGTAGCAACAACATTTTACATGAATTGGGAAACTCTGTCTCTCTGCTCCAGACCCACAGAGTTGGATGCCTTGGTGTTTGGTCACCTCTTCACCATCTTGACCACTCGACTGACCAGCACCGAGCTAGCAGAGAGGATTAAGAGCTACAGCAACCTGCTGTCCTTCTGCAGACGCATCGAACAGACCTACTTTGAAGACAAGAGCTCCTGAAGGACCTAACATTTCTCTCCCTCCTTCCTCCCTCCCTCTCTTTCTCATCTCATCTTTATACCTTCTGTTCTTCCTTCTCTCATTCCCTCACTGCAGCACTAGGAAGCTTAAAAGGCCTAAAGGTTTAGACCCACCTCTCTATTTTCTCTGCTCCCTCTCTCCCTCCCCCTTGTTTCCTGTCTGTACATTGTTGCCATACTACTAGGAGTACTGAGGAGCCATTCAGACTGAAGATGTTGAGGTGCACCGTCCCAGAAAAGCATGCATGGGACGGGGGTGGGTCATAGCTGGGCTGTGAGCCAGGTTGGGCCGTGAGCCAGGTTGGGCCATGGGTGACTCCTTTTAGCTGCAACCAAGAAGCTGCAGATAAAGAAATCTTACCTGGAAGGGAGTTCTTTACTTTACGAGCACCAAAGTACCCTTCATCACAGTAAAGAACATTCTCAAGGGTGTTATGTCTTTTATGCAACTGCTACCAATGCATGTATACTGTCTAAAAAGTTTTCTCCCAAGTTACACTTAAGATAATAAAAAAAGCAGGAGAAAAAAAAAAGACAGATTGCAAACTAGCTTCCTGGTTATCATACGAGTTGGAGGTTGAAATCTTGAGACTGATTGGTTGAAACTTAAAAAATATAAAAGTGCCCCCCGTAGCATCAGTGTAGTGAAATGACCCACATTCTGGAGTTCGCTGGGTACACAGTGGCACTTTGAGCACCAGAGCGTCTGCCTGCACCAACTGGTCTGTTTGCAGATTCATAGCACATCCATTCCCTATTGGTTCATTCACCCTGTCAGAGCGCTGAGAACACACACTGGGCTCTGAAAGGTTTACAGCGGCTAGTGAAGAACGGCGCCCCCTCAACCTGCTACCAGGCTGGCTTCCGCACCACAGCTGTGAAAATAGTTTCTTTATCACGCTCCATGCTTGTGGGAAGGATTCAAATAATGGTGATGATGACAATGTGATACTTGACTTGACTCCCAAAAGGAGGTCCGGGTCACAGAACAGCACCCCCCGAATCTGGCAGGGATTCGGTGTCTTGCTCAAGGACACTTCAGCAGGGTGGTGGCTTCCTGGCGGCGGGGCTTGAACCCGGGTCCTCCCATCATTAGTTAAAGCACGTAGCTGATAATTTATTGACGTTTTCCCGTCTTCCTTCATCACAGCTGTTATCTAAACCATTTACGAGTCCCTTGAGTATTTTGTTCCTCTGACATGCTCTCTTGTTTAAAGTGTGTCTAACATGGCGGCCGTTGAGAGTCCTAGGGCTCCTCCGGGGCTCGGTTCGAGGTCAAACGCCTGTGCTAATTTACGCCCTGAAACCATAGAAACCAGTGAAACGTGTTTCCAGAGCTCTGTATAAAAAACATGAACAAAATGATGAAGATGATGTGATGTATCAATTCCTTGGTTTTTCCACAGTTGTTTTCTTTGTGTGAATGGAAAGTGCCTACGTGATTAAAGTCATTACAACTTAACGTTGTTGTTTGGTGTTTGTATTTAAGGGCTGGATATTGTTGGAATTTGTTTTCCAATATTTCAAATAAGACTCTGGTTCTAAAGGGATCATTCTCTCGTTGATTGAAAGCATTATTACATTATGTGACTAAATCACTTTCCTGTGTAACATTTGTGCATGCTTGTATTTCAAAATGGAGTCAGAAATGCTGGAAACACTGCAGACTGTGTGCAACAGTTTATTATTAAATGTTAGGTTAATGTACTTATAATGCTAGTTGTATAATATTTCCATAGTCCTTAACCGTCCTTAACCGTTGGGCGGCTGTGGCTCAGGGGGTAGAGCGGGTCATCCGCTAATCAGAAGATCAGGCGGTTCGATCCCAGGCTCCTCCAGTCCGCATGTCGAAGTGTCCTTGGGCAAGACACTGAACCCCAAATTGCTCCCGAAGCTGCGCCTTCGGTGTGTGTGTGAGTGTGTATGAATGGTTAGATTCCCCTGATGTGCAGGTTGGCACCTTACATGGTAGCACCCTGCCATCAGTGTATGAATGTGTGTGAATGGGGTGAATGTGAATGTAGTGTAAACGCTTTGAGTGGTCGGAAAAGACTAGAAAAGCGCTATATAAATACAGTCCATTTACCATTTACAAAATGCTGTAAAATAAAAGGTACAAAACAAATATCAGAAATCAGCTATAATTAAAGAAAGGTGTGTGCGTGCGTGCGTGCGTGCATGCGTGTTCGCGCACGCCTCCAGGTCTCAGACAAGCTCAAGTCATGGGAATGTCTGATCACCTCTGATTGCCCTCTAGTTGAGGCGTTGTGAATGTGTGTGAGACAGACAGACAGCGAGTGTCTGGCTACCAGGTTTCCTGAGAGGGCAGTGTTTGACCTTTGAACTTCCAGGAGCTGTGACATCATGAGTGATGACCTACGGGGGCCAAACACTGCATGGTAAGAGGTCGTCACCCGAACAACAGTCTGACATAGAGATGGATAAACAGAAAGATGTGAAGACGTCTGGTTGAGTCCCCTGTCTGGATGACCTGGGGCCCTGAAAGCCCCTGGTTTGTGTGGAGATAAATTTGCACAAAACTAAAATAGTTAAATAACTAAAAAAACAACTATTGACAATGTAACCTGCATTTCAAGGTCCATTTTTTTTTGGTGGTGTATTTTTCATGTTCTCATGGATGTCGAGCCTCAGAATCAAAGAGCGACGTCTTCTTTCTACATTCAACAATCATACAGGGAGAAATCCATCGTAGAAGAGGAAGAGACACCAATTTCTCCACTGACAGCAACCAAGATAGACCAGAATGCAATGCTGGAAATTGGCAGACTCCCTCCTTGCTTACAGGTCATCATCATTACATCAAAATGATTCAATTCATTAAAATTTGAAAATGTTTTTCTGCATATTTGAGCTCAGAGTTCAATATTGTAGTTATTATAGTTATGGTTGTAATGATACTTTAGTGGAGGCCCTGTGTTTGAAGATGGAAGGAGGTGTGAAGTGAATGAGACACATCCTGGCAGTTCAGCGCTGATTAAAGGTTTCTAGACAGATTTCTATTGTTCTTAGCGGAGGTTGTGGTAGAAGCTGAAGCCAGTTAGATGAATCCCTATTGAGTTATTAACCTTCATTTATACAGGGAAGGCTGCCTGAGACTCTTTCAGCGACACCGTTCACACCTGAAAGTTCCCAGTACAACCACAGTCTTCTACTGTTGGCTAATGAGCATCTCCACTGGAGTGACTGGTGGTTAAGCGCCTTGCTCAAGGGCACCTTACACACCCCCCCCCCCGACAACGTTTTCCCTGCTGGTGAGGGATTTGACCTGGTGACCATCCAGTCACAAGCCTCTAACCTCATGGTTACCGCCGGGCCATGATGACAGTAGCTGTCTGCTTGATGGGAGTTAAAGGATCATAGATGCTGTTCACATCCAAAGAAAGAAAAAAAGCCTCTGGGATACACATGAAGTATAAAACGCTGTGACAGGAAGTTGTTCTTTAGTAAAAGCCATTTCAATGAGAGGCAAAAAAACAAAAGGACAGAGGCACTCTTACAACAGACTGAATCAGTGTATGTTTTCTATGTGGGGTAATCTTCATAATTGCCTGTAAACTAATCTCTCTTCATACCCTCTTTTCTTTAAACATTGCATCCCAAAGGAGGAAGTTTGACCACAGCGTCCCTACAGAGACTGTAATGACAGAGAATAGCCAGCAGGTGGCAGCAGCGGGACATGAAAGGATGTAGTGTGGCTCCAAGTGCTGGAGATTGTCCCGTTGGACCATAAATAAATAAAACAAATATATAGAAAAGGAGGTAATTTATCACTGCTGCACGCTTTGGGGACAAAATTCAGATTCACCTAAATACTATATATAAGAGACAGTGGAAGAGATTGTCTCTACTGGTCAGACTTGTGCTTTTCCATTGTACTACATATCAGCATAGTGCAGAGCTGGTGAGGCTGGTTTCTGTGCTGTTTTTGTTGTAAAACAGGTTGCAGACGTAGTTATGTTGGTTCTTGAGGCAGGCTGGGCCGTGATGCAACTAAATGAAAAATATATTAAGGAATGTGAACGGCTGCAGTGGCTGCAAAGAGAAGCATTTCATACATCCTGTGCTGAGCCTTTTATTTGGCTGCATGTAACCCAGCGTAGCTTAGTGAGTTGTGTTAATTTTTATTGATAGTGACTCATTTTATATGTTGAGTTATGCTGAATTATATTACATGGTCGCAAATAAGCTTTCCGCTGCTGGGTGCGCCCGGCGTTGCTTTGCATGTGAAAAAACACTTGAAACAGTTCAGTGTGCAGTATTGAGGTCAGCGAGGGCTGTCACACTGATATCCTTTGTCTTCTACTTGATGTCACGGCTCCCATCTGTGACCATTTTAGGGTGGTTTTAAACCCTGCTCGGGTGCCTGGTGGTGTTTGTTTTTTTTGTTTTTTTTAAATGTGCATCCTCTCCTAGTCGGTTTTATTTATTTGGGGACAACATGGAATGAGGGACTGTGGGTATGAATCTAGACTAAGAATGTAGTGTCTTATTAAGAACAGCTATATCAAAATTGTATGTCAGACAAATCTTTTCCAGAAGATCTCTGTGCACAGGGAACGTCAGGACCACCGCTATTAGCTTTGGAAACAGGAAGATTCAGTGGTAGTTAGCTAACACGACCGTTTTGGTCATGGTTAAATAAGAAAAACCTTCACTGAAAATGAAAACTGCACTCACAGTGAAAAAAACTTCCTCTCATGAATCAGGAATTGAACCCGAGTCCTCAGAGTTGACGGTAAACGTCTACAGCCGGTTCACCGCCCTGACCTTCCCACCCTCATTTCCCACCGTGATATTTCAATGTCAAACTACTGTCTGTTATTTGTTCATTTCAACATGGTGAGACCAGACTGCCAGGCCTGGGCCGCGAGCTCGCTCCTAAATGAAGCCATTTAATTTGATGCCATTCATTCCAGTGGTAAACACCGAAGCGCTCTGCTGGATCAGTGAGTCAGACAACACGCTAACAGCCCAGTGTGATGTCGGAGTGTCGCCCTGCTGCTCTGTGCTGATTCAAGGATTATTCTCTATGTCTGTGTGTGTGTGTGTGTGTGTGTGTGTGTGTGTGTGTGTGTACTTCTACCCTTGTGAGAACCAATTTGAGTTTCATACCTTCAGACTGAGGACGTTTTTGTGAAGTGAGGTCCTTTTGGTCCTGCATTCTTCAAGGGGCGAGTTTAGGATTATGATTTGGGTTTAGGGTTAAGATTAGGATGAGGGTATGTACATTACATTACATTACATTACATTACATTACAGATGCTTTTATCCAAAACGACTTACAATAAGTGCATCCAACATAGGTAGGCAAGAGAACTACTAGTCACCAGAAATCGTAAGTATCATATGTAGCGGTGAGGGTTAACGTTGAGGGTGAGAGAACGAAGGTAGACGATGGAAGGTCCTCACAAGTATGGTGATATAGACGTGTGTGTGTGTGTGTGTGTGGATGAATGAGAGTTGTCCTGGAGTGTGAGTGTGCATGTGCGTGGTGTTGTGATGCGATGTGGCAGATTAGACAACAGCACAGCTGATAGATAATTACACCGCTTGGTTATCAATGATTCATAATTCATAATCTGAACTTCCTGAGAGACAGAAACAGACAGAGAGAGAGAGAGGGCTTAACGTTTCTCACTTATTGTAATGGTATCCAGTTATCTAGTGACCATGCACGTGTGTGTGTGTGTGTGTGTGTGTGTGTGTGTGTGTGTGCGTGCAATAAAAATTAATGCAATAACTCTTCTCTGATGCAGTGACCCAGTAACACATCTTAATCTCATTCAGCGAAACAGGATCAGCAGGACTTCACTCGGACAATCCCAGGTGTCTGAGTGTGTGTGTGTGTGAGTGTGTGTGTGTGTGTGTGTGTGTGTGTGTGTGTGTGTGTGTGTGTGTGTCCATGGTGGTACAATGTTGGTGAATGCATACGTGTTTGCATGTTTTCTCTGTGTTTGCATGCCTTATGTTTTCATGCCAACATATCTGAGTGTGTTCATGCCTGTGTGTGTGTGTGTGTGCGTGTGTGTGTGTGTGTGTGTCCCTTTGCCTGTCTGCTTTTGTGCATGTGTGTGTTTGTCCATCTTTGTGTGTTTGTACCTGTAAGCATGTGTTTCTTCCTCCATCTGCATGTGTGTGTCTCTGTATGCTTGTGTGCGTGTGTGTGCGTGTGTGTGCCTGCGTGTGCGTGCGTGTGTGTGTGTGTGTGTGTGTGTGTGTAGTCACTCTAAGTGTGTGGAGAAGTGGTTTAGGCGCTGTAGGTTTGAGTGGAATAAAGAGATTAGCTGTGTGCCGATAATCCTCTCCTCACACTCCATCCCTGGATGCTTACACACACACACACACACACACACACACGCACACACACACGCACACACACCCTTTCACGTTTATTATTTCCCTCTTCCATGGTTTTCACGTCTTTGCTAATGGACCGGCTTGTTAGAAATAACAAGCGAGGCACTTAAAGGACAAAATCCTCCCTCAGATACTTTTACACTGTTAGACATCAAGACATCGTCCACGTGATTTCTTACATTTCCCAGAATGCCTTGCGACAACCCCCAGAGAACGTACCTGAACTTGTTACATCCAGCTACCGTCACCGTCATGTTGTACTCTCACCACACATTCTGATGTTTCATAAACTGTGTGCTGCAAACAACACTGACTGCGTTGAGGTCTTATGTGATATGAGAACTGTTATTAATATGATCATAAATATCTCCCAGGAAACCTTCAACGAATGGGAAAAGGCGTCTTCAATATGCTTCACCATTCCTACCATTATCAGGCGTGTGAGAGAATCTACTGGACCAGGTGCCACTGTTGGATTTCAGCCCAGTCACTGTGCTGGAAATCTCCCATCACAGCTGAAGGGTTTCATTCCAAAACACTACGAACTCTCTTTATAAATCTGTACCAGGTGATCTCTGCCAACATTTCAAAAAACATATTGATCACCTAAAAACGGTAAGCCTTGAGTTAGCCAGTAACATCAAAGACATGGACGTGACAAAGTTTTTAAGGTGACATTTTTGGAGGGATTATTTCCCGGCGGAGACTTCCACTTCTTCCCGTGGATGCCAGGTGGTTGACAGGAAGCAGAGTGCAACGTAATGACATGAAAGCACTCAACTCGGGCACAATGAAACAACAATAAACCAGAGAAACTAACAAAACCTTCATGTTTAGGGTGATGAATTATCTAAGTTGGGGAATGTTCTAGTCTGTGGAAGTTGTTTTTCATACTGTGCAAAAATGAATAGCAGGAAAACTACGCTGACTGTGTGCAGACTCCATCAGGAATAATGGAAAGGAGAGAAAACACCCGTTGATCCTTTAAGTTGGAAAGAAGGTCTTCGGCGTTCTCAGAGTGTGAAGTCTTCACGCCGTGGACCCTGTTTGTGTTTAAAGCAGCCAATAGGAGGACAGGTTTGGGTCAGGAAACACATGGCTCTGCTGGGGCGGTGTCATGTTTTACTTTCTGGAGGGAGAGTCGTGCGAAGCGACACGGTTTAAATGTTAGTTAATGTTGTTGAGCTGTAATCTGAGGTGTGTTTCATTTCCTGGAACTGTCACTCTTTCTCCAGTGACCTCACTCCCTGTGTGTGTGTGTGTGTGTGCATGTGTGTGTGTGTGTAGGTCGAAGGCATGACTGTGGGGCTTTAGTGGTCTCTGAGGCCCCAGCAAGTAATCATGCAGACACACACACACGCACACACACACATGCCTTGAAGCTTAATGACCATGTGGAACATACAGAATGTGTGTGTGCATGTGTGTGCAGCAGACTAAACACTGAACCATATTGCTATTTTTACTGATTAGAGCTTGTTCATAATGAGACCTATTAACTTCAGACCTTACACACACACACACACACACACACACACACACACACACACACACACACACACACACACACACACACACACCTCGATAGTGCATGAAAACCATAGAGCACACATCAGGTCTCCAGTCTGCAGAAGACAGACCGAACCCTCCCTTCAGTCAAGTCGGCTCAACTGAAAGGTAAGAGGCTTCGTTTTTTTATTTGCTCTTGTTGTGATTTACTGTTTTACTGGTTTACTGTGTAGAAACCAAATCAAGGAAAAGCAACCTAAAATGTATTTGGCTACTTTTGAACAAACATTTGCAAATGCACATGTTGCACGAAAGAAGGATCCACGACAACTGAAAACCTATCATGTTACATCCTGGTAACGTCAGAAATCCACTTGGCTTTTTTTTTTTTGAGATTTGAGACACACAAATACTGACAGGAGGAAGAGGAAAAGGATGCCGTGCCTGCATTGTGTTTGAGTTGCTTTGTGTGTGTGTGTGTGTGTGTGTGTGTGTGTGTGTATTTGTGTGTTGTGCACAAGTGCATGGGTGTAAAGAACACACCAGCCCTAAACCAGAGTGGTTCTGATCCACTTGTCATGTCCTCCATATATTATAGATAGACCGGCTGTGTTCTGCACAGCTGGAACAACAGAAAGAGACAGACAGACAAAGAGAGAGAGAGAGAGAGAGGGAGAGAGACAGAGAGAGAGAGAGAGAGAGAGAGAGAGAGAGAGAGAGAGAGAGAGAGAGAGAGAGAGAGAGAGTCCTAGCACATCATGTTTGCTGGAAACATGAGAACATATGGATGAAAGTGTGTGGTTCTCATGTACCTGTCACGTTGTTCATATATGCTTGTGTATTTGTCCCTGTGTGTGTGTGTGTGTGTGTGTGTGTGTGTGTGTGTGAGAAAGTGGTAAATGGTCTGTTTCCTCTCACCTCTTGTCTGTGGGTGCATGTGGTTGGAATATGAAACACCATGAACTCTGGCTTCAGTCGCTGTTTGTCAACCGCTGCCCAGGATACCTGGACAGGTGTGGCGTAGTAGAGGTCCAGAAATGAGCATGATGTGTTCAAATGTTTGAGTCACATGTCCAACATCCATTACATCACTGTTTTACTGTGATGTTTAACTGATACTCAAGAGCTAAACGTGATAAACATGATGACGATGATGATGATGTTTTTAGGGTTTGGGGTTAGGAGGAGTTGATCAGTCAAGTGCAAACACATCCCTCTGTCTGAATCTCACACACACACAAACACACACACACACACACACACACACACGCAAAATGATCAGTCAGTCATGAACAGTTCTTCCTCTCTCAGAATCCGGCAATGGGCAACAGACTAGAACAGTGTTCAATAATAAGAAGTAGCCTAATAACACAAATGATGCTGAGATTTTTCCATGCGGATTAAAAAGATTTGTTGATTGTATGAAATAGAAGAATGAATGAAACTAATGAAAATTGGTTGATATTTTATTCATTTTGAACAATTTTAAATAACATTTTGATTCAAAGTACACATTGGGAATACAACACCCAACCCTGGCAGTGTTAGTGCCTTGCTCTACCTACTGACCTGAGTGGAACCGTTCAGTTTATTATAGTCATTATTGTCAATGTTTTTTGCTTCAGTTGACTCAGTAATGCATCACTCACACACACACACACACACACACACACACACACACACACACACACACACACACACACAGTGGGCAGCGGTCTAGAAGAAGCCAAATGCTGCTAACTAGCGAGATCCTCTTAATGATGCTAATGTCATTATTTCTATGGCAGATTAATGAGGTTATTTATAGTTTAATAATCCGTATTGAGTAGGACTGCAGATTAATTTGTTAATCACGCATCAAATATAACCGCTGCCCCCGGCCACTGACTAAAGCCCTATCCCTCTGTGTGTGTGTGTGTGTGTGTGTGTGTGTGTGTGTGTGTGTGAGATTACCAACAGCCAGTTACCTCTAAAGCATAGCAGAAATTTGAAAACTCAAAAACCCAACCACCCCCTTCACAACCCAGCCCGGGCTCCTGAATGACCACGATGTCTTGAGTGAGAGAAATCTGTTTCCCCACCATGAAAGGATTACATGGTGGAGACACGGCTAGAAACAAGCAGTAGTTTGACGTTAAAGTAGTGCGGTGGAAAGTAACAGGGGGGTGGAAGGACAGATAGAGTTGCCTGGTGACCTGGGTTCAATTCCCAACTCATAATAAAGATTTTTTATACAAAGGTTTTCATTTTCAGCAAAGTTTTTTCTGTTTCACCATGACCAAAACTTTAACCAAACTGCTTTACTTGCCTAACCTTAACCCTAACTTAACCGTTATACAACCTTTTCACACGGCGAACATTCATTTTTTGAGACTGTGTTGCACAAACTGGGTTTCTATCTCGCTGTCTACCTTTTCATCGCGCCTCGCTGTGACGTCTCCCGTGGCCAATTAGCCTTCA
Organism: Hoplostethus atlanticus; assembly: GCA_034670405.1. Classification (NCBI taxonomy): domain Eukaryota; kingdom Metazoa; phylum Chordata; class Actinopteri; order Trachichthyiformes; family Trachichthyidae; genus Hoplostethus; species Hoplostethus atlanticus. The sequence continues at coordinate 2,223,962 of JAXDDX010000061.1, forward strand.
GCCCTGAGCCAATAGCTCGAAGACAAAAGGCCTTCATCCTGGTTGGGGTTGAAATCCAATCCCTCCACTCCTGTTGTGGAACAGAAATAGCTACCAGGCAAACTCATCCACAGGCGTTTGTCTGCTAAGTGAACGTTGCCTTTTGGCCGCGGCCCTCCTCGCTCGGCTAGCTCCGTTTTATTTATTATTAACCTTTATTCATCTGGGGGAGGTTGACGCTCAGGACGAACACCAAAGGAGGATCACTGGCACTGGCCGAAATTAGGTTTTTGGCTCATCTGCCAAAAGCTGGTTTAAAAAAAAAAACATTATCTGCCAAGAATAATTTTTACCAGCCAAAATAATTAATTCATCTTTATTATTTTTTTCATGGAGATATGTCACCCTACCCATTTTTATTTAAAATTTACTTCATATAATGGATCAAGTTTGTAATTCATCATGAAGTGGAACAGAACTCAATGTAACCGAGGCGTTCAAATGCCAGTGTAGCAGCTGGTTACTGATTTATCCACCAAACACACATTTCACCATTTGGTGCTTCAAGTAAATTTCAGATCCTGGTCACTGTGATCAGTGTGGTTGCAATACAGGAATACAGGACTCTGTGATTGTTGCTGTGTAAATCCATTAGGTATGTTTGTTCTTTTCACCTGGTAAATGGATGAAACCATGCAAGCACGTGGCTTTTTGTTTATGGATTGTAGCCCCTTTGGTTTGGAGCAGCGTGAAAGCGAAACAGACAAACTGAAAAAAAGTCAACGATATATCAAAGTCAAAGACAACTTCGGACTGAGCCAATGGACAATTAGGTGAGAAAGCGCCCTAAGATACATTTCGGCACGCTTGTTGACTTCGTGTGGCGTTTCACAGGCAGTTTTGCACGTTGGCGGCCCCAAAATGGCAGCGAGTAGAAACCGTTTTCTGAGATTTTGTGATCTTCAATACCCAGAATTCCTGGAGCGAGACTTGTGTGAGTCAGTACCAATTTGAAGCTGCTCCAGTATAATTGGCTGCTGCGTACTTATGTAACTCCTGTTAAAATACATAAATATAATAATAATATTCCAGACTCTTGCTTCAAATGAAAAGAACTTCAGAGAATATATATGGGAGTACGATACGATTAAGACATTTTGGAAGGAAGTGAGCTCGATGATTAAGAGGATTCTCCCTATCTTAAGGGTCTTCAGGTCTGTACTCTCTGGATTTCATCTGAGAAGGAAAGACTACAAATTATTGATGTGTGCATTACAAGCAAAGGGAATGATTGCCCTTAATTGGAAAAAGCTAGTATGTCTAGCATTGGTACTTTGGTAAAGAATATGTCTCACTGTCAAACAACTAAAAACGAACTAACTGAGAGGAAAACTGATTCATACCTTTGATACTTTTTCTACACCATGGTGACTTCTACTCATCCAGCAGGAACAAGTAGATAAGATCAGCTTTGTTCTTGTATTTATTTTTTCGGCTGATTTTATTTTTCTTTCCCCTTTTTTCTTTTTGCAGTCTTTCTTTTGTGGTGCATGTGGGGTGGAAGGGTTTCAAATGTTTGTTATTTGGTTATGCATGTGTTGTGGGATTTTAATGGGAAAATCCAATATAAGTATTGTTTTAAAAAAAACATGACTTCACTTCAGTAAACTGCACACAGCACGCTCCTGTTTACCACCCCGGCCGGTCTGTGATGATTTACACCAAAGGAAACTAAGGAAAAGAGAGAGGAAAAGATTTAATGCTGGTGTGTCCACCTCTTAAGTGTACATATCTGACCAAACAGGCCAAACAGGGCGGATCTACGGGGTCACAATTAGGGGGGATGGGAGTATTTTAACGACTTGAGGTGAAAAAAATCTGTCAAATTCGTTATTGTGTGTGTGATACGATGCGTTTTCAAGATCTGTTAAATAGCAAAGCAAGAGGAGAGCAAGAGGAGAAACAAGGAAGAAATGCGTGGCTTTCTGGCTACGGGACAGCTCTAGATTTATTTCCAAGAAAAAGTGGAAAAGGCCAGCGTTAGCACACACTGCATTGTACTATCCTTTCCAGGGTTTGGGGTTCAAGTCCCTGTGTAGGTCAACAGGTAAAGCCTACTTCCTGCCTCTCCAGGTAACATTCTCCAACCGTTGGAAGTAACTTCAAATATAAAGTCCCTAACCTTTTACATCCTCCTCCAGTGTCACCCTTTTTCAAATTTCCAAACCTCTCAGAAAGCATTTCAAAAAGTGATGTCTGAGTGTTTCAACCAATCAACAGTCCCTGTCAAAACGAGGCTCAGGTGTGCCAGGGGCGGGGGCCAATCAGCTGTGTCTGTTTTTTTGATTGGTAGAAATCAGCCATCACGCCTACTTGCCTTGTAAACCAATGATTTACCTCAAGGCCTGTTTGAAAATGAAGAAAACAAACAGAGCCCAGGTTTTACGTCCCGTCCACTTTATTATAATCCTATTCCTGAGAGTGAGGGTGGGGGTGGCAATTTTTTGTGTGGACGTTATCACCGGCTTAACCCTCTCGCAATGAAAAATTTCCCTTCCTTTCTGGGAAACGCTTGCTAATGCTACAATACTTGGGTGGAGGTGGGGGCTCTGAGAGGGATTCCCCCATCTCTCTCCAGTATATCTGTCCGGTGCTCCTAATAACAAGCTTTGAGAGAACCCCCCCCCCCCCAACCCTAACCCTAACCCTAACCCACCCCATAAAGACAGATCATCCCACTAACATACACCCTGCTCAGATTAACACACACCCACCAGATGCTGTTGTCGCCTAGGGTGAAGCAGATGACAGACACCCGCCCCACACACACCCTTACCTCCCCAACCTCACTGAGACCTGCATGCAGGTCAGACTTCAATTTATACCTGCAGCCATTTTATTTCACCTTCAAGTAGTAGCATTGATTGGGGATCGTAACAGTCAGCTTGCTAGGTTGTATATTTGTCATTTTGGAAAAGAAAATATTTTCTTTTAGCACAGATTCCTCCTATATATATTCTCTATTTTCAACTCATTTCAAAATAAAGCTAACAATGGTGCGTAGTGATTGTGTTAGAAGTGAATTTCCAAGCTACTCTGGCGTCTGTAACAACACGTGGAAACAACAGCTGGAAGCTAACCATCGTCGTCTTGTTGTAAATGCATCTGATTTGTGCAGTAGCTAATATATCTAGCACAAGCAAACTTTAGCGCTAGTAGTGGCTAGTAGTCACTAGTTAATAATAAGGTCAGCTTGTTAGCTAAACATCACCGTCTTGTTAACACGTCTGATTTGCACACTAGCTAACATATCTAGTAGAGTAACTAACTAGCATTAGTAGCGGCTAGTAGTCGCATGTTAACATTAACATCAGTTGCTTTGCTAAATTAGCCTGCTGGCTAGTTAGCTAGCTAACAGTTTGTTCAGGTTAACTGAGGTGACTCTTCTCAAACTAGTTGTTTGTGTTTTGGAGTAGAGATTAGGGCCAAAGACAAGACAGTTTACCGAGTCAACAGAAACAAATCTACCATTTGGATCATTCACTTTTACTTATAATAATACTGAGTTGGGCTACACACCACCACCATCTTTTTTCAGGTATCTTATATATGTAGCCATTATATGCGTAATGCCATTTCTTCCATTGACCTCCATGATGGCGACTTGTCTTTTTAGAGTAAGAGAGAGGGAGGAAAAGGGGGAGAGAGAGACAGAGAGACAGAGAGACAGAGCGAGAGAAAGGTGAGTATTTGGGTAAAGGGGGAGGGAGAGAGAGAGGATTTAGAGCATGTCAAAGTGAGGATTGTCAGGAAGCTGTATCACCCCCTCAGCTCCCAGACAATCCATGGATGGAGTCTTAATACGCTATCTGGAGAGGAGACAGTCTGACAGCGACACACCCAGACAGTCACTGGTGTCGGCTATTTATATGTATTGTTATTTTTGACGAATTCCCATTATATTTACACACTTTGGTAACAAAGTTCATGCCAATGAAGCGTACTGAATTGAATTGAATTGAACTGAGAAATAGATAGGGGGAGAAAATGGAGAGAAAACAGAAAGAGAGACGATAAGATGAAACTTTATAGATTCATCTTATAGAGGGAAATTAGGTTGTTGCAGCAGCAAAAGTAATAGCATCCAGCAGGGATCCTATATGAGTGCTTATATTCTATAACATAATAGTAAGCAGTTAAATTCTACTTTAGTGTGCACGTTCTGCTTTATTCTCCTTTATTCTATTCTTTTCTATTCTATTATTACCTATTATTATTATCTGGAATGAGGAAGAAGCTGTGTCAGAGGTGAGGCAGTGTGGGAATATGGAGACTGAAAGCGACACCTCAGCATCTCTGCTTACGTTCACAAAGTCTCTGAATAAAGAAGAGGAACTGAGGTTTCTGTGGACGGTGGGAAACCGCGAGAGAGAGCAAAGGGAGGAGAAAATGTATGTCACAAGGGCAATGAAAGGGACAGAGAGAGGGGGAGGGGGGAGAGAGAGGGGGAGGTGGGTAAGAAATGAGCTTACTTTTCTCAGGGCTTTTTTTTGACCCCTTGATCTGGTTTTCAGGGGCATTTTGATCCTTTTCAGGAGCAATCTTATTGAACCATTAACAAAAATGTAATTTCTTTCCCTCTGCTGGAAACTGGCAACAGGCCTACAGAAGAGGATGCAGACGTTTTCCCCTCTCCGTCCCCGACCAGTCCATGCCGCGTGGTGCCAACATTTTTCTGCTGCCTCCCTGCTTGTTTTCTGATCAAAAAACGCTTAATTCTTCTCATCCTGAACACACTGGATATAACCCCCCAGTCATAGGCTCCCACGAAACACCACCGGTGGCCCACGGGGGACAGTCGTCGCGTTCGAAAGGCAACGAAATAATGAACAGGATGAAAAGCAAACAAAAAAGGGTACTTCTAATAATCGGAGCCATTATTTGCCCCGTTTTGTTTCCTGATGGGAGGTGAATATGCAGCAGGGGACTGAGGAATGCTGTTTCTGTCCAGGGTCACACCAACTTCCTCCTATTGAATCAGTAGCTGCATCCAAAACACACACACACACACACACACACACACACACACACACACACACACACAGACCACTGTGAAACCCTGTAACCCCTGTCTTCCTGTTGTGTACATGGAAACTTCTGACCAGTCAACAGCTGGACGACGGTACATGTGGTTGTGGAGGTGAATAACTCCAGCTATACACACAGGGTGGTATGGAGTATGGACGAGTCATGTACGTACAGAAGAGTTGTGTTTTAAAATGAGATCTAAAAAAAAAAAAAAATTCAGAAAACATCCCTGAAGTTATCACCTACCCTCATACCTTCATCGTTCAGAGAATCCTGGCATTTGCGTTTTTGAAATATTGAGCAAACAAATATCAGCCAGCAATCCAAAATGTAGTTGCAGTTCGTTGGAACGGGCTGCGGTGTTCAGTAAACTGTGGCACAGTTCAGTCGTTTTGGGGAATTAATCACCAAAGATTAACAAAACCAAACTTGATTTTTGCCCAAAGCACCAAATTCTACGCCCTTTCACACCCATACATAGACACAAATACACACACACACATACACACACACACAAACTGAAAGGTAAACAGAAAGATACAATGGTCTGTAAACACACACACACTCACACACACACACACACACACACTCCTACACCGCCAGATTAGAGGGTTCTTGGGGGAAGCGAAGGGTTGTTGCTAGGGAAACCAGAGGAAGGCCTGGAGAGAGCTGATTAAGGATTGGCTAGATGAGATTACCCCACACACACACACACACACACACACACACACATAGACACACACACACACACAGTGTCCATCTCGCTCGAGTACCAGATGTGAGAGGAAATCCTTTTTCTGGACGTGACTTTTGATGTTCGCCGCAGTTCCCTCAGTGGAAATCTTAACGGCGTGAGTCAAAGTTGAAGGTGGCGAGCTGACTAACGTCTTACAGTAAATACCAAGACGTTGAGGTGATCACAAAGTGCCCAGGTCTGTGTCAGCAGCCGTGACCAATCTCTATTGTGTAGAGCAGAACAATCAGGTGTCCCCACTGCTGAGTTCAATGACTTCACTAACAGTGACGTGGCGTTAAAGGAAAATTCCCTCAGTTATTTTGTGACGTAATTTGTTGTAATTTACCTTTCTGTACTTTCCCTCAACCTGCATTGTCTACTTCTATTTTAGTTAGTGATTTCCTACGTTTCCCAGAATGCCTTTTGACAACCCCCAGAGAACTTTCCTGGACTTGTTGTATTCAGCTGTTGGTTTTACGTGTAGGTAGAGAGAGGAATAGCGGTAGTGATAGTAACGGCAGGAGAGTGAGTTTCTGACGACGTTTGTCCAGTTACCCTCAGGAAAGAAAAACAAAAATCTACCACCAAACAACAAAATGGACCCAGGAATGCAAAATACATCTCCAATAGCTGTTTTAGTGTTTTGTTTTAAATAATAAAAAGGTGTGTAAAAGTTAGTAAAAGTAAAAGTTAGTAGCGTTATCTTGTATATATATGGACTTGTTGGACCTTTTCTAGTCAGATTTCACTGGACGAGATAATTCAGTCAGCCTAGATTAAATCTAATCCACTGGTTGCTTGTACAACACAATACTTTCAGTGATGGCAACAACTGGATTAAACAGTCTAGACAGTTTAGACGCGTCCAGCTGGTCTGACAGCACTAGACGCTTTTAGTGCGTGTTCAGTGATTGAAAACAATTGGTGTGTTTGAAAAAGCATCTGACGCCTTCAATGTGTCTGGGCCTTAAGAGCGAACCATGTCCTCAGAGACTCTGATATCTACACGATATAAATATGTCAAACATTTTATAGCAATGTGGTAACTGTCACATTATTACTGCATATCTGTCTGACGTTTCTTTATATGAAACTAAACTATTAACTATTATCTTAGTAGCTGGTTAAATGAAGACGTGTTGTTAGTCAGCTTGCTTTGTGAAATAAGGATGTGTGTGTGCAGCATTTTGAAATTGGCCCCCAGATTCTCAACACCACCCATAAGTACTTGTGAGCCTGCAAGCCTTGCTCAGTTGTGTAATTGTGTGTGTGTGTGTGTGTGTGCACTGTTTTTGCATGCGTGTTAACATGTGTGTGTGTGCCTGCCTATCTTTTTGGGTATGTGTGTGTGTGTGTTTAGCAGAAGGCAGGGAGGGCAGAAAGAGCATGGTTTTATGATGAAATTCAGTGGCAATTTGAAGTCTCCAATCATTGAACCAGCGAGAGAGAAGAGAGAGAGAGAGAGAGAGAGAGAGAGAGAGAGAGAGAGGCACAGACAAAGAGACGAGCAGGAGGAAACAAGAGGTTGCAAGAAAGAGGCAAAGAAAGATGAGAGAGAGAATTAGAGAGAGGTGTGAGAAGGAGAGGCAGAATAAATGGATAATCCAGTCCCAAAGGGATTCACAATGCCCTCACATTATGAAACAATAAATGAAAAACCCCCAAAAACGAAATATGACCCAGACCCTCAAAAACCTTAATTAGGAAAAAAAAAGTAAGAAACCTGGGGAAGGGCCTCACAGAGAGGACTCCCCCTTCCAGGGCGGTCAGGCGTGCAATGGGTGCCGAGAAAGGCAAACAAAAAAATAAATGTTGGTAAGAAAACAGGAGCATAAATACACAGAATGAACACAATGAGAGCGCGTGGGTGAATGTCCAGATCTCCGTCACCGTGGACAGCAACTACCACGGGAGGCGAGGAGGGAGGAAGAGTCAGGAGGATGCAGATACTCGGCCAGCCACAACCTGACATGAAAAGAGACGTGCCCAAACACACAGCAGACCAACTCACTGACACTTACTCACTCAACAGACGATGAACAAGTGCACACACACAAAAAGGGGATGCACAAACTAAATTCCCATCGACGGGAACCTGAACTAGTGCAAGCTGACTATTGAGTCACTCCCAGTAATTGTCCAAAGCTAGAGGTTGACCAAATGAGAGTGAAAGCAGTTTGGGTTTTAAGCCTGGATTTAAAGACATCAGGAGAATTTGCCTCTCTAATCGCAGAAGGGAGGACCTGATAAATTGGACGATGCAAGCCCGTGTAACATTTCATGCTAGCAGAAGTGCAGTGAAGTCGCATCTGGCATGAATTGGCTGCCGGTGTAGGGAGGACAGGATAGGTGATATGTTTGTATGGGCGTGTATTTGCGGACGCATGCCTCTGCATTTGTGCGTATGCATGCAATTCTGTGTTGGCATCTGTGTGTGTGTGTGTGTGCATCTGTGTAATTACTCTCATTCCTCTCCACACAACAGTTGTAGCTGCAGGTTTTGCCAAGTTGACATCCAGCACGCTTGTGATAAACAACTCCGTCAGGTTTGTTTGGCTCGCTCGGCTCTCTGCTCGACGTTAGGGGAGGGCGTTCGTATCGCACGCAGAAAAAACACATGAAACGGCAACGGGGGAGACGGGGAGTCCTGGAGTCTGGGCACTAGTTAGCACCATTTGGCAAGGAGTGAGGAGAGGTTGCATCATCAGAGAGAGAGAGAGAGAGAGAGAGAGAGAGAGAGAGAGAGATATCACCTACTGAAATATCAAAGCAGTTTAACCTTGATGCTCTCGGTATCACAGCTGCATGTCTGGGTCTCAGATTCACCCACAAGAACATCAGACGGGACAGTGACCTTGAAAATAAAAAAACATTTGAACATTTAAGGCATTTAGGAGGATGCTCTTATCCAGAGGGACTTAGCTTAGTGCGATAGTAGAATAATCTTCAGTTCCTAGATAGCCAGTAAGGAGCTGTAGGGCCCTGACAGTATCCCTGAAAGAGAGGGATGCTGGGAAAAGAGGTAGAAGAGGTAGAAAAATCTATATGAATGTTTCCTTTAAAAACAAGACAAAACAATGATTTTATTTCAGATGTAGTGTGGATGTTGAATAGTAAAATAAGACGTCTGAAGGAGTACAGGGTATATATTGTTTTCACCGTGAATCCTGAAATGATACGCGGGTGTGGAACATCGTTACCTCTAAAGATGCTCCGTCTTCAAACCGAAGGGGGAGAGGAATAACAAAAGGAGGAAGTGTGCAGAGCATGTTTATTTCCCCGTCGCTCCCTCAGGCAGTTTTAACCCAACACATTTTATGTTACGCTGCGAGTTCATTTGAATTCAGTCATTTGCAAAGATAAAGTAGTCTTTCTCTGTCACTTTTTTTTTTTTTTTTCCTCTATCAGGAACTTTTTTTTTTTTTTCCTCGCTTTGTTTGCTGAGCACTGCCGGTAATTCAAACAAGGGGGAATAAAAGGCACACCGGTTTCCGGGCCCTGCATTTTAATGCTCTATCCTGCAATGTGAGTTGGTTTTCTATTGCCTGCTTCTAGAAGTCAGTTCTCCTTTCCCCTGTGAAGAAACCACTGTAAGGCGTTACATTAATCTACCATACACACCTTTAAAAAGTCAAACTCTTAAAGAACGTGTGAAGACAGTCCAAAGTTTGGGTCATATGAACTCCAGATTGTACATGTGAAGGTACATGTACATTTTAAACATCAATACATCATTATCAAATTTATTGTTATACTTACTCTCATGGCGGTTGTATTATTAATACTAGTGTTTCTGCTAAATCACACCCGGTGATTTCATCTTTCCTCAGAACAAAGACAAGCCCCGCCTCCACGTTAAAGTATTACATAGACCGCCTTTAAACATGATCTATTGTTTATTTATTGACTTTTTTTTTTTACGTTTTAACGTATGACCAGGGGAGGTTGACAGTTACACGCACATTCACACCTAGGAGCTGCCCAGTACAACCACAGTCCTCTACTGCTGGCCACTGGGAGCTGCCCAGTACAACCACAGTCCTCTACTGGAAGTGATGGTGGTGAAGTGTTGGTTAGTCAAGGTGACGGTAGCTGATGAGGGAGAGGAGAACATTTCTAAATTAATTTCTCTGTCTGGATTTTCCCAGACGGTCACACTCTATAATTCCTATGTTAACTAGTTTCTCTGTGTGTGTGTGTGTGTGTGTGTGTGTGTGTGTGTGTGTGTGTGTGACTGCGTCGTCTCTATGACTGTCAGTGTATCTGTCTGTGAGTATAAGCATGTCTCTGTCTGTGCCTGCATCTGTCCGTGTGTGTGTGTGTATGTGTGTGTGTGTGTGTGTGTGTGTGTGTGTGTGTGTGTGTGTTCGCGTCTCCAGTCCCGCTATTTCCTCCAGTTTGACGTGAATGAGGAGTGACTGTGTTAAAAGCATTAACATTTTCAAACCCTGAATCCCTAATCAGGGTGTTGTTGTAGAGGAGAGGCATTCAGCAGAACGCTGCATTATTTAGCATCTACTAGCTAGGATCCTCAAACACACTCACACACACACACACACACACACACACACACACGCACACGCACGCACACACACACACACACACACACACAATACTGAGAGGAGAGTTGGGCATAGCACTCAACATGTGTGACTGGAACACACACACACACATGCACATTATAACACAATCTCCGCATAATAAGGAAAGAACACACACACACACACACACACAAAGACACCACCTGATAACCTGGTCCTGTCATTGATTCAGCCTCTGATAGGTTTTGTCCACGGAGCAGAGGGAGTGATGAAAGACAGGAGCAATAGCAGACAGACAGGTGAGAGAGACGGGAGGAGATGGGGGAGAGAAACGAGAGGAGGCAGTTGGGCGGAGAGACAGCGATGGAGATTTGCAGGTCATTACATTGCATATAAATTGTGTGTGAGAGAGAAAGAGAGTTTTCCTTCCATCTCTCCTCCCTCCTTCCTTCTCTCTCCATCACTCTCCAACTTTCTCCATCCAGCCCTTTCAAATTCAAACTCAAACCAGCTTTATTGGCCTGAATGGAAGACAAGTGCTATTGGCAAAGCCTTCTGGCACATGACAAGCTAAACATTACATCACGCTGGTATTGGCAATACAGTACAAAGGAGTGAAAGTGAAAAAAAAAGAAAGCGCTGCGAGCGGAGGGGGGGGGCGCTAAATTACATGTTGCTGATATAAATATGAACGTTTACATTGTTTCTTTCACATTTGCTCCTTTGTCTCCTCGTCCTCCCCTTTCTGTTTTCCCTCTCTCTACCCCACCCCTCCCTCTCTCTCTCTCTCTCTCCCCTGCCCCTCTCTCTCTCTACCTCTCTCTCCCCCTGCCCCCCTCTCTCTCTCTCTCTCTCTCCATCACCCCGAGGCAGTATTCCACATTACCATGTACATCAGTCACAAGAGCTCTGGTTAAATCCACCTCATACCTCTCTGTGGACACACACACACACACACACGCACGCACACACACACACACACACACACACACACACACACACACACATACAAGCACATAAACACACACACACACACATACAAGCACATAAACACACACAGGCACATAAGATTAAAACACACTAAAACACACATACATACAGTAGAGGGATGCATGTGCTTTCACACACACACACACACACACACACACACACACACACACACACACACACACACAGCTCATCCAGAGCCAAGTAATGTTGACAGCGACCCTGCTATTTTTAAAGGGCACACTTCACAAGATATCATCTCCCCATCATTTGTCCTCAGGGATCTGTGTGTACTTACACACACACACACACACTGACCAACGGACGTGTACACACACACACACGTACACAAACATAAGCAGACATATAGGCACACATAAGTATACACACACACACACACACACAGCAGGTGTTAATCAGTTTGGGTCCCGTCTTCCAGGTCTGTGTGTCGCGACAAGTCAGGCTGGTGAAAACTGAAGGGATGTTTTTAAGCTCATCGGAGCTTCAGTGTTTTTCATTACTTTGACTCAATATGTCGGTTATCCAAAGAGCAAGAACAAAACAAAACGTTTTCAACCTCAGCTGAAGTGATCTATTTTAAATTATGTACAGTAAGCATCCCCTGTCCAAATCCTGTATGTGTTCATATTGTACAAACTGAATGCAACGTTGGCCTGCATGTGTCCAAAACACAAAATGTAATTCAATTTTTTAACATTTATCCATTCATCGTTTTTAAGACCTGGAACCTAGCTTGAAACAACCTGCTGTCCTAGCTAACAAAGACGCACCAGATAAGAAAACATGGATGTCACAATAAAGTTAAAGTTTGTAAGGTGACATGTTTTTGATGGATTTCCCTGGTTTAGACTTTTGCTTTGCAAATTCTCTTTTTTCAACAAAAATGACAGAAATGTGTGTATCTTGATTGCTCATATAACGGAGAGTGCTGCCAACTTAATCTGTTGCTTTGTCTAGCTGATATAAGACGTGTCCTCTCTGTGGAAAATCACGCTAGCAACCTAGCCTGCTAGTAAACCAGTGGACCGTCTTGGTTAACTTCCGCTTCAGCTCCCTATTGGTGGAAGGTTTTGTCTACTTCCTGTGCTTCCGTTGTGACACGCCCGCCCCCCGGCCTCCCTCATCCAATCAGAGAGCCTGAAATATTCTCTGGTCCAATGAGACGTTTCTGAATGTGCGATATGAAAACGCTAAACTCTGGCACGATGAAATAACAAAAACAAAAAGAAAAAAATGATGTCTTCATATTTACTGTGACGGATTATCTGGCTCAGAAAATCTTCTAGTCTGTGTAAGTTTTTCATACTGGACAAAAATTAGTGACTAAGCTGACTGAGTGCAGACTCCACCAGGAATAATGGAAAGGCGAGGACAACCTGGACGATTGGTACCAACACTGACATCATCCTTTAAGATGAGAGTGTCAGTCTGGTGAATCAGTGTCTGCTTTGGGCAAAGGTATGGTAGGTGTTACTGTTGAACGCGAACCCTTTGGGCAGATGTAGCACTGTTAAAGAGGATGTGTCACATTAGCACTCTCTCTCTCTCTCTCTCTCTCTCTCTCTCTCTCTCTCTCTCTCTCTCTCTGTCTGTCTGTCTGTCTCTCTCTCTCTCTCTCTGTCTCTCTCTCCACATGACTATGGATCCAGCTTTGTTTGTCTGTCAACATTGAAATCTCAGGTGGTTATTTAACCGCCACTGGTCTTATTTTGATGAAAGGGATGATGCATGTAGGGATGATGCATCTTTGCACTGTTCCAATGTTTGAGAAGTAATGCTGATGCTTTAATTGAAATTAAATGTGATATAATATGAATGTTGACCCAAGGGGAGGCAACATGTGTACTTGTTTCTCTTAGTTTCTTTCTCTCTATCTCGTTCCTTCCTTCCCTCTCTCTCTCTTCCGACGCCAGTCATCGGTTGAATCCTCGATTCAGCTCCCAGCGGTCCTCCTCCAGTCAAACCGCCATGAAAGAGTATCACATATTTCTTACATGTCATAGGTAGAACGAGGATGCAATTTTTAGTGCAAATTGTTTTCAGGAAAGTAGGCCAAGAGCACAAGGATTTTGAAAAGCGATGAACAGGTTGACAGAGAGGGGGAAAGAGGAACGGCGATGTGTAGACAAGAAGAGTTTCCATCGTTTTTTGTGATGTTTGGTTTGTTGGCGGGACAAACAAACCAAACATCACTCTTAGTGTCTTCTAGTTTTCTGATGGAAAACTGACATCCAACATGAGGACGAACTCTTCCTCTCTTCTTCCCCCTCTCTCTTATATCCACATCGTTTCTCTCTTTGTCTCTCCCTCAATTCAATTAAATTCAATCAATGAAAGAAAATGAATGGAAAATATGTCTATTACTGATAGAAGCAGGCAGCTTTGACTCTCAATCCAGTTCAGTCCAGTTCAACTCCAACATGCTTTATAATATTGCCGAAGCAGTTTCAGACACATTCCAATAGATAACATGTACAATAAATAACTATATCAATGCAGAGAAATTGTTAAGCTATTAATTGAAAAGAATCAATTAATATTAGATCAGATCAATATTTGTCACTGTCTTTATTCTCCTGGTGTCTATCTGTCGTCCAGTCTCGCTCCGAATCCACTGTCTAAACTGACTGGCTGTGCACACACACACACACACACACACACACACACACACACACACATATTTACAGAGAGAGAGAGAGAGAGATTTGTCCTGAAGTGAGATGTCAGTTATCCATCAAAAATAAGAAGACATTTAGAAAAGTGGTGGTCGCCGGGGCAACGAACAAACAAATAAACAAACTCTGATTCTCTGTCAGATGTTCCCTTACTGACTTTTCAATACGATGTACATGAGAAAACGACGTCTCTGGATCTCTTTCTCTTTCTTTCTGTCATAATGGACGGACTTAAACCGAAGAACAAACGTACTGAGACACTAAGAGGACCGTCAGACTCTAGATGGCCACTGAGGCTCTTTGTAATATTCTGAATATTCTTTTGAAAATATCAGAGCATCATGATCACGTGCGATGAAGCGTGCTCCCTTGCCAACAAAATGAGTCGATTGGAAACGGCATTCCTCTGCACCTTTTGGTCTAAGATACTGCAAAACAACAAGCATTGCACCTCCAGATTGTAGAGTTGGATCTGGTAGCAGCCGTAGAATTGATTCAGTCACTTTCTGGTTTTGTGGTGGATTTGTGCGACCGGTTTGAGGCCAAGGGAACGTCAGAGACTCGGGAATACAGGACTGCAACGACTCACCGGAGCAGAGAGGTTTTGTGTGGAGGTATTCCTGGTGATAATTGACAGATAGTGCTTCGCAGGAGAGACACAAGGCCTACACAGAGACGAGATACTTTGGCTTTCTCACTCAACTCGGGAGACTCTCCAAGGATGAAATACACAAGGCAAGCCGCACATTGCAGGGAAAATATAGCAAAGATCTTCGGGATGTCTTTGAGGATGAACTTATTCAATTTGTGGATGTCAGTGTAACCAGCAATCTATCACCGAGGAACGTTGTAGTGTTGAAACAAAAACGGCGGCAAAGTGCTTTTCCTGATGTCGACATTGCACTGAGGTTTTATCTAACTCCCCCTGTTTCAAATGCCAGCGGGGGGGAAAGATCATTTTCGAAGTTGGGGATTATCAAACACAGACGGAGGACTTCAATGCACGAAACCAGACTGAACCGTTTGACTCTGATGTCCATTGAGCACGTCTCGCTGCGCCAGTCGGATTTTAACAATCTCATCCAAGAGTTTGCCTCAAAGAAAAGCAGGAGGCCTTCTAAGGTCATGAGTGGTAAGTAATAGTGTCATGTGTAAAAATCAAAGTAGTGTGATTCTGTCATTAAAAGGCCAGGGCTGGTATTGTGTAGTTACTGTATGCCCTATGCACTGGTGGGTATGGGTCCCAGTTGACAGCTGCAACCTGCAACCTGCAACCTGCAACCTGCAACCTCACTGATGGAGCTTCTGACCTGAATTTGTGCCTAGTAGGCTACAAGGCTGCAACGCTGCAAACGGATCGTGGCTTTGTTACAGTGCCTGACTGATTCGCTAAAGGTGTGTGTGTGTGTGTGTGTGTGTGTGTGTGTGTGTGTGTGTGTGTGTGTGCGCCGATGGGGAGTTGATGATGCGAGCAGGGCCCTGAAAGTCTTAATAGCCCCGGGCCCTGGGATGGGGTAGCTCGGTGCTGGTCTGTGTGTTCATGCCTAAATCCCTAAATCCTGAAATTGACTTTTTCAATAAAGTTTAATTTTGTGGGCGTGGCCAGCAGTGAGCTGGGTTGCGGCTCTCAAGCTCAGGGAAGCAACAAGAAGAATGGTGGAAAGCAGTAAGACATTAAACACTTCCTGTCTCACAGCGAAACTCAATATTGTCACTTTCTTTCTATCCTTGTGAGGACATTTGGTCCCCGTACACATGGAGGGAGGGGGAGTTAATGGAAAAAGAAATGTTGATCTTTTATTGTTTTACTGCTTTATTGTTCCCAGCTTTTACGACAATATTGCATGTACCGCAGAACTGAACTGAAACTGCAAATGAAGAGAGAGAGAGAGATCAGAGAGAGAGAGAGAGAGAGAGAGAGAGAGAGAGAGAGAGAAAGAGAGATGAGAGAAACGAGGCGAGAAAGACGGGACTGCTGTTGCCGGGAGGAGTTTCATGTAAAAACACACAGC
>JAXDDX010000061.1:2245000-2290000 GCA_034670405.1 Hoplostethus atlanticus
ACAGTCGGCATCATCACGCCCATTTACATTCATCGTAATGCAATCTAATTACTGACGCCTTCGTTGAGGAAAACAGAATATTAAAAAAAAGCAATCAGGGTCACTGAAAGGACACTGTGTGTGTGTGTGTGTGTGTGTGTGTGTGTGTGTGTGTGTGTGTGTGTGTGTGTGTGTGTGTGTGCAGTACCAGACAGTCGTTTCTAGACTAGTGTGACTGGCTGGCAGACAGATTGTTAGAAGCTGTTCTGTGATTAAAATCTACACACACACACACACACACACACACACACACACACACACACACTTGGAGGTTGTGAAATTACTTCCCTTGCCATACTGTAAACACACACACATACACCTATTGATACGGGACATTGTGTCATAGGTTGCACCTTCAACAGATGAAAATGTTACAGATATTAATGGTCTAAATCACAAATCGGGGCAGAGCTTCCCCACTAACTGAGACAGCGTAGAATCATCCTACTTGCACAAATGATGATTATTATTATTTTGGAGTCGGTTCTGATCACTGGCAGGGAAACTTCTCAACGCACAGGAAGTGACAAGAGCGAAATACTAAACTTTCTCCTCAACAGCAGCGAGCGAGTGCTCCGTCCTGAGGAAAGTAGACTGGCTGAACTTCTGCACTTATACATACATACTATACTTCACTCAATAACACACAGACAGTCAACAGGACTTCAACTTGAACTTGGTTTGACACGGAGGAGTCCTCTGCCACCGCGACTGATGGAGTCTGAGGATTATGAAGTCTTGTTGACTAGTTTCTGTGTTTTAGTGTTGGGTAGACTGAAACTAGGTCAGACCTGTCTGCTAGTCACAAAACATCCCGGGGAATGACAACTCTCTCTCTCTCTCTCTCTCTCTCTCTCTCTCTCTCTCTCTCTCTCTATCTCTATCTCGCACACACACACACACACACATACGCTCACACTCACTACCCAGCCAGTGAATTTAAACGCTGCACAGCTTTAATTACAGATATTCCGGGATGCTTTGGAGTAATCCTGAAGGGAGTTTTGAATGTGTGTAAGTCGGTTTGTTCACATGAAGCTTTTCACTGTTTTGTGCTGCAGTCAGCGCTAAATTAAAAGGTGGCTAAACTCTGACCTCCAGTTGGTGATCATCAAACAACCGCCTGTATTAACAAAAATCAATTATATTTTCAGAAAAACATTAATTTATGTTATTTATTTTTGAAAATACCAAATTTTCCTGTCACTTGCATCAGTTGGACATTGTGTACTATAATGTAAACTATGACTTTAGGTGAGTAAACTGTATTTGACAAATAAAAAGGTGCGTTTAGGTGATTTTACCCTCCGCTACATCTCTGACTACAGTCACCCAAGTTTTAGAGAAGTTCAAATCCTTGCTAAATGTGTTTTTGTTTATTTATTTTTTTTGGGTGGGGAGAGATGGAGAGACAGGAGAAGAGGGAGAGAGAGAAACAGAACAAAAGAGGAATGAGAGAAGAGACAGAAATAGATAACTAGTTATCTATTAGAAAAGTTAAGAAAACTAGTTTTTCTTACAAAAGAGACAGAGTGAGAGAGAGACAGAAACGTGTGAGACAGTGAGAGAGAGACAGAAACGTGTGAGACAGAAAGAGTGAGACATACAGAGAGAGAGACATTGAGAGACAGACAGGGGGGTTAGCTACAGCAGCTGAATAGCAGGAAGGGTGTGTTCGGTCACTAATGATGACCCTTCATTAGCAGACCCAACGGTATTTCCCAGAAGGCATTGTGTTTACACTTCCTGTTGCTGATAAAAGGGGAGGAGGAAGTTGTCCCTTTAGGGAGGAGGAAACGTTTTTTCAAAAAATGACCTTTTAGGGAAAATGCACCCAGCTGCTTTGTCATCGCAGGAATGACGATCGTGATGGATGACTTTGTGTACCCATTCATAAGATGACGTGTGTGTGTGTGTGTGTGTGTGTGTGTGTGTGTGTGTGTGTGTGTGTGTGTGTGTCATGGTGGGGAATGTTTGTTATCATACAATTTAGGAGCTTATGTGGCGTCTGGCTCACACCTAGACGCCTGGAGAAAAAGTGAGATAATGGGACCTTATGAAGCCGAAGGTCGCAATTTGATTGGCTCTGAGTTTGACGAGCACTTCTCGCACCCGCCCCACACGAGACGCACTTCTGGTTGTCCTGACTTCTAAACTAAACTAAACTAAAAGCTGCTAGCTATGCTTTGTTTCTGAATCCTTCCTAAGTACCTGCATACATAATGCACAGTAGGGTTAATGACACATTTTTTCATTACAAATACTCACTTCTGATTGGCCAATGAAGGCATTCTGAGTTCTGAGCACTATCAAATCATATCACTCCACAGTAAAGAAGTTGTTTTTATTGACCTGCTACAGTGTAGCCGTGGATGCTAGCTACAGACGTTGCTATGGTTACGGTTCTGCTGAGCTATTTTTGAGCGGAAGCTTGTAAATTACTTTAACTTGTAATAAAATAATTTAAACCAATATTTTATATCAAATCATTAATGTAGACAGTAGATAGTAGGTTACATTTTCTACAGTACCGTGTTTATAGTGCCAAATTACATCCAAAATGAGTTTTCCTCTCAGAAGACTTGATACTTAATAATTTATAATAACTTCATTAGTAATTATTTTGAAAGTATTAAAGCTTTAACATGAACTGCTTGAGACTTGGTTCAAATCTCCTTTCTTGAAACTTCAGCAGATTTAAATTCAGTTCCTTCCAGCAGTTTATTCAGTTCATTTCCATGCCATTCTGTTTTGTTCCTTCCAGTTTTAGTTGAGTTTATTTATTGTATTTATGTAAAAAAAAAAAAAAGTACATAACAAGAGGAGGATACAGTTGGATAAACAGACACAAACACAACCAAAAACAAGAAACGACCATTAAAATGTTGCGGTTTGTTTGTCGAGGTGACTTCAGGAGGCTGGATCATTGGAGGAGGCCAAGGAAAGATTAAAACAGTGCTTTCTCAGGATGTGATTTATCATGGTGTCATTTATTTATTTTCAGGATTTTAGATTTTAGACACACACAACTCCAATTCATTTCTCGTGCAGAATGCTATGTTCATGGCCCTCCTCCTTCCTTACCTCCTAGTTTTGTGTTGTTCTGCTCAAATCTCTGACATTTATTAATCTAATCTCTTTTTGCGTTAATCTGTTGCATGTGTAGGCTCCTACTGCCGAGGCTTTACGTCTCATATAGCAGAGAGAGAGATAAAGGAGAGATGAGAGAGGGAGAGGGAGGGCCAAGTACTCGACTTGAACTGAAAATGTCACAAGTACATTGAGTTAATTTAGCGTAAGTAGGAAAATACTACTATGGTATAATAAAAATCCAAATAGTGTAATAGGGAGGAGATGAAAAGATGAAGAACAGAGGCCAAAAAATATTCTTGAGGTGATTTGGTGATGAGGTGAGACCAGAGGAGGTGAGTAGGAGATGAGTAGGACATGAGATATTCTAAGAAAATCACTTTTTTGTTTAGTTTGGTTTGTTTATTGTTTGTTTATTGTTTATTAAAATGATCCCCATTAGCTGATGCCATTGCAATCTGCTGGTCTTCCTGGGGTCCACGCATAACATCACATTACATAAAGTTTTTAAAAAAACACAAAAATTAAGAAAAATCGTTTAGTTTAGTTTAGTTTAGTTTAGTTTAGTTAATTTAGTTGAGTTGAGTTGAGTTGAGTTGAGTTGAGTTGCTATTTCTTGCTGTTGAGGATTCATGAACAGAAACACACTCCCGTTCAGTATAATGTACTAAAGGACAATGCCCTTTCATTTCATTAATTTAGAATATAAAGGAAGTAAAACAAAGCCTAACAAAATACAAGAGGGGAAATAATACCAAAAACAAAAGGATGTAAAACGAAAGCCAAAAAACACTGCTGAGTCTTTGTTTGAGCTGATTTGCGAGCAGCCGTGTGAAGAGGTCAGGGGAGGTCAGTAGAATATGAGATTAGGCCATTAGAGGGAGAAGACTTTGTGCCAGTGTAATCCCCTCACCCTAATCTCCCTCTCTCTCTTTACTACTAATGGCTGCAAGACAATAAAATGCACTAATCTGTCCACTGGGACGGCACGGGGCTATGGTGAGATAACTACTGGAATACAGAGCACACGGGCTAAAATGTTTTGAAGATTATTTTCCTGGCATTTCTGCTTTATTAGATAGTGCCCAGCGGGGGAGGACAGGGCTGATGGGGGAGACAGACAGAGAGGGAGGAAGAGCTGAACTTAAAGAATGCTTGTGTGTGTACCTTATACATTTTTCATTTTGGTCTGACGACTTTCAGACTGGGACAAATGATGCAAGTCACTGAAATGTCTTCTAACTCATAATCAATCAAAAGCCACGAATCAGATCGGCTGCCAGTTTGGTTTAAATTTGAAATAGCAATGCCACCGAATTTCACTTTTCATATCTATTCTTATCCCCATGCGCCTTAGGGCAGTTTGGTCTGCATCGGTGAACATTTATTACTCTCATTGCTGGAATCAAGAGAGTAAAATATTGTCCGACTTCTCTGTCCCATCACACACCACATCGATGTATAGCTTCAGAGAAAGTGCACAGGTAAAGATGGCAAAGGTGACTGAGACGGTACCAGGGAATGTGCTGGTCCGAGAACAAAATCCATCTCTCATTCAATTTCTATAGGGCCGCTCCAGGCTGTACAGTCCTGACAGCATTACCTTTTACTCACTTGGTTTTGTCGTTTCTGGCTTTAAGAGAAGATTGTTCACGTCACGTTCATAAATACGAAGTGGCCAATCACATGCCACGGTTATTGCATATGTGAGTTCTTTAAAATGAGTGGTATTCCCCTTTACTGTCAACTGTTTCACCCTACACACTCAAATGAATCCAACTCATAGACAAGCGACAGTGAACACGTCGCCCCCATGCCATGTCATTGTTTTGTTACCCAGTGCTTTGAACTGTGGATTCATTTGTGTGTTGTCACGCATCATGTCCCAGACACCGCTGATTGAATGATGAGAATGATGCATCTTGCTGCTGCGTTCGCCCTCATCAAGCCAGTCCGTATCATTTGGAGGCTTCATGGGGTTGGAATGAGGGCCTTTCAGAGTTTGACATTTTGACCTTTCATTCTGGCGCCTCCTTAAGGCCAATCAGTGCGGGTCAGAGGTCAGGGTGAGCTACAGAACAGTGTCCCTGGAGATGGTAGGGTTTCAGTGTCTTGCTCAAGGACACTTCAGCAGCAGGGGGGATGGGGGCTTGAACCTTGAACCTAACCACACGATCACCTTGTCGCCCCCCTCTTCCACTCCCTGGCAATGTGCTAATTTAACGCTTGTAACGAGTGTAAAAATGTACACATGGCGTTATTAACATTGCCGTGACATTTTGGATTTTTAGATTGTTATTTTCCCTCATGAGTCACCAACACATTGATTTGAATGAGAAACCGCTATATTGCTACTAAGCCATTTCTCGGTTAACCAAAGAGTCAATACAGAAACTTTTTTTGCGCCTTATATAAAAAAAGAAAAAGAAAATAGCGATCAAAATTTCAAAATGTCAAACAGTCCCTTTATGAGGAATGGCCTTTCTACAGCTGATAAAGACAGACATCCTAAGTGGTTTTAATGTCAACTTGTTTCTCTCTCACTTTCTCTCATGCAAGATCAATGGGTCAGGACCTAAACTGGGTCGCAGGCCTATGTTTAATACATCCCCACACAACCAGGGTAGCGATATGCTTTCAGCCCGGGTCCCAGGATGATAGGCTAAATGTTTCATTCGGGTCCCAGGCTGAAAAGGTTTAAGAGCCCTGCTCCCGAATGATAGCTAGACCTCGAGCTCAGCAGCGAACTAAGGGGACAGCTAGTCCTTGGCCTTCACTCTGAGTCTCTCACCCTGGCACAGGGAGACGGTCTGTCCACGGCTGATAAATGGTTTTAATGTGATCTCTTCTCTCTCATTTTCTCTCCCCTGCTCTCTCCCTTCCCCACATCTCTACTTCCTCTCTTGTCTTTCTCGCCCACTCATTTTTTTCTCTCTCCCCTCTCTTACCTCTCTCCCCTCTCTTCTCTATCCCAGATGATGGCTTGGCTTCAGCTGTGGACTACGGGGCTTGCGGTCTTGGCCCTCTCTCTCGTTGTGTCGCTAGCGGAGAGAGAAGACTCCGGCCTCGCTGTGGCGGGAGGAGAGAACCACGGGTCTGCTGAGGTTGTGAGGAAGGAGTCCTACCCTGTCCTGTTCAGGCAGAAGAGAGACTGGATCTGGAACTCTCTCTATGTGGAAGAAGAGAAGCCTGCACCCACGCCCTACAAGATAGGACAGGTAGGTTATGGTCAGGAACTGGTCTGATGTACTAGTTGCCTTGCTATCATCCAGGAAAAATCCAGGAGCTTAAGACTACTTTCTTGTGTACTTCCTGCATTTTTTATTACTTCCTGGGCCTGACTTTTACAGTATAATCTGAAAAGGTAATATGCATTCCTTGCCATGCTTATCTGAAGGGGAAGGTAAACATTTATTTTTGTCACTTTCCATTTAGTTGATGTTGGTATGCAACTAGGATCTAGGGTGCCAACTTCTTGCTAACCAACTCTATAAAGAATATCTGTCATTTGGTCAGAATACTCTATTTTCTCTGAACAAGATATGATATTATGATACTATGATAGTCAAGCATGTTTTCCCTTTCACAGCTGAAGTCGAACCAGAAAGTGGAGGGGCAGAGGTTCAAAATAGAAGGCGAGGGAGCTAACTCCATCTTCACTGTGGATCACAAAGGAGACCTGTTTGTCACCAAGTCTCTGGACAGAGAGGAGAAGAGCTCTTACCTTCTGACGGCTAGGATGTACGATGGGAACAACAAGGTGATAGAGGATGCTGGAGAATTTGTCGTCCAGGTGACAGATATCAACGACAACAAACCCGTCTTCCCCAGAACATACAACGGATCCATCATGGAGAGGTCCACGATAGGTGTGTAGGGTTGCTCTGTTTCAAAAAGAAAAAAAGATTTGCAGAAGATCATTGGAAGTTGAAGTTGAATTATCACACTTTTCAAGTTCAAGCCAAAAAAAAATAGTTCAGTGCGAAAGCAACCATGGAAACATCTGTAGCTAGCATCCATGGCTACACTGTAGCTGACCCGTAACCATAGAAACGTCTGTAGCTAGCATCCATGGCTACACTGTAGCGGAACCGTAACCATAGAAACGTCTGTAGCTAGCATCCATAATATGATATAATACGTATATTATAGTATATATTACAGGTATCATATCGATAAAGTGAACTAATATTATTTTCATATTTCCTCTTCACCCAGGAACTAAAGTGGTTGAGGTGAGGGCAACCGACGCTGATGACCCCACCACAGCGAACGGGGAGCTCAGGTACTCTCTGAGACCTGAGGGAGACCGTTCTGCCTTCGGCATCGACAGCATCACAGGTAGGCTGGCTTCACTCAGGTCCACTTGAACGGTACAAGATGGCTACCACAGAATGTGTGATATTATTGGAAATAAGCATCTTGCAGCTACATTATTTTTTGTTGTCAAATCGTATGTTGACAAGTAGTTTTAGGGAGCTGAAGAACAAATGTACAAGCTTTATTTACAAGTGTCAACCTCTCTCTCTCTCCTCCCTCCCTCCCCCTCTCTCTCTCCCTCTCTAGGGATGATCAGCTCCAAGTCTGACTCTCTGGATCGTGAGACTAGGAGTCAGTACGTGCTGGTGGTTCAGGCTCAGGACACCAGAGGTTTGGCTGCTGGCAGCACAGCCACCACCTCTGTCACCATCACCATCACTGACACCAACGACAACATGGCCTCTTTTACCAGAAGTAAGGACTAGAGTACAAATGCCATTCATTATGCTGTGATGTAATGGTTGTCATCACTGTCATCATCACTATCCTGTATAACAACGCTAACATGGCCTCATTCATGTTACATTTACACATCACTGTAACTATCAAAATGACTGACACCAATGATAACATGGCTCTATTGTTCTGTATATACAATATTCTATATATGTGTGTTTTCTGTCCATAGAGACATACGAACTGCAGGTCCGAGAGGACAAGAAGTTGAATGAGAACATCGGCAGTCTGCAGTTGGAGGACAGAGACGAGATTCAGAACAAAGACCCCGTCTTCACCATCACGCCGCCGTTCAACAACATGTTTGATATTGAACGCAGCCCCAACAAGGATGGCAACCTCATGCTCAAACAGGTGGGAGGCTCAGGCTCTATCAGACGAAGGGGAAGAACGGAATGACACCTCGTTGGAAGTATTCACGTGTTTAACCCGTTGGAACGTCCACATCTAAAAAAAATTGTATTAGTGAATTTAAAATCAACCGTAAACGAACATCTGCAGATATTGCTTCCTTTTCGTAAGTAGAGGTGATTTTATTAGTCAGAATATAATTGATCATTTTGATTTTTATAACCTTGGACTGTGGAAATCAGTGGATTCGCTACTCTGTTTGCTACCTGTGTCGACACACTGGGAGATATCGAAGCCCATAAAAACGTCGTACTTGTAATTACCGCTGGGAGACTGACGAGAGCGTTTTTCCCAGTCGGCAGTTGTATTTATTTAAATCTGATATGATTTAAGTCAATGTTAGATATTCGGGCTTACACCATCTCAGAGGAACCCTGTATCTACTTTATTGTTGAAGCCCCAACAGGGACGGGAGCCTCGTGCTCAAACGGCTAAAGTTAGATGTTCATGTTGCATTTCAAGCGTTTAGGTGATGCTCTTATCCAGAGCGGCTTACCGTGAGCGCAACGGTAGAATAAGCTTAAATTCCTGTATCAGCAACCAACAGTGAGGAGAGTGTACGTATGTATTTTTGACAGCAATACATCTTGTTTGGTCCCACAGTTACGATGACGACAATGTAGCCACCAATTGCAACAGAAACTTGACTTCCGAGTTAGACGTGAGGTTTTTGCAGGATGACGATGACGTGTAACATACCGTTGTCATTCAAACTCAACTCAGTCCAGTCAGCCTCCTCCTGGTTAAGAGAGATATTTAAACCTGCAAGCACTCAAGCGGGGCCACTCTGCTGGATTGTGCTCTTCAGATAAAGTATTTAGGACATCAGAGAGCTGAAACCATTGAAACGTATAACTATGAAATGAGCTCTGGTACCCATGCTGGTCTGGGATCAAATCTTCTCCCTCATGTCTCCTCTCTGCTCTGTAGCCATTCTCATCTCATTGGCTACGTTTACGTGCTCGGAGTAAGCCGGCTACTGGCCATACTCCAGTTAAGGTCTTATTCAGGTAAAGCTGTTTACATGCGCCTGCGATTGTGCATCCCTGTTTCCACGAATAAACCAGTCAGCAGAATATTCCTGTCTGCCTGTGGTTTCCCGCCCACGTATAGAACAGTCCACTAGCAAAAAAAACGTATGAAGACATATGAAAGACGTGTCCCTGTACCCTCGTATGGGAGCATTTTCTGTGCCAGTCTGAGTTTGTTCAAACGGTGAAACACAAAAGTGAAAGGAGGAAGATGTTTGCGTGCCACAGTAAACCGGGCGGCCATCTTAACCGGGTTATCCCAGCCAAGTTATGGCATTTACCTGCATCAACCTAAAACCTGGTAAATGGGTTAAAGATTCAATGAAAATCTCATGGTGTTATTGAACAAAGGCAAAGTTAATGTTAAGTTACCCAAAATATTCTGTCTGAATTCTGGAAATGTGACTGATGCCCTGTAGTGGTCCACAGAATCAAACCGTTTTAGAAATCCCAGTTGAGCCTTCACCACTACCTGAATGCTCTGATTCACTGACTGTATGAGTTAATAGGTTGACCGTCCTGGTAGGGGGTCCCTCTCTGAGCAGCCCCGCCCCAAGGTGTCGAACATTTTCTTTCGTAAAGGGTTTTGTGTGAGTCTTCTGTGAGGTTTGGGGGATTATGAATTATTATGAATTGATTAAAGGTTTGTTTAAGGCTACACCAATAAACTGGACTTGACTTCATGTAGTGCACAAAGTAAACGAGGTGCCCCGCAGTCTGCTAGCTGCTTGGTTCGGTTGGTTGTCGATGGGAAGGGAATCCTCCATCCATGTAAGACGGCTGAGCGATGTGCACGTTCACTGTTGTGATCTTGTGACATCTTGTGCTGTTTGACCTGTTTTGATTGAATTGCCCTTTGCCCTATAGGCCCTGGACTACGAGACGAGGAGCAGCTACAGTTTCACCGTCCATGTGCGAGAGAACAACCTGCAGTCTCCTGCTGATAACAAGGACAGTGCCGTCACCAAGGCCCAGGTAAATGACAGGACAGGACAGTGGTGGTCTGAAAGCCTCATCACACCATTCAAAGCTCCTGAGAAAATCTGCTCTGATCACACGTTCAAATTCTTCTTCGCTTGTTTTAAATGAATGACAGGTGAACATCAAGGTGATAGATGTGGACGAGGCCCCGGTCTTCTCCAAGCCCATCTACAATTTCAACGTGATGGAGGAAACCATGATGAACAACATCGGAGTGGTCGCCGCCCGAGATCCTGACACGGCCAACAAGAGCATACGGTAGGAGGCATGCAGCCGGCAGGACTGTCTTAGTGGTACCGACCCCACATAGAGTATCTATAATGATCTGTCTCTCTCTCTCTCTCTCTCTCTCTCTCTCTCTCTCTCTCTCTCTCTCTCTCTCTCTCCAGGTATTCCATAGAAGACAAGGACTGTCCTATCGGTATCAACCCAATCACAGGGCAGCTGTCCACCCTGAGGAAGCTGGACAGGGAGCTAGAGGCAACACACATGTTCCAAGTCAAGGCACAGGAGGAGCCAACTGGTACGCCACACACACACACACACACACACACACACACACACACACACACACACACACACTCTAGGAAATACCTCCATATACTGTATATACTCTGTCCTCCTGATTCCTAATGGAATTTGGTTTTTTTTGCACATTTTATTTTCTCTTTTAATTGTTAATTAATTAATTATGTTTTTGTAAATGAATTGTTCATTTAAAGGCAGTAAGTGTTTTTGACCTACAATTGAATTGGTGCGGTGGGTTACCCTGAAAGTGCTTTACATGAGATTTAAAGGGAAGAACATATAAAACAAAATAAAATACAATAAAATACAATAAAATCAAATAAAAGGGACCTGAGAACTGGCGTTATGTGGTCAAACCTACCTAAAATAATGTCATTACAATGGGTTTCAATGGAGAGCTGTAGTTTCCCATGGTGTAACTCCTGTTCCAGAGGCTTTTCTACCCGGTCACATTTAAAGATATTGAATATTAGTGCAAAATATTGGCTATCAGCAGCTCCAATACCGGTATCGTCCTTCAAAAACTGATATTAGTCAAACCCTATAGTATTATAGTAAGGCTTACAGGGTAAAGGCCAGGTTATGACCTGCTTCAGTCAGATGACCTTTTATTCACTATATTTTAACCTTTATTTATCCTGGGAGAGGTTCAGCTAAGCACGAATGCTGCTTCACTTTCAGTCAGTACACATTCTCCTTAAGGGCACTTTGATGGTAGTTGGAGGGAGCGGAGCGTTGATTTAAGTCATAACGCTGATACAACTATAACCTGGTGTAGATGGACAGTTAAACATGTTATTATCTCTCCTCCTCTTCAGGCTTGCAGTCGTTTGTCAAAGTCAACATTTTAGTTCAAGACATCAATGACAACGAGCCAGAACTGGCCGCGGATGAGATCTTTGTCTGTGAGAACGACATGGTTGGAACGGTAAGACATCTACAATACCAAGACTAACACCATTACGTTGGTAGTTATTTTCAGAAATTACTGTTTTCAAAAAATGCTATTTACAAATATTTTTAAAAGATGCCACTTGCAATTTGTGTGTCGGGACGTGGGAGACCTGCACAGCAAAATCAGTGTTAAAAATGTGATAATCTATATAAGCGTTGAAATATGTCCACGATTTAACACTTTTGATGGTTTGATTTGAACACTGTAGAATCTGCTGTGTACATGATGGTTGGGATGATTAGAGCCACGATTGGCATCATGACTGATGTTCAAGATCAGACCCAAACGTGGCTCTTGCCCAGCCAACATGTCCATGTTATGGGTTATATGGGTTTCATCTGGGTGTGGCTTTGATTGGGCTTTTTGATGGGTTGTGTGTGGGCCCCATTTGGCGTAACCAACTGGTCTTAAAATGGTCTACCCGTTTAAGCCCAGCTCCGGTCTATGTGTGGGTCCCACATGGACCCTATTTAATTGATTGCTCACATGGGTCCCACTTCTAGCCCACCTTGGCCCCATTAGCGACCCACATGGGCAGACACACACGGGGCCTATATGGAACCCATGGATGAATTAATATGGGCCCCATTTGGGTTGCAAGTACCAGCCCATCACTAACCCATGTGGGGCCTGCATGGACATGTTGGCTGGGTGGTTACTGTGTATGATGTAGTGGTAGTTGGTGTCCAGATGTATCTGATCTTGTCTGCCTCTCCTCAGGTGATCGGGACGGTGAGAGCCACAGATAAAGACGACCAGCTTCCTTTCTTCAGTTTCTACCTGACCAAGCAGAACGCCAACTTCTCGCTGATAGACAACAGGAGTGAGTCTCTTGTTTCTCTCTTCTCCATCCTGCAGCTCTAAACGCTGCTTCGGGAAGCGCCGGTCTTGGCACTTGTTGCTATGCAACAACTGAAAGCCCATTCAAAGCGTAGCTCTCTTTTGCTAAAAGTTTAAATATTTTCAACTTCTGAAAACATGCTTTGGTCTTCCCAGCCAGTCTGGGGATTCAGACCGACTGTCTGGGACTGTAAGCACCGTCTGGAATGTATTATCTTCTTCTCCATTGAAAATAATAAGAAGGAGCAAACAGTGAGAAGGGGCTTGGCGGACGTGCAGACGGAGAGATTACTCTATATTCCAAACTCATCACAACCAAGAACATCAAAGGAATATTTCACCCACAATGCAGTGTTTTAAAAAAAAATCTAAATCATGTATTAAAACACTGCATGGAGGAAGTGTCCATAACTACCAAGACAACAATCAGACTCATTTGCTCCCACATGGGAAACTCATGAGGTTAACCACAGGATCAATCAGTACCCTGATGGCTTTGGGTCGGTCCAGAGGATATTTAGTTACACGTTAACTCAGGAATACATCTACACAGTATCAATTATCATGTTTAATTGGGGATGCTGAATGGCGCAAGTAAAACAAATATATGATCATTATAAATGCCTTTATAATGGATGAACGCCTCGGGAAAAGTGTTACGGGCGATTAAAGACACAATGTGAAAGCACTCGGCGGATAAAACCGTGGGTACTCGACGGATGAAAGATTCAAGTATCGTGTTACTGACTGTTTAAGTTTAACTTGAAACAATCCACATGAGAAAACAGAAACATATTGGAAGAAAGCTAAACTGAGAGAAAATACATGAACTCGTCTCCCCGAGCTCTGCTCTGTTCATGCCTGGAGGGGGTAGACGTGTTGAAAGGATGGAGAAAGAGGAGAGAGGGATGGGAGGGAGGGAGAGCAGGGGAAAAAGAGGAGGGGGGGCAAAAGGAAGACAGATGAGACAGAGGTGGTAGGAAAGATAAAAGGAGGCCAGAGGGAGAGACAAGGATTAAAGGAGAGAGCAGGAGATGTTGGCAGAGGAGATATTAAAGAGAGGCAGCGTGTAGAGGAGGAGACGAGGTGAAAGGAAAGGAGTGAGAGGAGAGGAGAGGAAATGAGTGATGCAGGAGTGATGAAAGGAGAAGGAGCAAAGGAGAGAAGAGGAGAAGGGGGAGGAAAGGGGGGAGAGGAGGAGGTAGAGGGAGTGGGTGGCTAGCTGGTTGTCAGTCTGTTCTCCCCTGTGGCTCCGGACTCTGACCCTCAAAATCATCTGACAGCCCTTCACACTTAACACTGTACACACCCTCGCCATCACACGCTGCTTACACACACACACACACACACACACACACACACTGACACACACACAACAACAACAACCGCAAAGTGGCAGGAAAGCTTCTAAAATATTTATCGCCTACAAGCTCTTTAAAACTTGCCAAAAAGCAACCAGGGTTTCATTCCCCCTCTGGAAACACACACAGACAAACAAAATCTGGATCTGGTGAGAGTGGTGCTGGTGATGGCAGTGTTGCATGCTGGGAGAGTAGTTTGTTGACTTGGCATGCTTTCACACACACACACACACACTGACACACACACTGACACACACAGACACTCAGTGTAGCTGCACAGTGAAGTGACATGTTTCCGTGTTTAGACCAGGCAGCTACATGGAGCTCAGAAACCTCACTGCATTAACACCAGATAAACAGAGGGGGGAGGAAGAGTGAGGAAGACAAAGAGAGAGAGAGAGAGACTAGCAAAATACAGAGAGAGGTAATGGAGAGAAGAGAGAGGTAGAACGAGACAATAAAGAAGCTCTCCCATCTCTTATTCAGCTTGCTGGGCCTCATCTGAACTAATGTCCTCTCACACACCTTCACATGTTATATGTCGTCTTTGGCTTTTGGCTTGAAGCTGCTAATAATCAATATCATGCCTCAATAGTCAATATCTGGGCACCATTTTCATAACTAAGAACTTCAAAAAAATTGCAAGGATTCAATGTTTCCCCCTGAAGTTTGAAGTCTGGAACAGCATTTGGACCATCATGAGACACTAAAGCTCACTGTATTATACTATACCACTATAACCCATGCTAAGAACATCCTGGTTGGTCAGCAGCTCCTTAAGGCAGAGTGAGGCAGGTTTTAAAGACTAGCATCCCTGAAGCTGTTGAGTAAACTCATATCCTCCATGGTATCAGCATTGTATTGAAAGGCCAACATCCTGATATATCGGTCTAGCCCTAGTTGCTTCCTATTCCACCAGCAAGCCAAGGAGCTCTCCTTACTCTCCTTTGTCACAGTTTGATTTGTTTTATTTTTGATTCTTGAAGCAGACCTATACGCTTGTCTGTCTGAGGGTTTCAGCTGAGGTGTGTGTCTAGGTATGTTTTTCTACATACGAGGGTTTTTCCTGCCATTGTATCGTAGTGAAATTCCTCCGGCGGAGGGATATTGTGTAGAAAACCTCTTCCCATCGTCTCAGGAAACTTCTGCTTGCTGGAGATTTGACTAATGACACCATTGTTCTGCTCTGCAGCGAGGCGAAGTGGGGCTCAGGTCCATAGAGGAGTCATTATTCTGTTCTGTTCTGTTCTGTTCTATTCTGTTCTATTCTATTCTATTCTATTCTTGCAATGGGCCACCATTAGGGCTCCTAGACTTTGGATTGACCTGCCAGAGGAGCTCCAGATCTGGATCATCTTTCAAATCACTTCACTTAAAACTTTATAGACTTACGTTTTTGCCCTCCCTATTCTATTCTATTCTATTCTATTCTACTCTATTCTATGTATAAAACATTAGGTTGCTCTTTCCATAAAATAGACTGAGCAGCTGAATCCAGCCATTACATCCAGTTGAATCTTAAGGGGGGAGATGAAGGGGTGGAGACGGGATAAAGAAGGTGGTTGTAATGTTTTGTTCACTCTGTTCCAGACAACACAGCGGACATCAAGGTGAAACAGGGGGTGTTCAGCCTGGACGACCCCAGGGATTACGTCCTGGAGGTGGGCATCAACGATGGAGGACGACCCCCCAAGAGCAGCATCACTCCTCTGCCCATCAAGGTCTGTGTGTGTGTGTGTGTGTGTGTGTGTGTGTGTGTATTAGTGTGTATTGGTGTGCTTATTGCTGATTAGTTTGCTCGACAGTATTTAGTCAAGAAGATATTGTAGAAAGTTTGTTGTAAAAAAGTGGAATAGTTGGATAAAATGGAAAAAAACAATATTATATAAATGATCTAAATCTTTTTTTTCATTTGCAATCTTGCAATTAATATTGTTTTTACTTTTTTAAATCACCAGTTGCTTTCAAATATTGCAGGGGCTTGCAATGTTGACCAACCACTTCAATTTTACTTCAATAAATAACAGACCTTTCTCTTCTGTTTGCCTTTTTTAACTTTTATGTGACGCTTATCAACTTTTCCTTGTATATGAAATGCACTATACAATTTAGATGGACGAAGACAGACAGCAATTGACTGATTGACTGATTGATTGATTGATTGACTGATTGATTGATGTTCAACCTGCTGTAGGTGTGCCGGTGCGACGCCAAGCGGGTCCATACCCAGTGCAAAGCAGCCGCTCTGAGGATGGGCGTCAGTGTTCATGCCCTGATCGCCATACTGCTCTGTATACTGACCATACTGGGTGAGTTCAGCTGGACATTCACAATACATAGATGCAGGATCCTGTGTGTGTAAGGCCCCCAAAGACATATCTCTGTGTATACTGACTATACAGAGTGGATTCAACCACACACACACACACATATAGATACTGTATTTTGCCATTTCAATGTTGAACTACTGCCTGTTTCTAATCGTGTGTCCTCCACGTCACTTTTTGTGCATGCAGCATGTGTTGTTTTTGTGCATGTGTGCATTTTAAGACATCCTTCCACAAATCATGAGGCTCGTTGAATCACTTTTGTGTTATTAATCGACAAAACGGACACGCGTATGAAAACGTCAGATTATCACCTCTTTATTTGTGCGTCACCATCACCGACAGCAGCCTGGTAATAAATAGTTGCAAGAGACAAGATGGAGCTGAGGAGAGGATATAAAAGATGTGATGTGCTCTTAGTTCCTAGTTAAGCCCGTGTAGTTTGTTATGCTTTGAGAAGAATGAAAGGCGTCGTCAATGATGGACGCAAAACGCCAGCCCTGAGTGACGCAGACGTGCAAACACGCTCTCTCGCCTTTGCTCTCTGAAAACAAGGTTTGTGTTTTGCGGGGA
The DNA here is from genome assembly GCA_034670405.1 of Hoplostethus atlanticus. NCBI lineage: Eukaryota > Metazoa > Chordata > Actinopteri > Trachichthyiformes > Trachichthyidae > Hoplostethus > Hoplostethus atlanticus. The sequence goes on from JAXDDX010000061.1 coordinate 2,261,913, forward strand.
ACTTTTTCTCCCGGTATTGTTGGTTTTATGAATAATGCAGTGGCGGATGTGTAAATAATGCCTGCGGTTGTGAGCTCAATATTCTCTTTGATACCTTCGCCCCGCTGCTTTTTTTTTTCTGGGGGAAAAAAAACCCCACTTGTCATACTGGATGAGCGGCGCGCCGGAGATAGTTGGTCAAAGACGACGAGGGATCAGGGGATGAGAAAGGAGAAGAGAGCAAGAAAGAGAGGGATGGAGGCGGACTGACAGGGATGAAAAACTTGCATCTGAGCTTAGAAAATACAGAGTGGAACAGATCGACAGACTTTGAACAAAAGTAAGAGAGAGAGAGTGAGACAGAGAAGCGAGATGGAGCGAGACAGGCGGATTGACAGAGAGAGAGACAGGACGAAGGTGAAGAAGAGGAAGAAGAGAAGCCGAAGAATTGTGGGAAAAGCAGCAGAAGAATAGGCGTTGTAATGAGGAGAGTTTATCAGCTCTTTAGGTGCCGTCTGCTTATCAAAAACCACCAAACACTCAACTTATTAACTATTAATACACTCTCTCTCTATCGCTCCTGTCATTTCTCTCTCTCTTTCCCCTCGTTTTTTCTTCATCTCTCTCCCTTTTTCTCGTTCCCTCTGGGTCTCTCTCTCTCTCTCCCTTCCTTTCTCTCTCTCTCTTTATCAAACACCCCCAACACAGACCAGATTAACTATTTAACGCACTTGTCATTATCTGCCAGAGCCCAAAGCAATTTACCGCGCTCCCCATTCACAGACGCATTTTCTCACAGAAGTCGGTTTGACACGTGAAGAAGACAGTCGTATTTTTTTTTTTCCTCCACAAAGAAAGGACGTTTTTCTTCGCCCCTCTAAGTCTGCTATCTTCAGAGCTTATTAAACTGCAGAGCATGTGTTGTAAAAGATTAATCTGTTGGTTTCCCATGCAAACTTAAATGAGTCCCGCTCGCCCCCAACTAAAAGGCATGGCTAATGCTGCCCGTCCGCCGAGAGAGAGAGGTTCATATCGGGACCAGGGCTTGGGGCCTGATCTAATGTCTTAGAAACTGACTAACCCTTTCCTTTTTTTCCCCTCCTTCTCTTCATCTTTCTTTACCCTTCCTCTCTCTCTCCATCCCCTCACTCTCGTTCGCCATGTCCTCCTTTTCCTTTCGTTCCTTATACCTTTCTTCTCTTCATTCCCTCCCCTCAGTGTCTACAACAGAGGGCTCAAATAGTGCAAGTGAGAGAAGGAATGCTTTATTTAGTTTGTTTTGTCCTACTTATGTGCCACACTGACGATTCACTGAACGGCAGTAAGTTGAGACAGAAGACGAACATTATTGTTTGAAGCAGGTTTGCTGTGGCTGTCCCTTCTTCCCACTCACTTTATGTTCATATGAGGTCTAAAGTTTTACATTTCACTCCTCTTGTAGTGTCAAAATGTCTCCTGTGACTGTTTTGTTGAATCCTATTGAATTCTATTTTCCCGTTTTCTCCCTTTCTCAGGATTTCATTTCTTTAGTGCCTTTTGCCTTTCATTCTTTTCTCTCTTGCTCCCTTTCCTCTGTTTCCCTTCCATGTTTGTCTCCTTTTCATTTCATTATTTCCCTCCTTCCTTCCTCCCTCTCTTAAGTCTTATTTCTTTCTTTGCCATCTGCCAGGTCAAACCTTCCTTCCCTTTTCTCTCTTTCTTCTTCCCCCTTGTTTTCTCGCACTCGTTTCCCCTTCTTTTCTCTTCTATTGTATATTTTTTCCCGTTTTGTGTTCCCTTCTTTCTCTCTGTCTCTACAGAGTTGGTTCATATGAGGCGTTCAGGCTCGGGGCGAACATCTTAGACACCTCAACCCATTCCCTCCTCATTTTCACAACTCATTCTTGTTGCGTTTTCCAGTCTCATTCCCTCGTTCCTGTTCTACTTGTTTCCTTCACCCACTTTTTTTAGTTTTTTTTTCCTGTCCTCATTTTCTCTCCTGTTTCTTAACCTTTTTCCTCCTAACTTCAACTCTGTTGAGTTAAGACATACAAAAATGAGTAAATTTATTTTGCACATCATGTATATTTGCTCTATAGATAATAGATTCCACCTATTTCATACTACTTACATATTGATATTTTTTTGTTTTTCCAACTATTTAATATATTTATGTCATATATTTATTTTCTCTTTGCCTCATTTTCCATTAATGCTGTAATCGATACTTTTCCCCATAAAGTACACATGTTCTTTTGGTTCACCAAGGATCTTCAAATAAATAGTTAATCATCTCAATCATAAGAGTATTAATAAAGAGTCAAAGAGAACATTACAGGGCAGTGGGAAAGGTTAGAGAAATGGACTTGTGACCTGAAAGTCATTGGTTTGAATCCCCGGACTAACTGCTAAAATCTGGGTGTGAAAATGAATGAGTGCTCTGACTTTCCCCCACAAAAGCCCTAAAGACGCCCCTGAGTCACGCACTTGAAGGAAAAATCCACCCCTGGATACTCAGACACTGTTATATTAGATCAGGTCGTGATGTGCAACGGATTCCAGCAGTTATTTTGTGATGAAATCTTTTAATTTACCCTCTTTCTCTCATCTTGCCTCGTCTACTTCTACTTCAGTTAGTGATTTCCTACATTTCCCAAAATGCTTTTCGACAACCCCCAGAGAACGGGTGAGCAGTAATGACAGCGATAGCAGGATAAGAGGAGCGAGAGTTTTTTTTCCAATCAATAAAGATCTAACTCAAAATGTCTTGTAGCTGCGTTGCATTCTGGTCTATCTCGGCTGCTGTCAGGTGGAGAAATTGGTGTCTCGTCCTCTTGGATGGATTCCTCCTGTATGATTGTTGAACATCGGACTAGAAAGAAGCTCTTGCTCTTTGATTCTGAGGGGCTGACACCACAACCTGACGTTCACCGCTGATGTTTTAGGTAGCTGAAAGATTTTCTGCTATCAAACTCCATTGTAGCTGTGATGGAAACATCTTGACATCACATTGTCTACATTTGGTCAGGGAATAAGAACCAGAACAAACAACCAAATGGGTCCAGAAATGCACGCTACATCGGCATCAGTGTTTTAAGTATTTTAGGGTGGATTTTGTTCTTTAATCCCGAGTCGCTGCAGTTGAGTAGCTCATTGGCTTGGATGTGGTGCGTGGGCTTACCGGACAGAAGTAGAGGACTGTGGTTTGTTCTGGGCTTTGAATGTGAAGCCCAACTGTGCTGACGAAGAGCTTTCATGTTCAGAAAAACCTGCACTGAATCAATACACTTTAGAAACAACCCCCCCCCCCTCTCCTCTCCTCTCTAGTCATAGTGATCCTGATCGGGATGAGGAAGCGCTACCAGAAGGAGTCTCTGGTCAGTATGAAGAACAGCGGGGAGATCCACGAGCAGCTGGTCACCTACGACGAGGAGGGGGGAGGAGAGATGGACACCAACGGGTATGTGGATGAAAAGAAATACTCTCTATCTGACTCTCTCTCTTTTTTGACCTGTGAAACAAGCTGACGAGTCAACCAGCGCTCAGTAAATGAAGATCTCTCTCTCTCTCTCTCTCTCTTCTAGCTACGACGTCTCCATCCTCACCTCGGCTCGCCACGACGGCTCCATGATGCGCCACCCTGACCACCCCCCGCATCCCTCTCTCTACGCCATTGTCCAGAAACCCCCCCTCCATCCTCCACCCCCCGCCTGTAAGGGCGACATGGCCGTGATGATCGAGGTGAAGAAAGACGAGGCGGACCACGACAGAGACGGGATCCCATACGATACCCTCCATATCTATGGCTACGAGGGGCCCGAGTCTTTAGCCGGAAGTCTCAGTTCTCTGGGAAGTTCTTCCACCGGTTCGAACTTGGATTATGACTTCTTGAACGACTGGGGGCCGAGGTTCAGGACCCTGGCCGAGCTGTATGGCGTGGATGGATCAGACAGCTTCTGTCCATACTGACGGAGAGCGTCTGCAGATGAGCATACATGATGCCAAAACACACACACATACCTGTACATCAGTGGTCAAAAACACTAAAAATACACTCATACATTGCCAAAAAGCATGCAGCAAACACACACACACACACACACACAGCATTATACACACATTAAATCAACACCGGTTTTTATTGTCTTTTGTTTGTGGAGGCGGAGCTTAGATCTAGCAGGCAACATGGTCTCCAAAGACTTCTCTAGCTTCTGAAAAGAGAATCACGACACTTTTGTAATGCATTGTAGTTCAGCGAGTTCCCTAGTGTGTCTAGCCTCCCCACTCTGCTCACTCCCAGTCTAAACAAGAGGAAGCCCCACCAAGTTAAATGGAGGGTTTTTGTTGGATATCTCAGTTTCTTTTGATGAAATCTTGCCCTTTGCATCCTCCAAAGCAATGTTGGGAAGATATGTGAAGTAACAAGGGGATGTGATGCCATAGCAGCAAAATGAGGACTAATTGCATCACAGATGTGCAAGAGGAGGGATTATGAGCAACAGCAGGACATCCAGACAACGCCAATGTAATTGTTCCATCGCAATGCATTGGTTTTGACATCATAACCCTTTTTTCTAGCTGTAAAGATCCTTTAGACAATACTCACCGCTGGATGCGGTCATCTTTGTTTGACTTGAACTATGACATTACAATCAGATGTACTCTGTCCAATCAGATGACACTCCAAGTACCATCCACTCAGGCCACAGCCAATCATTTTGGATAATGAACAGGCTAATCATTACTATTGGCCAATGATGTTACTGAGTTATGAGTCATAATGTCTTGTTGAATTTACTCATGTTTCAGCTCCCATCTGTAGCTGCCATTTTACATCCCCCTTTTGTCCACAAGCACAGAGTATTCCAGTTAATAGTTGATATCAATGTCTTGTTCAGGATAAGCTCTTTCTCTGTGTCTCATAGTACAATTACTAATATCCCTTAACTTAAGGGACTTAAATACTTAAATACTGAACATTAACTGTGGAGAAAACCTACATAAACACATATGGCTTAGTATATTCCAGATACCATATTTGGGTTTCTGATCAACTGGATATGAGCTCATTTGGGTTCTTGTACATGAGATGTGTCATTTACAAACTATTTACAATGCATTTACAAACCGCTAATATTGGGATTTTACTGAGAGTGTAAGTTTAAATCAGTTTATTTCACTCCATCTGGGGATGCAAAATGGTGCAAGTTAAAAGCGAGTTATTGCTTTGGTTTATGTTCTACTCTGTTTTATTAATTTTCTATCTCACACTTGCCTGGGGTATTGACAGCCTATAATTTCTTCTAATTTTGATATATCTTTTCATACTTTACAAAAGGACCAAAAACATGTTTAAAAAATGTTGATTTTATTTTGATCTTAAGTTGCTGTTTTGATGTGTAAATATGGTGGTTGGGGGGGGGGGGGGGTTATTGGTTGAGGGGAAAAACTTTCATCAGCCACACGGGTTTAACTAAAAGAGGTTTTGAACTGTTGGTTCACAGCCAATTGCCAGCTGTATTTAGATGTGGCTGAAATGAAATACTTTGCTCTTTATCTGAAATACTATCTAAAATTCCACCCTCAGATACTCTTACATATCACCAATCTCTGATGTTCAACGCATTCCAGTAGTTATTTTGTGATGAAGTGCTGTAATTTACTTTAATTTACCCACTTTCCCTCAACCTGCCTGGTCTAATTCAGTCACTGATTTCCTACATTTCCCAGAATCACTTTCAACAACCTCCAGAGAACGGGCCTGAACTTGTTGCTGTCAGCTGTGGGTTATAGGTGTAGGTAGAGAGAGGGCACAGCAAGATATTTTCCAGTTGAGAATAGCCACTAAACAACCCAATGGGCCTTGAAATACAAGGTGCATCACCAATAGTTGAACAGTGTTGAAGCGTTTCCGGGTGGATTTTCCCTTTAAAGCGACACTTTCCTCCTTTTTCCTCTTTGTGTTGTCTAAAAGCGACCATCTGATATGAATGAAGACTATTCATCCGAATATATACTGTCCATTTCCCCCCCAGTCATCCTTCAGAGCAGCAGACAGACAAAAAGAGAGAGCTAGGCAGACAGACAGGCAGGCAGACAGACAGACAGACAGGCAGACAGGCAGGCAGAGAGGAAATGACACCATTGGTGCTCAGACAGAATCAGAGTGTGTTCCCAGGTTTTATTTGACAGGACTCATCGTCAGTTATTGTTGAGATGAAAGCCCAATTCTCAGAGGCCCACTGGAACAAAAGTCATTCAGACAACTCAGGAAACACTGAATGGCAAAAAGCAGCTAGTTGGATCGCTCTGGACGGCTCTGAGGTGGCGAGAATAACTTTAACCTCTCATCCTTTCAGCTACTGTAGGTCAGAAACTCCCTCTGGTCCAAGTGTAGTGAAATCTCTACGTCACAGTCTGACTCCCATCGTTTGGAAACATCCTTATTCTGAACTGGGACAATTTCTGATGGTAGTTAGTTTACTAGTTTAACACATTGATTAAAAAAAGCATATGAAGGATGATGCATAGGAGCCCAAAGACGTTAAAGTAAAAAGACGCTTGTTGTTTCTTGTGCATCTTTCAGTTGTTTTGGTCTGTTGTCGTCAGAGTGGCTGTCCCACTCCATGAACACACAGACAGAAAAAGTTAGAGAGAATCGTTATTTCATTTCATTCCAGTTTCAGAGAATATTGTTTGTTTATTCTCCTGTTTATTCTGTTGACTTTGTTCCCTGAAACGCTGGCCTGTTTGGAACGAGACAATAGGTGGAAGCCATCGCAAGTCTTTCCTGTTGGGTTCATATATACTTGGAGCAACCCACTCCCCCTCTCTTTCTCCCTCCCTGCCTCCCTCTTTTTTCTCTCTCTCCATCTGCTGTGTCTCTTTGTCTCCCTGTATCTCTATGCCACTCTCTCATTCTTTCTTTCTCTCTCTCTCTCTCTCCTCCCTTCCTCTAATCAGCTAAACCAAACATTGGAGTCAACTTCCTGTCCATCTGGGAGTTAAGCCCGCCCCTTCCTGTATGTGTTATCTCTCCGGTGAGGCAACACATTGTGCTCACTTCCTGTTAGCCTGGCCTGGGAAAAAAACCTTGGAGAGGAAAACAGAGAGAGGGAGAGCGATAAAGAGGGAGAGAGGGGGAGAAAAATGGAGAGAACAATGTAGAGCAGTGATGACTTTACCAGCTGAGCAGGACCGAAGATCTGTTAGTGGTGCAACGCTGAGACACTCGTGTTGAGGTCGTGATACACTGGCAACGTTTTGAGGCAATGTTGAAGCGCACTATTACTATTGCAGCAGTGATTGGGACAAAATCAGTACGGATCACGTACATGATTTTAAAGCTGCGCGAGGTAACTTCTCACTGTGGCGCCCCCAAGTGGCAGCGAGAGATAACTTCTTTTAAAGTTTGAAGAACTTCGTTGCCCAGAAGTCGTGTCATGTGACGTCCGTAAACTGTGCACTCCTCAGACCTAGATTTCTTCTTCTTTAGTGGTTGGTGTGTGGGAGTGCTTTCTCTGGAGCTGCAGTTCAGGAGACAGTTTAGTATTTCACTCTTAAGTTTCAATTTTTTACTTCCTATGGGCGAAGAGTCATGACAAGACAAAATAGTTTGTTGCACACTTCTCTCCATCAGGATGAAGGTGTAAGGCAAAACATGTTGGAATAAACCCATATTCTTTTTGCATGGAGAGAAGTGCGCATCAGTCTTTACTATTTTTCAGAGGAGTCTTAATGCCAGCGGACACCGGACTTTTATTTTGGAAAACAGAACAAATTTTGCGTCTCAATCAGGGGAATGGGACACTCCTCTCTGTTGCAGCCACAATTTGTAATTTAGGCTGTTAAGACAAAGTATCAGAAGTATCATGATAGAAACCCTGTCTTACTAGTTGTTGACCTAGTTGTCACCTTTCTCCAATGGTCGCCTTTGTATCACAACCTTTTCTGGTTGACTGGTTCCCAAGTTTATTTGTTTCAATCTTTCATGTCATTTCAAGCCAAGCCATTTCAGATCCATGCCTGTTGTGGTAACAGTGTTACTTTACATGTGTGTTGTAGTTGTTTCTTTATTATTAGCATTGTGTTCTTTTTTAAGGTTGTGATGTTTAAACACCTTTATTCACCAGGCAAGTGCACTGAGAAAGCTTTCCTGGGAGGATGACGTTTAAAGGTCTCTTACATTCATTGTCTCTGTTGAAAAAGTCAAATTACTCTATTTTAAAAGACACAGGCGTGACGTAATTCAGTTTCCTGACAGCAATAAGACATATTGAGGGCGTGGGACATTTTGAGAAGTAGATGGGTAACCAGCAGTGTTTTTCAGTGATTTATTTGAGGAGTACTATTCCAAAACACTGTATGGAATGTCATCATTGGACATGGAGAATCCGTAAAACTATTTTGTCAACCAAGGACTTAAGTTACATATGATTCTTTAAAAAAAAAGTGCCATCATTTGTTTTAATATGATACTGGTAATGATTTTCTAAGATTGTCACTTTCAAATGTTGGACATATCATTTTGGAATGAAACTCTTCAGATGTCTCTTAGAGCCCCACTGTGTTCAACACGTTGGTTTTGTGCCATTTTTCAGTCATTTTCAACATTTTTTTAGCATTGAACTGACTATTATCATTCCCAGTGACTTACCATGAGTGCAACAGTAGAATATCACCAATATTACAAGCAAATAATAGTAAAGGTGTGCAGCGATCAGAGCCATAGTGACAACAGATGAAACATATTACCCAGTCCTCTCAGCTGAAGGAAATATTGCCCGTCTCCCGCGGTAGAATTACTTGCAGTAAACAAACACATGGATATCTCAGTGCATTACAGCATGACTGGTTGGACTGGTTTCTGTGCTGTTTCTCGATGCATATTGAGGCATGATGCAACAAAATGCAAAACAAGCCCCGGGTTATTCAACTTTCTGAGCTGACACTCACAGGAGGAGGAGGAGTTCTGCTCCCAGACACTGTCAGTCCATTTTGGGAAAGGGGAAGAAAAAAAAAACATTCCCTGGCATTCATTATCCAATATCTCCAAAACACAGAGGACCCAGTCTAGTAACGGGGCCGTCAATTTGTCAGCCAAAGACTTGAGTTACTTACAATCCTTACACAAAAAAAGTGCCATACTTGGTTTTAATTGTTGCTTATCAGTTGTTTTATGTGAGCATGTTGTTGTTTTTTTGGATCACTTTGGAACGAAACCTTTTAAATGAATCTCTAACCTTCACATCCAGGCACATGTAGGCCCACAATCCTCTCTGGTGTCCGACCCTTAGGGTGAACAAACAGGCCTTAAGTGATTTAACTACAATGTCAACTGTGTATTCTGTGGCCAATTCATCCAATATGAGTCCATGTTACTGAGAGGGTGTACGCATCGGTGTCAAACACTGTATATAGACGAAAACGTGCCTAATAGTGATTTCTGGCCTCACCTTGTTTATTATTTGCCTGAATTACTGTATTTAGAAGATGTTAAACTTGACACAATTCTTCGTCTATTGTAAAGACTAAAAATAGGGTCTTTTTTTTTTTTACAAATGAAATACACTTTTGAAACTTTTGAGACATTTGAGTGCTGTGTGTGTGTGTGTGCGCGCAAGATGAGTGAATGCCTGTGTGAATATGTGTTTGTGTACTTGTGTGTGTTTGTGATCTTCCCTGTACATGCACACCAATGGGTATCAACATTGAAGCACCCGAACCAATAAAGAGCGTTGTAGATAGAGTACAGGTCTGCAAGGGAGCAACACGTGCCTTTATTGTTTGTTAAAAAAAATAAAATACTGGAAGTCATTTTTGATGGTGGACACATGTTTTCTATATTGTTTTTATGGTGTATAGCAACTGCTTTTTATTACCTGAAAGTTTTGTATGTGTAGAATAAACATAAACACTCAAATAAGTTCTGTCGTTGTTGTTGTTGGTGACGGTTGTTTTTACGTGATACTTCTTCTTCTATGGGGATTTGAAACACTCAGCCATATAAATAAACATTATCACAATATCTTCTGTTCATAAGACTATTTGTATGATTGCAAGACATCCATTAAAAAAAATCAATGTTCCTGCATTTACACAGGAATAGAAACAAAGGATTTGTATCCCTTCGTACCCAGCGGACCCTGGGCCGGGTCAGAAATTGATGAAAATTGAGTTGACAAATTAGTTTTTCGTGTTCGGGTCTTAACAAAACCACAAAACAAGTGCATTTACTCCAAACTATTCAAGGTGCAGCAACACTTGAATGCCGCTGCCACGACGCGGACATGAAACTAGACAATCTCCTCTTTTATTTGAGACAGCAAACCATACCCTGAGCTCTACAACCTGTTAGCCCTGGTTCACGTGTTACACTGAACCAGACAAAAAAAGTAAAACACTTATGAAATTTTCATCAAAGGCAACTAATATTGATTACTTACTCCTTCATTGTCAATACATTCATGTATATAAAATAGTGTTTGGTACCATCTATCGTCTCTTCAGTAAGTTGCAGGTTGTTATGAATCTGTTGGTCGAGATCCGTCAAACGAGGTGCCACTCATCCCTCCAGACCCTACCAGTCTGCTCAGACATGGAAACAGGGACATCCAATGGAAGAGGATCATACACGACTTTTCATTATGCACGACGATAGCACCTGCGATTGTTATCTATCTGTAGAGGCTGAGATCATGCCTGTGGGCCTCATGGTAGTGGAGCTATACGTGATTCACTTGGGGTATGAAGTTTCAGGCGAGAGTTCCCCAGAAGTGAAGTCAGTGTTTTCACGCTGGATTCCAGGTGGTAAAGATCCCATTTGTGTCATAAGGCGTCAGGGATCAAATCCTTTGTGCCTGTGTAAAGTCGTCCTTCGTCAAACGTTGTATTTACTGTAGGGGTGCTGAGAGGAAAGCTCCGATTCCACATCTTGATCTTTTAATACGATCAGGGCTGAGTCAGAGACTAACTTCGTGGTGGTTTTTTTTTGTTCAGTCTAAGCGTAGAGTCACTACAGGACCGTGTAATTTTATTATTTCAGGGGCCAGTTGATTGAAGTGGGGTGTAGTCCATAAAGGGTTAGACCTCCATATGGGATGACTTCCATATGAGACATGCCTGTGTTTATAAGATCACAGGGATAAGGAAGAGGAGAGAGAGGAACAGATGGAGAGGGATAGAAGAGAGAGAGAGAGAGAGAGAGAGGGATAGAAGAGAGAGAGTCCATAGGAGGGAAATGCCAGAGTGACATCAGTTCTCCCAATCCCTCTTGGGTTAACGCCCAGCTGGGACTTCCTACACACACACACACACACACACACACACACACACACACACACACACACACTATACTACTATACCCTAACCCATATCATACTATACTATTTAACTGCTAACTTGTCTTGGCCTTCTTCAGGCTCTGTTGTATTATTAACAGTGTTTTTTGCTGAGGCGTCTTAATGATCTCTGGGTGTTCACTGAGTCAGCAGCAGGTTCTCCTTTAATTACATCTGGTTGTTTGACATAATACTTAAAACTGAGGTTTGTTTTTGTTCCTTTTATTTTCATTTTTAACTTTGAAGGGGAAAAGGTAAAGAGATGGAGAGAAATAGAAAGACAGAGAGACAGATTTATTTACTACTACTATTACTACTGTTAATACTATTACTACTGTTAATACTACTACTACTGCTACTACTCATGCTACTGCCATTACTACTAATGATAACAATAATAACAAAACTATAATTTGACTATTAAGGATTTTTAGACTATTTTAATTTCTAAACAGTTTCAAAGAAGTTTTGACTTTAGTGTTTTTTGACCCAAAAAGAATCCGTTGTTCTGCTTTAATACATAAACATTTTACATTATCGGCAGTTCAGCTGTTGTTCTGATCCAGGGCGGATTACAGTGAGTAGGTAGGGCTTTAGTGTTTGGCTCAGGGAAAGATGGCTGAACACCCACTCTCTATATGACACACTGGTTCAGGGCCTTCACATGATAGAGTCCTAAGTCGCGTCACGACACCTGACTCCAGAGCAGATCTAAATGAGTTCATCACACAGCCCGATGAACGTCACCTTTAGCATCCCGCTCCATCCAGCCCCTATGTGATGTCCTATTTCCCCTGTAATGATTCGCTCTCTAATGCTGCCTAATAACGACCAGCCTTAAAAAGCTTTTGCTGAGTCTCAGGGTCTCATGAGCTCCAGATTCTAAGTTCATCCTGGCATCAGTTATTCAGGCGAGGAGGATAGCTGGGAGATGTGATAGGGATGTCTGAGCGGAGAGAGAGAGAGAGAGAGAGAGAGAGAGAGCAACACTTTCTCTCCTTTTTGCAATTACTATTTCGTTCCTTTCGCTCTTTACAGCCCCGTCTGCCTCTCTCTCTCCCTCTCTCCTCACCCCTCCTCCTCCTCCTCCCCCTGTAACCTCAGCTGGCCCGCGGCCTAGTTGTGGACGGGGTCGGACCACCGGCACCAAAGTAAAGTAAATATCCAAGTATTGCTTTTGGGTCAATTAAACCATGAAAGTAAACTATTAAAACGAAAGGCCCGCTTCAGCCCTGAACACGATTACACGGAGACCGCAGACGGATCATCCTTTGAAACGTGATCAAAGTAGTCTGGATGTTGAAGTGGGATGAGTGTTTACAAGCAAAAGGAGTTGATATGGGAAGCTGTTTACAAGTGTACAGCGTATAATCCATTTAGAGCATCTTGTCACGCACAGTTATGGCTCCTTCTTTATGATAACAGTACAGACGGATGTGTAGTCGAGTCGCTGCTACCTGAGCGTCAGAGTGAGAAGGAGCTTTGTGCAGCTCGCATTGCACTCCACGTTGCAACAGCACGAGTGAATTTGGTGAATTTGGTGTATTTGTTCAACCTAGTTTCCTCCTTTCCCTCGTTGACTGGCAGTCTTTCACCTGTGGCAGTCTTCTTTTCACATCCGATCATTCGATTAAGAATCCACCTGCAAACTCTCTGACACTGTTCGATCAATTCATGATGCCCAATGCATTCCAGGAGTTGTTTTGTGATGAAGTGCTGTGATTCACATGACCAGTCACATAATCTATCACTGTGCATTCACCAAAATCAAATAAAACTACTCTGATCAAGGTTGGGCAACTAAAACATCTTTGGTTTCACTCACTTGACCTCCACCTGCTGTTCCTCTCCATACCGACTATTTCATACCAAATTACGATGGCTTACTTTTCATCATTCTAGATACAAACGTGATATGAAAACAGGCCGGGGACCGACACCAAAACCTGACATGTTTTAGATGGATGAAACATTTTCAGCTGTCAACCTCCATGCAGCTGCTCTGGAAACATCTCGATGTGACGTCATGTTGTTAGCATGACCAGGAATAAGAAGAAATACACCACGGAACAACAGACTGGGGCTCTGAAATACAAGGTACATCACCAATAGCTGTCTTTTAAAGTGTTTTAGGGTGGATGTTTCCTTTAATTGAATAACCACATTGCCATCTGGTGTGTGGATGAAATGCAGAAATCAATCAGCTGCTATGCTAGAGCTATCGGGATGAGATACGCCCAGTGAAAGAAGAGAGAATTTCAAAAATGTCCTTCAACCAGATCCTACATTTCAGCCCAGTCAGACTGATGCTGCTACTCGACTGACATGTTTATATAAGGGAGGTACCAGGATGCAGGTACACTCGCTGTCCTTATCACCGTTTATTCAGGTACACTATTTTTCTGAGTGTAAACAAAATGTACCTTATAGATGATGGTGGGTGAACCTGAAGCTGTAACCTATAGCCGTGAATAGATGCAGTTCTACTGAAAAACCCTGGAGGGCAGTAACACATAACTACTACCAAGTGAGGAGCATCAACACCTTTATATACACACACATATGAACATGTTGCTAAATTAATGTGAAAACTGTTTTTGTGGTCATTCATCAGGAGCTCATATACTGATTAGAAGTATATATGTTTTACAAACTAGGTCACAGGTTTCTGAAAAGGTAAAAGTCATTCATCTGATTACAGCAGGCACTGAAAAATGTCTTTCCATTGTCAGAGAAGAGACACTGGTGTTGCTAAATCTGGCCAACTTGTCTCCCTGCCAACACCTAAACATAAACTCTGATAAATAAAAACTCTGCCTCTATTGTTGCTGCAAAACTGTCTGTGTACAAATACTTCACTGTTTTGTCCCCCGAACATCTACAGACTAAATACTGTACAACACACATATCTCACAGTCTGTCTTGTGTGTGTTTTCTCTTGTTTAGATGAAAGTGCTTCACAAATAAATTTGATGTATTTGAGGCAACGGCTTCATCAACCCCAAGAACAAGATCGTCCTGTGGAGCTCAATGGGGGTTGGGGGTTCAATTCCCTGTGTGGGTCACTTCCAGGGTTCAGGGATTGATTTTCAACCATTGTAAAATTGGCCTCATCGTAGTGTCACCTACCTTGTATAAAACTCTGCACCAAAGCCCAGACCAACATTGAAACTGATTTATCAGTTTTGTACCCTGAAGTAATGGAGATCCAACATCAATATCATCATGTTATTTCGATCAGTGTTATTCAGTCATTGATTTAACTTCAAATTAACTTTGAAACAATATAAAATGAAGCATTACGTACAGCAGGGGTCTAAAACACCAAGTCAACTATTATTCTCAGCTCCTTTCAGTCTGAGACTCAGCAAGTCACCAAAACATTTCTTTTGCTCGATTTAAACTTCTCAATGAACATCATCAGTCCCTTTTTCTCAATTTTTGTGTTTGTTTTTATGCGTTGTCTTACACACATTAAACAACTGCAGCTCCACTGAGTGTCACACTGAAAGGAGCTGAAAGAGTTGACTTGGTGTTTTACTGGCAAGTCGCCATAGAATCTCTCTGTACATAAAGCAGGTTTATTTAGATTGTTTCAATGTTAGTTTGATGTTAAATTAATGATTGAAATAACATTCAATATTGATGTTGAATCTACATTATTTCACGGTGCAAATCTTCCTGCAGTAAACCAAGGTTCATAATCCTTCTCAGCTTGGGACCCAAATGAAAATGTTTTGTCTCTCACACTGGGACCCAACATACCAGCTCTCCTCCCTTATGGAGACCCACTGGAAACAGGGCTGGTCCTCATTCTCGGTCCCGGGCCCGGAGTTTAAAAAGCACTGCAGTCAACCATCACAAAAGCAGAACCGCGGCGAGGGAGCGCATCAAACATCCTGCTGACATACTGACAAACAAACCTGAGTTCAAAACAACCACTATAAGAGCAAGAGTTGTTACAGATGGAGCCGCTGTGTTGAGGTCCCACGTCTGGCTGCGTGTCTGCTCAACTACTGCTGCAGGAAACGTTTTGGAAACGTCACCTTACAAGGAATGGTCCGGTAACTCAGCGGAGAGGCGCTGTAGTTTCACTCTACAACACTGAAGAATTGATTATCTGCTGTACTTGTTTAAGATTAATGCAAGATGAATGCACCGAGGAGGACTTCTCCAACGGCTACCTGCTGTAGCTGTGATACCAACTTCCTGTCTCTGAATGGTAAATACTTTATAACATTGAGAAGAGGAGGATATCCCCTTTCCTCTTCCTCTCTTCTCCTCTGTTGGCCCATCTTGCTTTGTGCAGCAATCTCAACTAAGGTCATCTAGTCCTTGAGAATCTGCCATTTGGTGGACATCAGTTTTACTCTGAGAGTGTAAAAATCAACACTACACCAGCGTGTATATACGTGCACAGCATCAGAGTTAATTTAACACTTTTAGATAGAGGCCCAGAGCCACATCAGCTCTATGAGTGGACAAACAACTCTCCAATCAACACTTGTCAACTCCAAATAACTGTCGCTGAAAAATCAACACTTTATTAACACTGGGAAAATCCGCTGTGTAACATGAATGCATATATTTTTAGCATGGGCGGCCCCAGTGACACTTTAATCCCAGCAGTGTTTGTGGTGTCCTCTATCCATTAAACTACACAAGTGGTACAGCTACAGAGTGCTGTGATACAGGACAGTTCAGTCTAGATCTGAGCATGTGAAAGACCCAGCAGCCCTCTTTCCACTGTAGGTCAGACCTGGTGCATGAATTTAGTTCCAGTAATAACCAAATAAATAATAACAGAATAAAGTACTTCATTGAGACAAAAATCAGACAAAAGCACAGGGCAGAAAAATAAAAATAAAAGCCAAAAACAAGGTAGAATAAAGGCAGAGCAGAGGAAATAGCATAACCCAGAAGAAAACTGGCTAAACAATTCTATCAGCAGTGTTTTGTCGCCACACTGTGGTTGGAAGTATAAATTACAGCCTGCACCGTTCTCATTCATGGACAGTATTTAGAGAATTTAGTTAAGAATATAAAAACCTAGCACTCCACTTAACCAATCATGGATTTTATAGTTTAAAAATATGAATAACTTGTTACTGACTCTCATTCTATCTATCTATCTATCTATCTATCTATCTATCTATCTATCTATCTATCTATCCATCCATCTATCTGCCAGCCAGGCAGCCAAACAGCATCCCAGCATCCTCGGCCCTCCAGATGGGACGGGGGGAATTCATGGGACACTAAAACTCTCTAAATGCTTTCAGAGGGTTTTCCACCCCGACAAGAACACAATTCTGCAGGAAACAGTGAATACTTGTAATTGTATGCATTAATATTGTCCTCAACAGCAATATCGGTTGACCCTGAATGTTACCATGTTGGGTAACATAGGTGACGTTTTTTCATATTTTGGGCCCTTTTGAGGCCTAGAACCAGCTATCACATGACACGTTTCAAATCAAATTTCCTTTCTTCTTTATATACATAATGACTGAATGACATTTAATACGATTTTTGTGAGTGATTGTCGTAACACTGTTGACCTAAATAATCTAGTCTTGACCCACACAATACTTTTGGTAAAAAATATTGAGAAAGGAAAGGAAATACAGGAAGTGACATCTTGTGGTGCAGATCAAATGATTTTGGGATAAACCATTTCCTGTTTCAGTGACTTAGCCAGTTGACGATGATTTTACAGACAAACATAAACTTATTGTTATTTCAAACCTAATGTTTGATATATTTGCAGGAAATTATCTTCTTTTGTGATTATCTCATGATCACGAAAGGAAAATGTTCAAGGTTCAAGGTTTTGATGGTGTCCAGTAGATTTGTTTGTAACAAAATGAATGTTCCTACAATATATAATGATGGTATTTTGCTAAAACATGATCAGATACCAAAATAACTTATCTAAAGCATCAGAGATCTCTCCCTACAGAAGGACTTGACCTGCCCTGGGAGCTCCCTCCCTCCAGGTGGCAGGTTCAGGAAACCACCAGTCACACCAAACACACTGAAGTCGTCGTTTATCCCACGAGTCGTAAACCTGCTCCACCGTAGCAGACAGACCCTGCAGCCCTGCTCGCTTGGTTCTCTGCACTGTGTTCACAATCAGTCACGTTGATTTATAACGAGGATTTACATCTAAATGCCATGAAATTACTAAAAGCAAAAGCTGTCTTTACCAAATGAACCAGTTTTATGATTCATTCGTCAGCCATTGTCCCGGTGGTGACTAGGACCAGTTTGTCAGGACTTGGGTGTTTATGGAGTATTCCTGACGCGTATTGGTATCTTACCTAATGATTGGATGTTGATTGTTGACTGGATCTTCAGGTGATGGTCTGTTGTGCTGTTTTGCAAAGCTTGTATTATGTTTTAATCATTTACTTGTGTGTAAGAATCGTGTGCTCCCACCACCCAGGCTTAAACTATTTCCTGCATCCTGTTACCTTATAACACCTGACCACACCCCGTGCCTATTGCCCCCTAGTGGTGACACTATAGATATGACACCAGAATTGGCTCCTACAGTTCCTGTTCATGCATTTCTGTTGCACCTAACCTGCATTAGAATTACACCTTTTCTTGAACGATATACCGTAGATTATTATGTTGTAAATCAAAACTCTGGTCCCTCTCGTCTAAACTTGATTTTTCTAAACAGGACACAGAAATGCAGCATTAATTCAGCAAGCACACAGTAAGAAGTGGGTCTTGACTAATGGCTGCATCTGTTTTTGCATTCTGCTGCAGAGAGACATGCATCGTACTATGAGCACTATATTATATGGATGATCTTGCACCTTTTTTAATTAAAAGTACCGTTTTTGATTAAAAGCTAAAATCACTTTGCTTTTTTCACACCTGACAATTATGCATTAAAATACAAGACAATACAAGACAATAATAACAGGTTTATGAATTCCAATGCAAAAACTGAAGAGTAACCATAGAGGCTTAAATGTGTATCTCCAACACTAAAAATAGATTGATGCCGTCTCTACTTGCTTGCTTGTGCATTTCTGGTGTGTTGCCTGGCCGGCTGTCCAGCTGGCCGGTTGGCTGGTTCCCTGATGAAAACTAATATTCCTATTATACTTATTTATACTGTGTTTGTGGTACTCGGTAGTGAGTTTACTGCAACCTTTTCATGCTTTATGCCATAAAAACACCATAAAGTTTATAGGGACTTATAGTGTTGTTGTGTTATTTCTAACGTATATAATATTCCTATAGGGACTTATAGTGTTGTTGTGTTATTTCTAACGTATATAATATTCCTATAGGGACTTATAGTGTTGCTGTGTTATTTCTAATGTATATAATATTCCTATAGAGACTTATAGTGTTGTTGTGTTATTTTTAACATATATAATATTCCTATAGGGACTTATAGTGTTGCTGTGTTATTTCTAATGTATATAATATTCCTATAGGGACTTATAGTGTTGCTGTGTTATTTCTAATGTATATAATATTCCTATAGGGACTTGTAGTGTTGCTGTGTTATTTCTAATATTCCTATAGGGACTTATAGTGTTGCTGTGTTATTTCTAATGTATATAATATTCCTATAGGGACTTATAGTGTTGCTGTGTTATTTCTAATGTATATAATATTCCTATAGGGACTTGTAGTGTTGCTGTGTTATTTCTATAGTATATAATATTCCTATAGGGACTTGTAGTGTTGCTGTGTTATTTCTAATGTATATAATATTCCTATAGGGACTTGTAGTGTTGCTGTGTTATTTCTATAGTATATAATATTCCTATAGAGACTTATAGTGTTGCTGTGTTTTTTCTAATGTATATAATATTCCTATAGGGACTTATAGTGTTGCTGTGTTATTTCTATAGTATATAATATTCCTATAGGGACTTATAGTGTTGCTGTGTTATTTCTAATATTCCTATAGAGACTTATAGTGTTGTTGTGTTATTTCTATAGTATATAATATTCCTATAGAGACTTATAGTGTTGCTGTGTTATTTCTAATGTATATAATATTCCTATAGGGACTTATAGTGTTGCTGTGTTATTTCTAATGTATATAATATTCCTATAGGGACTTATAGTGTTGCTGTGTTATTTCTAATATTCCTATAGGGACTTATAGTGTTGCTGTGTTATTTCTATACTATATAATATTCCTATAGGGACTTATAGTGTTGCTGTGTTATTTCTAATGTATATAATATTCCTATAGGGACTTGTAGTGTTGCTGTGTTATTTCTAACGTATATAATATTCCTATAGAGACTTATAGTGTTGTTGTGTTATTTCTAACGTATATAATATTCCTATAGGGACTTATAGTGTTGCTGTGTTATTTCTAACGTATATAATATTCCTATAGGGACTTGTAGTGTTGCTGTGTTATTTCTAACGTATATAATATTACTATAGAGACTTGTAGTGTTGCTGTGTTATTTCTAATGTATATAATATTCCTATAGAGACTTATAGTGTTGTTGTGTTATTTCTAACGTATATAATATTACTATAGAGACTTGTAGTGTTGCTGTGTTATTTCTAACGTATATAATATTCCTATAGGGACTTATAGTGTTGCTGTGTTATTTCTATAGTATATAATATTCCTATAGGGACTTGTAGTGTTGCTGTGTTATTTCTATAGTATATAATATTCCTATAGAGACTTGTAGTGTTGCTGTGTTATTTCTAACGTATATAATATTCCTATAGAGACTTATAGTGTTGCTGTGTTATTTCTAATGTATATAATATTCCTATAGAGACTTATAGTGTTGTTGTGTTATTTCTAACGTATATAATATTCCTATAGGGACTTGTAGTGTTGCTGTGTTATTTCTAACGTATATAATATTCCTATAGAGACTTGTAGTGTTGCTGTGTTATTTCTAACGTATATAATATTCCTATAGGGACTTATAGTGTTGTTGTGTTATTTCTAACGTATATAATATTCCTATAGGGACTTGTAGTGTTGCTGTGTTATTTCTAACGTATATAATATTCCTATAGAGACTTGTAGTGTTGCTGTGTTATTTCTAACGTATATAATATTCCTATAGGGACTTATAGTGTTGCTGTGTTATTTCTATAGTATATAATATTCCTATAGGGACTTGTAGTGTTGCTGTGTTATTTCTAATATTCCTATAGGGACTTATATCAGAGGATTACTGCAGTTCTGTTTAGTAAGGGATGTCTTGGCTGGCTGGCTGGGTTACCATCGGCATATGCCTGTCCTGAATGATGTGCTTCTCTTCCCAACCATGACACACTTACCGGGCTGCAGAACCAGCACTGAGCCACGGGCGAATAACGGGACGGAGAAAAGGCTAGAAAGCAGAGGAGAGACGCAATCCGACGGAGGGATGAGAAGAGGATGACGAGGGAGAGAAACAGAGAAGAAGAACAAGAGCTGGTGATACTGTCGAGGGAGGAATCGTAGAGGAGGAACAGAAAAAGCTCTGCGAACTGGATGATGATGATGGTGATGATGGTGATGCTCTGGATGTGAGACGAGACCAGAGGACGCTGGACGTTCAGAGCGCGTCTCTCTGTTGATCTTCATGCGGGGATTTCGCCGGGTATCTCGGGTATCACCGAGAGTTTAACGGAGCGCTATTCTGAGGAGGTGGGCCAAGTCCCGAGAGAGAGCGAGAGAGAGAGAGCGAGAGAGAGAGAGAGAGAGAGGTCGGGGTACATACGGACGGTCAAACAGGGTCCCCGTGATCAAACGGGGTTGCTGCCGTTGCTGTTGTCGGTGATGTGAAAGGGCATAAGGGACTCCTGCCGTCGGATGGGGACATTTTTCTACCTTTTTGTGAGTAAGTAGCAAATCTCTCTCCCTCCCTCTCCCTCTCTCCCCCTCTCTCTCTCTCTCTCTGGATCTAATTATACATTTGAAGGATACAATAGAAACTTTAAAATACCACGCAGCTGTTATATAGGTCAAAACATTTGACACAAAATCCTGCAGTGATGCCGTAGGATCAAACAAATACCACGAAATACGTTAAGGTGACTATAAACTCGCTACTGAGTACAGGTGCACTAGAAGTCCCTCTAGGAATATAATAGTGATTTTGAGAGTGAGAGAGTGATCGTGTGCGCGCGCTCTCTCTCTCTATCTCTCTCTCTCGTTCTGTTAAAGTTCATAGGTTATTTTTGTATCCCCATGCGTGTTTAAGTTTAAGGTTAGTTCATTGTCAGGTACAAATGATAAAAACTGATAAAGGAGAGGAAATATAAATCGTGCACGTGAGTGTGTGTGTGTGTGTGTGTGTGTGTGTGTGTGTGTGTGTGTTTGTCGAGAAGCAACACAACATTCATTAAAGATGTAGTGCTTTACCATTTTAAAGCGGCTCTATAATAGGAATTACATTTTTTTTTTCTTTTATTTAAAATATATTGTTTGATCTAACTTTGTTCAAATTTGATTTTGTTTGAGGAAGTCAAATTTAAATTAATTGTATTTTCAAAACATTTTCCAGACAGTTTCAGACCAACTCCAGTAAACGCATCACAACTGGACTTGTTCCTGATTGGCTTCCCTCACTAAAGAATTCCTGAAATCCATCCAATCAGGCCAGTTTGCAGTTTGAACTGGACGTCTTCACTCAGCAGGTTTATTTGAATTAGAGGAGCTGGTGTTGTCGGCCAATCAGGGTCCAGTATTGTGACTGTTCTGCCTGGGAGGACAATTAAGGTCTGACATCCTGGACTTCCAAGATGGCTGCTAAATGGCGTTGCATTCACAAGCCATTTTGTCGGAAAAACGAACCCAGAAGACAAATGATAAACAAACATGGATGTTGCGAAGGCTGCAGCTTAACAAGCTGATTCAACAAACTTCACTTAAACAAATGTTAGTTATAGTGGTTAGTAATATATAGAGGTGCATGTATAAAGTGTTTTCTTACCGTTGACTGGCACAAATTGATTGAGTGTTAATTTAATAACTTAGTTAATAAATTCTATGGACATCATTTTTAGGGTGACTACAGCCATCTGGCATCTTGACTGAATCCACGCTATGCAGGAAATGTTCCAGTGTTAATAAGTGTTGATTTTGACAACAAGAGTAAACAAGTGTTGACTGGAGATCAGTTTCTCGGCTCTTGGGCAGCTGTTCAAAACTATCTAAAAGTGTTAAATGAACTCTGGTGGGTTTGGATTTTTTTTTAAAAGCTGGTCATGGTGTTTTTTAACACTCTCACAGTTAAATTAACTCTGACAAAAGGACATAAAACAAAGAGAACATGAAACAAATAAATCTCTGGTTTTCAGATCTGAGAGAATTGTCCATGTTCATGAGTATTGAATAGCTGGGTGTCACGAGGACTAAACCCATGACCTTCTAGGTGTGGGATCGGCTGTCACGGGACTTGAACCTGCGGCCTTCCAGTCACAGGATGGACTCTCTAACCACCAGGCCACCCTGCCCCTGCTACAAATATGAGTCTGTGTGAGATTGGTGCTGTTGCCAGGACTGACAGGTTGAATGGATGACAGGACTGTGTGGGCCAAATAGACTGTCAGAGAGAGCTGGGAGGAGATGGATGACAGGAGGGAGCGAGGGACGAGAGAGAGAGAGAGAGAGAGAGAGAGAGAGAGAGAGAGATGAAGACATGACAGAGTACTGTTGTGGCTACAGGCTATACCTGATTCTCTCGCTTTCTCTTTCTCTACCTGACCCTG
Source organism: Hoplostethus atlanticus (assembly GCA_034670405.1). Taxonomy (NCBI): domain Eukaryota; kingdom Metazoa; phylum Chordata; class Actinopteri; order Trachichthyiformes; family Trachichthyidae; genus Hoplostethus; species Hoplostethus atlanticus. The sequence goes on from JAXDDX010000061.1 coordinate 2,284,931, forward strand.
CCTCTCTCTCTCTCCCCCCCTGTGATTCTCCTCTCTTTCGGTCTCTCTCTTTCTCTCCCTCTTCCCCTCGGTCTCGTTCATTATCGTCTGTTTCTGTCTTATACGTGGAGTATTACAAACTGTAGAGCATGGGACTGTTTTGCTGCGGGTGCCGGTGTAACCCGTCACTAAGTAATAGGTTAGAGAGCCCTAGAAGAAGAAATTGCTTCATGTGGCAACTTTTGTACTTTTTCAGTTCTCAGTATTTTTACAATATCATACACAATATTGATTTCATTTTACAATATAATGTACAATATCTGTCATTAATGTCATGCTTTGTTTAAATGGACGGCACACTTTCCGTAAGGCTCCGTACAGTCTCATGATATAGTATAGTATAGTATAGTATAGTATAGTATAGTAATAATAGTATCTTTATTTATTTATTTATTTATTTATTATTATTATTATTATTATTATTATTATTATTATTAAGGAATTATTGATTTTAATTGGAAATGCATGCAGATATTCTAAAGATGTTTATTACTTATTCCTACTAATAATACAGTACTGTGCAAAAGTTATAGATTTTAGTAGAACTAGTAGTAGTAGTAGTAGTAGATTTTTTTTTATATAAATTTGGTCTTAGATGTTTATTTTTTGTTTTCTGCATTAGTGTTTTACATTACTGCTCTTTATAGTACATTGCTATTGATCTTTAGAAACCTTTTTCCTGAAATGTGTCTGAACAAGTCTCCTAGTGATGTTACTGTATTTAGGCTGCAGCGTGGTCCGGGAACCAGCAGGTAGAGGATATAATGTATAAGAATGCATTTATCACTCACACTCTCCTCTGTCTGTCTGTCTGTCTGTCTGTCTGTCTGTCTGTCTGTCTGTCTGTCTGTCTGTCTCTCTCTCTCTCTCTCTATGTCTCTCTCTCGGTCGCTCGCTCTTTCTAGCTGTTCCACTGTTCGCTACATTTCTCCCTGGTTCGAGTTGGGTTGGAGTTGACACAAACTCAAGAACCTGTGAGTTCTGATCACACACACACACACACACACACACACACACACACACCAGTCTGTTGTGTGAATGTGTGTGTGTGTGTGTTCAGTCAAGCTGCGTTGTCTGTAATATTTGTCTATGTGAGCAAGGAGAGTTATTGAAGTCCTGGGTATTGAAGTCCTCAAATTGTGCAAAATTGCCTGTGCAGTGTTAAAGCCCATCACTACAGGCAGGCCTCTTGCTACCTGTTTCATTCTTGCTTTGTTTTATTGTTCATGTTCATGGGTTGCCTTGGTTCAAGCTTGTTGTCGTTAGGATTTTTCTTCTGCTTCTTGTTTTTCTGCTTTAATTCTTAAATTAATCCTTATTTCTTTCTGCCTTTCATTATTCCTGCCAAGTTGACTCAATCTCCAAGAAATTTTTCACACAGCACATTTCACCTGCCTACATCATGGCTGCTCCAGAGAGCTTTGATACACAGAACCATTTGGACAAGACAAGCTAAATATTTAACACGAGAGAAATCAAACTTCAACTTCAACTTCAGCTCCAAAGTGTGTCAGATCACATTTGGTCGTTGCTATGACAACAAATTGTCAATTTTGCAAATTATTTCTTTTAGTTGTAACACTTTTGAAAAACATTAATATAAAATAATAATGGCGATAACAGCGATCATCTTCTGTCCTTCTTCCTCCTCCTCTTCCTCTTCCTCTTCTCATCATTCTGTCCTCCACAGTATAGTAGTAGTAGTATATGTGTGTGTGTGTGTGAGTGTGTGTGGTTCAGATATTGATCGGAACATTTGGACCCTGTGGCCATGTTCCAGAAAGAGCCATGAACACACACATACACAGGGTGGCGTGGGTGGCCACTTGACTGCATCAGAAACACACACACACACACACACACACACACACACACACAATGCCTGGGGCTTTATAAACAGCTGGGCTAGGAGGTTGTGACTCGCACATCAGTCTCTCCTCTGTTCTCCTGCTCTTCCTCCCACTCTCTCCCACTCTCTCTCTCTCTCTCTCTCTCTCTCTCTCTCTCTCTCTCTCGCTAAAACAACAACACACTGCCTCTTTATTTATCTCTTTCATTCTCTACCTACCTGCTGTTCTCTGTCCCTCTGTTTGTGGCTGTTTTTATGCCTTTACCCCCATTTCCTCTTGCTCTTTTCTAATCTCTCTCTCTCTCTCTCTCTCTCTCTCTCTCTCTCTCTCTCTCTCTCTCTCTCTCCTGTCTATGTAGTAGCGTATAGAGCAGCGCTGTGTGGTAGAGACCAGTTGAAGTTGGCTTCCTGCCTGTTGAGATGTGCCAATAGGAAACACTGTGGACAGGGGTTCATGCTGATGAAATTGATCTGCTCAGGTAAGGAACAAGTTTGTTTTTTCCTCTTTCCTCTTTTTTGCTTGTTATGTTGTTTTTTTCCCTTCCTTTTGTTTTCTCTCTCTCACTCTCTCTCTTTATTTATCTCTCTTTCTCCTGTTCCTAATGATACTGGAGCGCTTCCCAGCTTCTAATGTCAAAGACTGCAGGTCTGGGTGGATAAAAAGCTTCCTCTGGTGACCACCTAAACTTTCAAGGGGAAAAAGAATTGGCCAAGGGAGGATGCCAGGCGGCGTCAGCGAGGCGTAGCGGGTGGGGCAGTGGTCAAGCCCAGAGTCATTATTTCACCGCTCATTTAGGGGTTGTAATGTCACCTGAAGGATGTACCCGGAGATAATGGAGTGGTTAAGTTCCCCACATTCCCCTGCTGGTCTGGGATCAAATCCCACCAGAGCTTTCTCTCCTCTGTCTCCATCACTTTCCAATAGAAAGAATAAAAATGGAACCTTTAGTTTCTGCCGGGAAATGGTATCCCTGTATTCAACCAAGTCACAATGATAGGAAGGTTAAATGAATGACAGTTACGGTTATAAACAGGGATGTAGAGGAGGGCCAGTCATGTGGGCCACTACACTACTGCAACTAAATAAAAACAATCTATAAAACCTTCAATTAAATTTTGTTTTCTTTGCACATTTTATTGATTCATACATTTTTTCTATATTTATTTGTAAATTAATTCTTCAGTTAATGGTCGTATCCATCACAGAGTTTCCGCTATATGGATAGGTAAGGTGGGTCATCCTGCCTTAAAGAGCTGCTCGACCTAAAATAATTTCATCAGGCAGATCTAAATGGTTTTAGTGTCTCATGATGGTTGAAATGGTTTTTCAGAGGCTTTTTCAAAAGTGAAATTCCTGTGCGGGGCATCTGAAGTCTTAGTCAAATGGTCAAATTTAAAGATATTGAATATCAGCACAAAATATTGTCAGTGGCTTCAATATAAAAATCAGTATCAGTATCGGCCTCCAAAACCCCATATTTATTTTAGTATTAATAATAGTAAGTAGTGTCAAACGGCTGTAAGTCATATGAAGACATATAGCTGATTTGTTAAGATTGGTGGTTGTTTGAGCTCATAGTTTACCCAGCTGTTGATTTACGTTGTTTTTATGTTGTAACACAGTTCGTTTATTTGAGCATTCAATTTTTTTATTTAGATATGAAGAAAGAGCTTTTCCAACTTTCATAACACATCATAGGATAACTCAATATCCAGGTCTGTTAGTGGTTACAGACATCATTCATGTCTTTCTATCATTCCAGTCAAGTAATTCAAAAACAGATGAAAATGTTTTGCTGTTCTTGCTGCTGCAGCTCTGCTCTGCTGGCAGCCGGATCACGGACCGAGCTTTTAAACATCGTATTTATAGAAGCCTCAGATCTCAATAAATGATGAATCGCTGTCTTATGCAACGACTCCTGACCACAGTGGATGTAGACGCATCTGTCTCACAAGGATGAAGGGACGGGATGGGAGGATGGAGGGATGGGAGGATGGACAGATGAATGGATGGATGGATTTTGTAAAAGCGTTTTCCTGTCACTGTCCTCTAAAAGACTAGCATACTTCCTTCCCCTCTCTCTCATCTCTCTCTCCTCCCCTCTCTCTGACACCTCCTTTACATCGTTTTCCCCTCTCCCTCTATTTCCCCTTTTCTCCCTCTCTTTCATTCTATTTCCCCCCGGCCTCCCCCACCCTTGTTGTCTCACCCATCCACCCCCCCTGACTCTCGCCCATTTTCGCTCTTTCTCTCTCTGATCTATTATTCTCATCCATCTCTCCCTCTCTTCACACCTGAAATCCCTCCATCCACCCTAGGGCTTTCAAACCTCCGCCAGCAGTGCTCAAATCCCTCGTTCCCTCGTAGGAAAAGAGATAGAATGATGAATAAAAGAACAGAGTGAAGAGACTGATAAAAGGTGGGATGGGCAGCTAGCAGGTATATCTATTCATCTCCATGTAACATGTTCATGCAGTCTGACTGTTTGGCCAGGATCCAGACTGACCATGTGAGCTGGTGTTACTTTGTGTACCTACTTTCCCTCAACTTCTACTTCAGTTAGTGATTTCCTACATTTCCCAGAATGCCTTTCAAGAACCCCCAGAGAACAGGCCTGAAGTTGTCCGGGTTAAACGTGTAGGTGGAGAGAGAAACAGCGGTAGCGTTGTAAGAGGAAGAAGGCAAATGTTTTTTCCAGTCGAGTCACGCCGCTTAGACGAAATGCAACGTGTCTTGTGGCTGCATTGCATTCTGGTCTATTGAGGCTACTGTCAGTGGAGAACATGGTCTCCCTCCTCTTCACCAATGGATTTCTCCCTGTATGATTGTCAGTCTAGAAAGAAGCCCTTCCTCTAAAATCCCATTGTATCTGTGTTGGAAATATCTCGATGTGACGTCATGTTGTCTACATGGGAATAATACACCACTAAACAACTAAATGTTATTTTCAGTGTTAACATGTTTTAGGGTCTTTCTTAAATGTGTTGTTCATACCGAGTTCAGCTTTACATAGGAAGGTTAAAGGATGTACATTGGTTTCCCATGTTGTGAAGTCCCTAAGTATTTAGGCAGCAACACACTAATATGTTTGGTACCCTCAAATGTGGACACCATGTTTACCATCATAGCTGGAAATAGCCTTGAACAGGCGATGGCAACGGTAGCTTAGAGGTTAGAGAAA